>CM042193.1:12688698-12707415 GCA_023539305.1 Ilex asprella
TTAGATAACCAATTTTTTTAAGCCTTAAAAATAGTATGAGAGTTGGGGGTTGTACATTGATTTCATTACATTTTTAAAGTCTCTACAATACATAGGTTGAGGTTGGACAAAGATATGATTGATAAATGAATAGAGGAATATGTGGTTTTGATAAGTTTATGTTTATCATTCTGATGCCGAGAGGTTAATTTTTGTTCCCTTTTCTGATTCTGATGCAGGACATTATTATGTTTATTTTTCTAATAAATTTTATTCATTTTTTTGGGGGCAAAGAGAGAAGGAAATGATGAGAACTGAGTTCAAATTTACACATGAAGGAAGATGAGTTTGCTGCTCTGGATTGCCTTACACTGTGTCAAAACTATCAATATTTTGAGGTTATTTTCTAATGAGATGAAGTTACTTCAAGCAATCAAGAATTGGACGGTGTTAGGTCATCTGCGTCAGCTAATTCTCCAAGGTAGGTCGATGTTATAATCATTGATGATTGACTGGGTCCACGATAGTTATTTGCATGGTTCGCACCTAATATACATATGTTTATGTAGTTGTATGTGTATTAGACTTTGTAATTGCCACAAGTCATTTTGGTAATTACGCGACTACGCTGGTGGTAGTGTAAGATGTACTAAATATGTGTGCATGTCTTGAACTTACCATTTCAAATATGTTGTCTTTATTTTGTTTGTATAGGTTAAAACAACTGTTAAAATGGACATGTATTGTACGGTATATGAAGTAGAATGTCTTAATTGTGTGTATTTTTAGATATAAGGCAACGGTTTATTAATTTTAATGTTCATGTGAATTTACCTTCTGCATTAATTTCTCATATATTCTTGATTTTTTTAATTTTTATATTTTTTGGTTGATAAAATAATTTTGTGATCGTCTTCTTAAAATGTTTTCTAAGTGAAACGTGCAAAAGTTTGAATTGTACAATACATAAGTTTTCCTACCTTTTCACTTAAATAGTAAAATGGTAACCAACAAATACTAAGCCAAACATGATATAAGATTGGATAGGATTCAAGGATAAAATTGTCAATTACTATCAAAGTTATGAGATGTTTAAAAAAAAGGTTATATTATCCCTGACCCCATAAAATCATAAATCACTAATCAACTTTGGGATAGGATTAACTAATTTATTTTTATCCCACTATAAATCCCGGTTATTGGGATTTCACTGGACTAGTTAGGACTTTAAATCCAGCTCAGTCCAGTCCATCCGTGATTTGCCAAACACCCCCTTGAGGTAATCAATTGCCCAACTCACTTATTTATACACAAGGGTGATGTGGTTCTCACAACTATGATGATGCAGTCCTCTCAATCTGTTAAAATATTTGAGGGAAAGTTTGGCCGTTAGAAGCTCTCTATTCTCTAGGTGTGACATAACTTTTTAAAAACGATTACATAACATTCCAGGATTGATATCTTCTTACTCAATGTAGGGTTTGGTACTCTAATTCCTCTTCTGACCCTCTTCTTGTGATTGTCGAGCTGGTTTGTGTCTTAGTTGACTTGGATCCTTATTGGTCAGGTCGGCTAGACTTCAATCAGATCAACCATGCTTTGTATAGCCTTGTTGATATGTTTGAGGTATGAGTTACATGTTTTCTTTTGACATTGTTAGTTGCCCCCAACCCCGAGCATGGACCGTCTTGAGCTAATCATTGGTTGGGGCTGAGCGACAAAGACCACGGTTGTGCTGCAGTTCTCCTAGAAAGGCATGTAACTAAAAATACGTGATTCGATCGTTTCTCTACAGACGTGATTCGCACTTGGTAGCTTGATTCTATGGATGTGCCTATTGTATGATGTCACATAGCCACGCTAGTAAAATCACGTAGCTAAAAAAAAAACATTTTTTGCCTTAAATAGTTTGGTCGAAGATAGTTTATTGAATTGACTAATAAAAGTGATCAATGTGTATCTCACTTCACAAGAACATTTCTTAAAAAAAAAAAAAAAAACGCTAGTTAACTCACGTAAGGAGGGTGTGATTAGAATGGGGCCAATCAATTCGTAGAAATGCATTTACATTACTATAGAACTTTGAGATAAATAACTACGTATTTAAATACAAATTCAAACCGTTTCAAATATGTACATTATCTTTCTCCTCTTTGTTCTGGTGTCAACCCTCCCTTTCCGCATTTGGGGCAACTTTTCAATCCGAATCCTTGACAATTAAAGCATCTACAATCATTCAAATCGAAGTAATTCAGAGTGACAAACAAAAAATAAAAAATTTCTTCACACTTTGAAAATACATTTAAATTGTTTTCATTGTAAGAAGTGGAAAGCTTACTTCCAACGCTCGAAGATATTCCCATTCTTTTTATTCTTCCCTGTTCCCTGATGCAGCCAAAAAAAATTCTTAGTAATTCTATAATTGACATTAATGTAAACATTCTAATGCTTGATAGCTAGTTAAGAGTTTTTGAATATTTAGGCAACATTCAATAACTCAAATTATTATTCTCGAATTGTAAACTTTGGTGTTTTTTCTGTGCAATTTTTCCCATTGCCACCGGGTCGCGTAACACTCCAAACTCATTTTTCACTGATGTTATTGGAACATAATTAGAGAACTTAATGTATTATGACTATTGAATTGATAGTGTTGAAACTCAGTAATAATTTAATGTTAAGATCTATTGAAAATATTCTAATGATCACAACTATTAAGTCGATAAATTATGTTCCAATAACATTCCTCGGGAGCTAAATGGCAATACCTTACATCCAGGACACTCTATAGCACCTTTGCCGCCACACGTTTGACAACTTTTTGTGGCCTGCACAACACGGCAAAATTATGAAATACGCAGGGGCACATACTATCAATCATGTGCAACAGATATCTCATATTTAATCTTTGCTGATAAACGGATCACAACAGGCAAATTCGAAAACTTAAAACAGCTTGAACTCTCCCATTAGAAGATCTAAAGAATTTTTACCCAGAAGCCTCGAGTTTAAGTCGTTGAACCCCGATACGAATGGTTTTTGTATATTTCAAATTTATATTATAGTCACGGGTTCAAAACACGTGTTTAAGATTATTCTCGGTCATAAAACTAAACTGTGACAGACAAATACCCCGTTTATTCGCTTTCACTCATCAACCAAGATTTATGCATAAAGCTAAATCCAATCCCAATAGACCTATGAGTGACTGTGAGGAGAGCATATCAATATTATTTTGTGTGCAAATATTTGATTTGAATGAAGTATATAAATGGTTTGATCTGGAAGTAATACATAAAGCTCGAAGTCAGAGAACATACAGTTTTAGGAGAGAATCCGCCAGATTTTGATGAACAAATTCTGAATTTCCGCCATCTCTGCTGTTCTCCAGTACTGTTCCACACACTCAGACTGAACTGGGGACGAGTCAATAATGCTGGCAAAGTTATCCAGAAGCAACCTATTGAAGTTTCGGCCATTCCCCTTGGTAAAACCAAGAAACTCAAATTTTCTTCTGCTTGGTTACTTTTATAATTCGGCAGAGTTGTCTTTGATCCTTCAAAAAAACCGAAGCTGGCACAAGTGGATAATGTGCTTTATCACACCCACATATTCCTTTTGATGGTCCCCGGGCCCCAACCAACGTAGCTCTCTCCCTCTCTCTCTCCCAAAAAAACCAACATAGGTGTAATTTTTTTTTTGTGGCTTGGATAGTGTAGACTAAACTCGATTTATTAGGCAAGATAGGTTGAACTTCGAATAGGGACAGGCTAGCAGCCCAACTCGAAGCTTACTGGGCAGGCCTTTATATGTATATATAATTTTATTTAAAATGTTTTTAAGTTAATATTTTTGAAATTATATTTTTTAATTAAAAATAGTGTTAAAATGAACAAAAAGTAAATAATAAATCATTTTACTTAAACAAAGTAGAGTAATATATTACCACCAAACTTTCAAAGTTTTAATAGTCAATTTTTTTTCAAATAATTGGGTGAAAGGAGAGAGGTTAGGTGGGCGAGCGGGCTAGGCTAGGCTAGGCTAGCAAGCAAGCTCATGGCTGGGTTTTTGTGAGCGGACTCATGACTGGATTTTGAGCCAAGTAATGGGTTTGATGACAAGTCTAAGCACTCTCATGTAAGATATTGGACTCGAACTTGAGCGGACTAACTATTAAACTTATCAAATATCGGGCCTATTTGTCAAGTCGGATAATAGAACCGTGGGCAACCCAGCTGGTGGACACTCCTACCCCCAAACAAACAAAGTCATATCCCCCACCTTAAAATTTGTACTTCTGCCGCAATAACTCAAAATGGGAAGGCCCAAAGAGTTAGTTAGCCATTATCTTGTGTATATTCAGCAACTAAATGTCTTTCTGAATCTGCTCAAGCTCTATTAATTATCACCTAAAATCATTTTTTCATTACTTTTTTTTCATTCGATGCCTTTTATATTCTAAAGTCACCAGTTTTTTCGTCGCAAGACTAAATAAAGTTATCCATATTGTTCGAGAGTGCCAAAAATAATGGACGATACGTAAGAAATGTTAAATAAAAGAGAAATATGACGAGATATTTAAGTCATATCGTAATGTCACAGGCAAATACATCACAATGACGCAATTGACTCACTTGCGAACAAATTAAAGACACCTCAGAGTTAATCAGTCAAGTCAAGCTCGTGATTTACGTAAAACATGTATCACTCTCAAAGCGAGAAGTATGATGTTGTATCCAACTGAAGCCAATTCATGGAACACTAGTTAAACACCCGCCTTTCAATTTGAAGCCATCGAAATTTCCCAAAACAGACATTTCTATTTTCCTAGCTCAACATAAAATCAATGTGGGTTGGAAACCAACCATTGATCAAATGTATTAGTCATACACGGGGATCCTTCTTTTTTGGTACATTGGAAAATAAAATAGAGAGAACAAAAACTAGACAGAGTGCCTAGCAAAAGCCACGCTGGTCATATCAACTAACAAAAAATTAGCCAGCCGTGGATGAGGAACATCAAGCTCCACAAGCTTTTCCAATTGCTGGGCACCAAGTTTGGCTAAGGCATCAGCACACTAGTTTCCTTCTTTAAGGATGTGCACCATAGGGATCTGCCACCTGTCCATATTCCTCATGCAATGTGTAATAAGGGCTGTATTTGGGGTGGGTAGCCTCTGGGTTCACAGAGAGAAGCTTTGCAGCATCAAGGGAGTCAGTTTCACCTCGAAGACTCGTAGTGTCTTTCATCCTCCTATAGAAGCCCGCGACCCATTTGCCTTGGTCGTTTCTTATGATTCCTCCTATCCTTGCTAGGCCTGAGTTTCCTTTTGAACATCCATCTGTGTTGAGCTTAATCCAACCTAAGTGAGGAAAAGACCAAGCAATAAGGGGAGGAGAAGGAAAAGTGTAATTAACATTATTGGGCTGAAACGCTTTTACAATGTCCAAAGCAAGGAGACTCGCTTCCCTAGCAACCAATCTAGGCAAGGTGAAGGATTTCGAAATACTTTCCCTATTTCTGTCTTGCCATATGCACCATGCCACACATATGTACATGATAAGCCAACTAATTCTTTTCCAGTCCTTGGACCTCCTTGCTTTGAAATTCAAAGTGATCCAGTTATGGAGCCCTCCTCCACTATTAGATTCCCCTTTTTGAGAAACTCTGAAAAAGTTACATACTCTTTGGGCTTTTGGGCATTCAAAAATCACACAAACAAATGTTTCATCAGGGTGATGGCATCTAGCACATGAAGCATCAGTAGTTATGTTTCTTATTGCTCTAAGCTTATTACTGAGAAATCTATCATGTTGATTAATCCACAGGAAATGTTTCAGTTTTTGTGGGAGATTTAGCCCCTATTTGGTAACTGTTTTTGTCCTGTGTTTTGTGTTTTTGTTTTCATTTTTTGTCAAAAATTAAAACAAAAATATATTTGGTAAATGTATTTGGTTTTGTTTTGTTTTCGTTGTATTGGAGACAAAGACAAAAAAATGGGAACAATTTTTTTTTGTTCCAAGAAACATGCAAAACAAAAAACACGCGTTTTTTGTTTAATTGAGGTCTTACCTTCGAGTCTTGTTAGCCACAAAATCCCACTTCATATGATAGAGTATAAATATGAGATTCTCTTCGCACAGATCATTAGCTCTTAGTCATCTCTTTCTTGTCTCAACCACTATCTCTCTTCTATGAAGGTAAGCAATGACTCTCTCTCCTCGTCTCTCTCTCAGTAAGTCTCTATTCTCCCGAGGTCTCTCGCCAACTCTCTTTATCTTCCACTCACAGATCAACAAAGACGAAGCAATGCTCACAGATCGACAGACAAGGAAGGCTCACACGAAGAAGACTCACAACCGAAGACGAATAAGGTAAATGTAACCCCTCCACTTGTATACATATATGTATATATACACATAGATCTATATATATATATATATCTATATATATATATATGCATAGATCTACATATATCTGTATATTTGTGTGTAGATTTCATTATTGATTTATCATTAGGGTTTTACAAAGTGATCTAAATATTTCCAAGTTTGTCTGTGACTTTGTCATCTTTTAAACGAATTGTTGGGGGTATTCAGGGTTTCAGTGGTCATTGCATAAGTGATACTCCTCCAAGGTTGTTATGGGGTTGATAATATTCAACTTGATGTGTTTCATTCAAAATATTGTCCCCTGCGTACTAATGAATATATATAAAGAGTTAAATGCACCTTTTTGTGGAAGAATTCTATTGTGATGCTTAGTGATGTATGTGAATATGTTAGGGTTTTCCTCTTGTTTTTCCTAGAATTGAGGTTTGAAAATTTGGGTTTCCAAAACTGTCACTTACAGGTGGGCTGCTTTGGAGTAATATTGCCATAGAAGCTAGAAAAAGGTTCAAGTGTCCAAGGGGTTTGGGGGCATCATAATAAGTGTTTTTTTGAGAGAACGAGAATGTGAACCTTCGGTGTTATCCTTGTACAATGGGATTGTATAACTGATGACTGGGTTCATTATGAATTTATTATATTATTCTTGACCAAAAACTCTGAAGTCTTAGTTGTGGATTTGGTTCTCACAGAATTTTTGATAGTTTTCATTCCATCCCCTCAAAAGTGGGTTAAACACTTCTATGTATACTGAAAAAAGAAAAACAAAAAACCCCCATAGATGCCCAATGGAAAGAAATCACACCTAAGTATCAGGAAGGCAAATCAAGAATACAAACTGTGATAACTGCGTCTCGACTCGAACTAGATTAAATAATTAAAATTTTATGAGTTATATGATATTGTTAGAAATTATACGAATTTTATTTGGGGACAAGTTATAAGATAGGATTTAATTGTGAAATATTTGATTATTATAAATTTTATAGTGACCGAAATTTATTAAGTAAGGAAAACAATTAAAATGTATGAAATAAAGGATAAGTGTAACTATGAAAATATGGGCTACTCTTTTTTTTTTTTTTTTGAGCAACATGGGCTACTCTTCAACGTGAAGGAATTAAAAGTTATGGAATAAAATAAGATAGCAAAACAAATAGAAGTAAGAGATTCTAGTATGGTGTACTAAATTCCGTATTAAATTTTGTTGTACTAAATGATGCTCATGTTAGGATGATGTTGTATTGATGGTGGTTACATTTATTCTTTTCACATTTTCTTTTGTCTATCAATGCATTACTTGCATTTTGATGTTAACTTGGATTGGTGTACTTGTACACCTTGATCCATGCTGCATTTTGTGAATTGTTAGTATGGTTATGTGTAGTAGTTGGGAAGTTGTTAGTATAATTGACAAAATTGTTGTAGATGAAAACGGGTAACGACCACACTTTGGATGATGAGGTTGTAGAGGTTGACACGTATTAGCCCTCCATGTTTGTGTGGATCTGGGAACGAAACAATGGATGAGCTTTTTATCATTGTCCACGATGGTGTGAGCATGATAATTGTTTCATATGGGTTGATGAGTACAACACAATTACAAATGAACAACAGGTGATTAATCAAGCCCAGTCAAGATGGAGAGAGAAAAAGTGGATTACTATTTTTATGCTTGTTTGTTGTGGATGTAAATTGATTTTTATTTGTGCATTATTGTTTGTGGTATTTGTATTAATTATTGAAATTTTAGTTATGTCATATGACTTATTAATGTTTGAACTTGGGGGTTGTATGTTGGACACTATTATGTATGAATGTGATCACTGACTTATGTAATATAACTATCTTTCGTTAGATGTTCTTTGATAAATTAGTGGATGTTTTGGTTTAAGGAATGTTTGGATTTGTATTTTGATGTAATATAATGTCTATTTGTTTTTTATTTAGATTGTCTGATTTGAGAATTGTTTGCGGTAAGGTGCAGATTAAGGCCTTTTGGGTGTGTTGGGTTCTTCATTTAGGTGTTCTTGCAATATCAGCTTGTGCATGTGTATAGAGAGGCAAATTTCATGGCTAATGAAAAAGGAAATCTGGTTGTGTAAGATTGGTGTTTTGTTGAAGGTCTTTAATTCATGGTTATAAATCATTTTTCATTAAATAAAGTGTGGATTTGTTTGAAAACAAAAAATGAGGTATTATAAAGCATATTTAGGATAAAACTTGAGGTAGTCACCAAACATGTTTTTTTTTTATTCTCATAATTTGATAGACAAAAATAACTACCAAACATATTTTCTGTTTCAGTGTTTATCACAAAACAGAGACAAAAAATTAATTATGTTTTTGATTTTTTGAAGACGCAAAAATAAAAACGTTACCAAACGAGCCCTTAATTTTCAAATCCAACCCCAGTGCAAAGAAGGGCCATTATTCGAATTGGATTCAGAAATTAAATCATAAGCCGCCTTTGTAGAAAATTTTTCATTGTGTGAAGGTCCTGAACAAATAGTATCTTGAAAATCAACAGTTAAAGGGCAAGGAGAATGATAAATATCAAGCAGAGTGGAGTGAGGAAAGAAAGTACTTGTCTCTTGGAGATTCTAGTTACCTCTATCTTTAATGAAATCAGCAACCATCTTGTTGAGGTTCAAACAGTCGGAATAAGTAACCTGTTGTATTAAAGGACCCTCCCCCCTCCACCAGTCAATCCAAAAATTTATGTGAGTTCCATCTCTTAATAACCATTTTGAACTTGTGTCCACCAAACTTATAGTCTTGCCAATGGCTCTCCATGTAGGAGAACAGTCCTATTTAAGTTTCCAACTAGAATTATCCTGATCAACATATTTATTTTTAATAACTTCCACCCAAAGGGCATTCTCTTTATTTTTCACTTTCCAACCCAGCTTAGAAAGGAAGGCGACATTGTTAACTCTACTTCTTCTTAAACCCAACCCTCCTTCCTTTGTTGGGGAGCAGACCCTATTCCATTTTACCAAGTGAACCTTTTTCTTATCAAGAGTGTCGCCCCACAAGAAATTCCTATTAAGTTTGTCTATTTGATCATAGGTAGCTTGGGGAATCCAATTAGTTTGCATAACAAGATTCGAAATGGTAGATGTGACCGTCTTGACAAGGGTGGTCCTCCCAGAGAGAGGAATTTGGATTTCCATCCACTAAGTTTATTCTGGATTTTTTCAATGATGAATTTAAAATGGTCCTTAGAAGGCTTCTTATAGAATAAAAGAATACCTAGATATTTTCCTAGGTCATCAGTTAGAGATACACCACATTCTCTACTCAGGAAGGCTGTTTGACTTTTGCTCTTGTTATGGGAGAAAAATATTTTTGACTTATTTAGGCTAATTTTCTGTTCGGATAGTAAACAAAACTCCTCCAAGACATTCTTGATCATGTTATAGTCTTTCTCAGTAGCTCTAGAAAACAGAATTATGTCATCCGCAAAAAATAAATGAGTGATGCAAGGTCCCTTCCTGGAGGCTTTTAAGCCTCTATATTTACCTTCCTGGACTTTTTCTAAAATTAATTGTCCTAGTCTTTCCATACACAAAACAAAAAGATAGGGGGACAGCGGGTCTCCTTTCCTTAAACCCCTCTTTGTTTTTATTGGATCAAGGAGGGATCCATTCCATAGAAGGGAAAGGGATGACCCCGTAACATAGCTCATGATAATATCAATCTATGTCTAAGGAAAGTTAAAGTCAAGCAGTGTATTGTAAAGAAAACTCCAGTTAACTCTATCATATGTTTTTTCTTGTTCAATTTTAATAACCATACACCCCAGTCTCCATTTTTTTCTTCTTAAAGAATGAATAATTTCCTGAGTTATTATGACATTGTCCACAGTTTTTCTACCTGGGATGAAGATGCTCTGATTAGGACTAATCAGGTTGTCCAGATAAGGTCTAATTCTTGTTACCAATAGTTTTGTGAGGTTTTTATAAGGGACATTGCAAAGACTAATTGGTCTGAATTGTGTTCTGAATTGTGTAATCAGTGTGGGATTCTCCACTTTGGGAAAGAGGGTAACCCAAGTTTTATTCAACACACTTGGGCATTTTCTATTCCATATCATGTCTTTAATGAGCTTACAAACTGACTCACCAAAAATGTGCCTGTATTTCTGGAAAAATAGAGCTTGTAGTTTGTCTGAACCTGGGGCTTTCATGGATTTCATGCTAAAAGTCACTTTTTTAATTTCATCATTCTCAACTGGGGTTTCCAAAATATTTTTAAGTCATTAGACAGTTTGGTTTGGAACCTGTAGGATCTATGAGGATGGCTAACAGGGCAATCAATTCCAAACAGTTCTTGGTAAAAGTTTTGTAAAGCCTTTGCTATCTCCTCTAGGTTTGTTAGCCAGTTACCTTCTAAGTCTTCTAGGGATTGGGGTCTACCTTTCTTTCATCTAGTAATAGTGGATACGTGGAAAAAAATTGTATTTCTGTCACCACATGTAATCCATTTAGACCAGGATTTCTGGAACCACAAGATTTCTTCTTGTTCCAAAATTTTGTTGTATTCATGTTGGAGTTTATCCTCAAGTCTAGTAAAATTATGAGAAAATTTAACATTCTGGGCTTTTTGTATGCCCTCTAGCCTTGTTAGAATTCTTCTCTTTCTTCTAAAGAGGTTACCAAAAGAATTCTTATTCCATTCCTTTGCCACATTGTCAAAGTCACTTGATGCCTTAGTGAGGGAGTGATTATTTTTTATCCAGGTTTTGGCAATCAAATTCTTGAAATCAGGGTGTGTCATCCACATAGCCTCTAATCTAAACGGTTTATTAAAGGAGGGAAATTGAGACGTACCTTGCAATTGTATCAGCATTGGGCAATGGTCTGAGTAGGTCTTGGGGAGATTTCTTACGCTTGCCTCTGGGAACTGAACAGTCCATTCTGTATTAGCTAATGCACAATCTAGTTTGATTTGAGTGTTAACAAGCCCTTTCCTTCTGTTATTCCAAGTGAGCTTAGGGCTACTACTATCGAGATCAATGAGGTCACAGTTGTTAATCCTCTCCTTGAATTTCCTGATTCTATTTGTGTTGTCAACTTTCTCCCCCTCCTTTCAGAGAGGCTAGAAAAGTCATTAAAATCCCCAAGCCATCCATGCATTTCTGTAATTCTCCCCTGTACAGTTAAGATTTTCCCATAGTTGGTCTCTACAAGCAGCGTTAGGGCTCCCATAGACAACAAAGAAGAGTCATTCATCAAAGTCAATCCTTGCTACAGTTGTGTGAATAGCTTGCTTAGAAGATCCTTTGCAGCTTATGGCGATATTTGATGAGTCCCAAAGAAGCCAGATACCCCTGCTCTTCCTTCCGGTTTCATTTTCACGGAATCTGTAAGGCCATACTGGTCAAAGAAATTTCCCATTCGATAGCTCTTCACCTTCGTTTCCAAGAGGACCACAACATCCGGATTATGAGCTCTGAAGATATCATTGAAGCCCCTTCTGAATCTCTCATTCCCTGCACCTTTGTAATTCCAAATAAGAAGCTTCGTGGAAGTCATCATTAAAAAACTGAGGAAAAGATATGGAATCCTTAAGACCAAGCTTGTGCCTCCCAATCTCGCTGAACTCCCCTAGTGGAATTGCGGGTCTTAGTGAGTCAGCAATATGCTGAATCTTTGCTTTTCTGAGGTAACTCGACTCCACAACTAAAATTGTTGATTCCGTTGTTCATTGAACAAGAGCAATCCATTTGTTCCCCTCCTCCAGTTGACACAATAAACCCAACAATTTGTTCTAGAGTCGGAGGGTCTTCAATGGGGAGTCTTCCATTGTTGCAAATATCACTTGGATCTGAAGGTTCTTTGAAGGAGAGGAGGGGTTGAAGGTGAATGGGGGTTGAGTGAAGAATCGGTTCAGTGGAGCTTAGATGATTCTGATAGTCTCCAAGTTCCTGCCGCTCTATGGGATCTCCATTATTGTATCTGGAGACCTCCAAAACCTTTAGATGAGACCCCATTTCCAAAACAGCAGGATGACCCTTCGATCTCTGTTGTAAATCACTGTTTAGATTTTTCTTGGAAGCTATGGGTGCTGGATTGGGTCTTATCTGATTTTGGGTGTTGCACCCTTGATTTTATCGAACCCGATGTTGTTCCTTTCTTTAATCTAGGAGTGTTACTCTGGGTTGGGCTGCCCTTAGAAGGCCCATTATCTCATCCTCGGGTCTCCTCTTGGTTCTCTATTTGTAGGGCCTGAAACTTGTTTGTGTGACTCATTCCTTAAGGATTTGTCTGTTTCTTATATCCCTGCACTCTTTTCTTCCTGGTATAGGCTATCAACCAAGGCCCAAACTCCCCTGTGGGATCTTGGTATCTGGGCTCATTCTAAGAAAGCTCTAGGTTAGCTTGTGACTGTTGTGGTCTGTTATAGTTAACGTCTTTTTCTTGTTGATTGTCTTCTCCGACAAGAGTTACTTTTCCGGTACTCATCGGACGGGATTTGCCTTGCTTATATGGGCAGAAAGGTTCCATATGCTTGACTCGCCCACATCCAAAACAGATGATAGGTAGACATTCTACTCCACTTTGAATTTTTTTTAGCCCAATTTATATTGATAAATTAGGGGTTTATTGAGATCTCTCTCCACGCACACTCGAGCAAATTTTCCTCGTTTTGTGGCAGTTGTCTTGATGTCCACCTTGATCGATTTGCCCAATGCCTTAGCTATATGGAACAACGTTCTTTCTTCATAGTACTCTAGAGGCAATTCTGGAAGCCTTACCCTTAAGCTTGTCATAATTTCAGAAGCCCTTGAGGGGATGAAATTAGGTTCCCATTTTCTAAATGTGAGATAGTGGTTCATAATGATCCATGGACCTCCTGTTGCAACCTTGAAGCAATCTTCCTTTGAATGAAACTTGAAAAGAATGAAGCCATTATCTAATTCAATTGCCTCAAAATCACTTTGGAGAGCCCATGTATTTCTAACTTTCATACACAACATCTTGTACCCAATATTTTTCCCTAGAAGCTTTACTAGTAGCCCATTTCTCCACCTATTTCGGATACAATCGAGGGTTTTTTGGGGAAGTTTGATATGGGAGCAGGACTCATCTGAGGTATCTATAATCACTCTATTAGAAGCTCCAGATGGATTGATCTCTTCTTCCCCTGCTCTGTCTTTGTCGAAAACAGCCTCCTCTTCGTCCTTGGAGGGGTCCCCGTAGGCAGATTCATCAAAACAGACTGCATTTCTGTCTTCCAACAAGGCAGCCATATAGTTTCTTGGCTTAGAACCAGGCGGCAATGCTAGTTTATCTAACATCTCTTGTTCCTCTGTTTCCAATTGCCTGATTAGAGGGTCCACCATCATCATATCCTCATCGGCGCTAGTATGGTATTCTTTAATCTTCTTTGTGCTCCGCTGGAGGTGATTATCTTCCTCCGACGATCGTAGTGATGGGATCTTCGAATCCTCATCCATGGGAGGGAGATGGGGGAGGTTGGGAAAGGGAAAGGACTAGACTTCGGCTTCTCCAATCTCCGAGCGATTTAAGAGAGAGAAAAACCTAGAAAGAAGTTAAAGCTTTCTGCATCATGATACACATGGATCCTTCAACAGTAGTCCAGCCCCTGCATTGGGTAACTGGATCAAAAACCAATCATGCAAACTTCCGCAGGGTAGGTTGGAAGGACTTCAAGTAGCCCATCACATATGCATTAGCTGTGAAATTTTAGGTGGCCAAGTTGTTATTCACTTCTCCCTCCGTTGTCCAATTAACAGAGTAAAATTTGTGAAAATTTAATTATATTGTAGACATCCTTTTTATTTTTTAAAATATCACTCGCATCTAATATTATATTACCAATAATAACCTTATACCTAAATACACACTATAATACAAAAACGGAACATTAATCATCCAATAGTTCTATTTTAAATAACAATTTGCTTTTAATTTCCTTTTCTTAGCTTACGCAATTAACATTTAAGGGAATAAAGAGTGGTAGGTGTAGATTAAAGGGGTTGTATTACATTAAAGAATTGGTTGATTGTTGTCTGACATTGGAGAATTTGTTGATTGTTGTCTGGCATTGGGGATTGTGCACAAAAGATATTTTGTGCAAAAAAAAATTAGGATGAATTTTAAATGAAAATTGAATAAATTTAGATCGTTATACTTTTATAAGTAGAAAAAAGGTGAATGTGATCAACACTTGTCAATGCAACCAGATTTGATGTTGTGGAAATGATCATACCGTTGGATCCAAAACAGTTTTTCAGTGTAAAAATTAAGTTTTTGGTCGATTTTGAACCAAAATTAAAGTGGGACTCAATTATTATTTTTAATAAATTTTTGTGGGTTTATATTCTATTATGTGAGGAGAATGATGTACTATATTCACTTGCTCAAATCGAGTAAGAAATGAATGAGAAAATAGGCTCTAAAGTGACCCTTTTGAAATGTGGAAATAAAGGATGTGCAATGTGAGATTTAACACCAATCCCACATTAGTTGATGAAGAGATTTAACATGAGCATATATATGACAAGTTTGCTCTATGGGATTGGGCCCCAAGAGGTACACAATTTTACGAGCAGAACAAGCGTCTGCATGTCTTTGGTTCGACCACACGCGCGCCCGCCTCGCCACGCCATGACCCGACCTAGCAAGGGTGTGGGTGTGGTTTAGACCGAGCCCTATCTTTTGGAAAAAATTTAATTAATAAAATTGGGTGTGAATTTCTTAATCCGAATTTAATATTCGGTATCCTTTTTATTAATTGCACTGGTTCGGATTTATCCGAAACTTTGCGCCCAGTTCAAAGTTTTAAGGTGTGTTTGTTCATGAATAACAGTTACTCGTGGTGTCTTTTGGATGTAGCATTTCATCTTTTGGGTTGTCTTTTAGATTGGTGACTATCCAGAAAGTCACCAAAGTGTCTATAAATACTAGGCTCATTTCCATTCTGCATACATTCATTCACCAGTCTATTAAGGCATTCAGATAGTCTGTATTCGACATTAAAGCAGTGTATTTTGAGAGTATA
This sequence comes from Ilex asprella, assembly GCA_023539305.1. Classification (NCBI taxonomy): domain Eukaryota; kingdom Viridiplantae; phylum Streptophyta; class Magnoliopsida; order Aquifoliales; family Aquifoliaceae; genus Ilex; species Ilex asprella. The sequence goes on from CM042193.1 coordinate 12,704,101, forward strand.
TAACACATGTTTTGGTTTGCTGGACGGATAGATTGGAGTGCTACTTCTATTCGTGGAAGATCATTGTATCCTGAGAGGCAGACGCTCAATATTCCATAAGCACCGAGAGTGGGGGCGAAATGTCTTAAGGACATAGTGTCAAACACTAGTCTTGATCTACTTAACGTTCAATAACAATTCCTGTTCTCCAATCGAGTTAGTATTTACATTGGTTATACAAACTGTTACATGTAACAGTTTGATATTACACTTTCGCATGTTATACTTTCGTAATTTTTTGCTGTTACACTTTTGTAACCTTTTCCGTGTAACACTTCTGTGTAACGATTTCACATCTATTTATTACTGTTTTATCATACTTTGCATGTTTCAAACTATAAATTTCAACAAATGATTTTACTATATTTGAATACTCCCCAAACTACACATACACTGACAATAAATCCTTCTGTCTTATTTCCACTATATAAGATGGGACCTTGTAGATTTCAAATTCTCCACCATTGTATCTATCCACTCTTGGAGGGATAATTCTACCAAAATGAATCGAGAACAATGATGAAGATTAATCACAACCAAATTAGAATTACAGAATCAAGGGAATCATGAATCTAACATATTTTACCTTGGATTTTGGCCATATTGGTAACCATCCATAATTTATTTGCATTATTTGCACCTTAGCATTTGACAGATACAAGTGGGATCTCTCAAGGAGCTTTACTGAATCGAATTTGTCTCTCAAAACTTAGTTCTGTCCAGCTTCTTGAGCATTAAAAGTAGTCTCTGACAAACATTCCTTTCTCTCTCTAGACAATCTAATCTTCAACTTTCACCCATACTCCTCATCTTGCGAATGTACATATGAGCCTGACCGAGTTGCAAGATCACTCTCATTTAGCTCTGCCTTAATTGATGGCAGAAGCTCAAGTTTAATCACATAGCCTGATGGAGTATAAACTAACAGATGCTCCAAGGAATTAACCCCATAATGAACATCCTGCAAAACAACAAGGCATAGAACTCTGAAAAATCAGCTAGACCAGCACAATATGGCAAGTTAACCTTTCATTCTGCGAAAGTTGCAGTATTGATAACTGAATAAGCAGTCTCGAGGCATTATTCTTCATCTGGCTTACCAAATAAAAGGTAACAGGGTGCCGAGGTGGAGAAGATTGCTGGTTTAGAATGAAAGATGAAATAGACCGTTGTGGTAGAGATACAATGGGATACGGGGATGAACATTTACCACGGAGAAACAAGGGTTTGAAAGCAGACATTTCCACCAAAGGGGAATAGAGCAAAAAAGTGGCAACTCCCTTTGGATGGTATAATAGCAATCCACTGATAGTAATAACAGAAGCACATGTCTTGGATGATCTGCCAAATAAAACTCGGTAATCCCAACAATATTGCACAAACTTAGACCATTTCTTTTAGTGCATATCCAATAGATCCTAGATTAGACAATGATGAAAACTATGCATGCAACTTATAAGAAGACAGATGTACTTCAAGCTAACATGATTTCAAAAGGAAAATATTAATGAGTAACTTACTCGGCAAGTGTCTCTCCTTCTCTCAATTTTCTCCGAAGTTTTCACTTTCAAAAGATACGTTAATTTGAAAAGAAACATAAATAAAAATATTGGAAGGGAAAAATATTTCGAAGATGAACCTATTCCTATGCAATATTCAAGAATTCTTGAGGATATCGAGCTAGAACAACTTGTTCTTCCGGAATACTGTGATTCAAGGCCAAAGAATTTACTACCGCTACCATATAGTATTCATCGCTAAGTAATAAGCATAGAAGATTAGTACATTTAAGAAAACACATATCCAGATATTGAGTCATTTGTTGGTCTCATGGACCTTATAAAAATGAAGAAGAAAACAAAAAATACCAATCAGGCACGTAAAAAAACTTATCATCCGCAAGCAGAGAAGGTTATTGCTCATCATCATCAAAATGTTAAAGCCAGGGGGATTTATAAGAATCTCTAAGTTGCCAATTATATATGCATAGACAGAAGACAGTGACACTGAAAGAGAGGGAAGGGGTTGCAAAGCTAGCAAAAAATTGATTTTGCATCATGTTAAATACCAACATCCAAGAGTAGAGAAAGAATGCAATTGAAATAATTCATGCATCATCTTATGTAAAAAATAATAATTCATGCCTGCCATAATTAGAACTTCTAACTTTAATTCCATGCACAAGCTTAAGTGAGCAAAATACTCTTCTATTGAACAACATTCAGATTTTCCACAACATCACTAGTCTTCAAACAACTATAACTTCAAGAAAGGAAAGAACAACGTGACACAAAAAAATAGTTGAATGGATGTGATAATTGAATGACTTAAAATAAAGATCGGTTCAGTTCAATATTACCAACAAGTTATCAGAACAAAAGAGGTAATCAAGTTGATTCAAGTACACACAACTACGACGAACAATGTGACTAAACAAATTTGATTGAGCATTGAACAAAGATGTCATATAACAAAATAAGAACTAGTAAAACACGAAGTAGATAAACAGAAAAATAAGAGAGAGAGAGAGAGAGAAAGAGAGAACTTACAGAATTGAAAGCCCAAAGAAATTCATGGAAGAGAAGGCTACTAACTAACCGTGAAAATTATGAGAAGCCTACTAACTTAAAAGAGTCCTGATTTCTTGTATTTTGTTCTTTCCTGCTATCTCAAACATTCTATCTGTGGTGGTTATTAACATCTCTAGGCTTTGATTGATACGCTACATCTTGAAATATCTACAGAAGCTGACCAAGAGTTAAAGAAGTTAAACAAGACAATCAAAATCAAACAAGACAATCAAAATTAAATAAGAAATTCAAACTAAAAGATAATCTGAACAGGTTGCGATGTTAAATCTTTTTTTCTCATTGATGATTTGAGTAAAATGTGACAAAAAATGGTGAAGACTAACACATAAAGATCTCTTTAAACTCAATATAGTTTCCAAAAAATAAAGAACAATATAGAAAGAGAATGAGAGAGGGGTGAAGGAGAGATTGAGAGGGAGCGTCTGAAAGTGAGGACAGAGTGAGTGATCGTGTGTGACAGAGAGAGGGAGTTCAGATTATTTATAGTTGTTTAAACTTTAAGGTGGTTGAGGTTCACATTTAGAAACAAATTTGAAAAATTTCGAGCTGTCCTTTTTTTAGACTTTTTTTTTTGCCAAAAAATCCACTCAAATTTTTCTGTTCATTTTGATATCTGTCAAAAAGTTTAAAAAGTTATTTTATATATATATATATATATAAATATATATATATATAAAATAATGCA
>CM042193.1:12707815-12762999 GCA_023539305.1 Ilex asprella
TATATATATATATATATAAAATAATGCATCATGTGCGTTGCACATTAATAATTTTCCTACACAAAAATTAGTAAAACATATTAGGTATATTTGTATCTGAATTAAATCTCATCTCAAATTTATCAAACTTAATTTTTCATTACTCATATTCTATTATATAGTTATGAAAAATATTACGTTCCCAAAATTCTTTATTCTAACTATAAAAAAGATTCAAAAAAAATAGTTAATGTTCTTTATTTGCAGAATTTTGTAATTAAGAGTAACTTTTTAGTGATGTTTGAGAAATTATTTTTTTTGAAATTCATTTGATTAAAATTCTATTTATAATTCTTTGAATAAAACAAAAGTAATTATCAATATACCAATCACTTTGAAACTTTATCGTAATTACCAATTAGTTAGGTCAATTGGGATAATATTTAATATACTATTATATAATATATATTATGTATCAAGCAAATTCAGATTCTAAAAAAAAAAAATTAGTTAAAAATACATTACAATATCTATTTTTACATAAAATAGATAATTGAATCACGTCTCTAGCACAAGCTCTGGATAGCAAGTATTAATCAAAATTTCAAAACATAATGTCAAAGGGACAACCGAACAAAGTAGAATATAAAATTTAAGAATAAAAATACAAAAAGAAAAAAAAAAGAGAAATACCTTGTCCAATCAAAATTCGATGAAGTTTTGGAGTTCGAATCTAGCCTTTACTCATCCAATATAAACCCTTAAATAAATAAATGAACCTTATTTTTGATGAAAATGTATTTCTAATCACAATGGTAATTGTACTATTGAATTAATGTTTTAGTTTTTTTTTTTGTCTAACAAAAATTTAAAGCTAGAAATTTTCACTAATGAATACTAAAATATAGGAGCCAAATACATTACATTCAATTTTGTCATGTTCAAATCCACAACATAATTATTAGATATTGAGTTTGAGTGATTGACTTAAATCGGGCCATTCATGATGGGTTGACCCAAATTAAAGAATGGCTAAAAAGTCATGTGTGTTAAATATTAACAGACATGTCCCAGTAGAATGTGTCTTTTCATAACACTCGTCGGTTGTCTATACAAACACAAGACAATCAAATATAAAATATCTCTCAGATAATTAATTAGACGTACAAGCTCTCCTACTCTTTTTTTCTCTCTCTTCCTACATAACGTTGAAAGTTTTTTGTGCTGTATAAATAGTGTTGATTTGTCTTGTGTAACAACATTATACTATTCGAACAATTAAAGAAAAGACAATTTTTCAAATTCTAAAATATATGAAACATCTTTCAAAGATTTCGCAATAATTAGGATAGTTTTATCTTTGTTTTTAGAGGTGAAATATTTAGTATGATATTTTATTATTCTTATATTGTGCTTGAACAATTGGAATATAGGTAACTTCGAGCGTATACCACTTCAATGCTCGAAGGTTTTATAAATTCATTTGTGTTAAGCATATTAATATGATTGCGGATAATTTGGACTGTTATTGGCAAGGAGTATGTGATGTATATTAGCCACTAGAAGAGATGACCAACAATCTAAGAGCGAGTAACTGATGTAGTGATATTTTATGAAAATAGTGACAGACACACATTTAACTTTAGGTAGATATGACATGGACGCGGCTCCTCTGCTCTTTGCGAGGAACAGCAGTCACTGCTGTTCTATTGAAACGACACTGTTTGGTGCCTTTTTTCAAAAACAGATCAGACCCAAAAACGACAGCTGCTGTTCTATTTGAACGATACCGTTTGGTATGGTGGCTTTTTTCAAAAAACGGAACAGACCCAACTTCTCAAAGAGGTTGGTCTCATCAATGGCGAAAGCGTCGCCGGGATCCACCTTGCTCAACTTGGAAGCCTTCTGTTGCAGCGATTGCTTTTCTCTCTTTTGATGGAGAAATCTCCGACCGATATTAAGCTTTCTCTTTCGATCAGCCAAGAATGGCGCCGTTTAACGATAAATTGGAACTTTTCAAGAAAGGGGGAACGGTGCCGTTTAATGAGTAAAAGAAAACAAAAAGGCAAACGGTGCTATTTTAGGCGAATAGCAGGGCCTGCTATTCTTAGGAAAATGCAGAGGAGCCACATCCGATATGACATAGGGCCATTTCTTTGACGATGAGGACATAAATAATGAATTATTTTTATTTTTATTAGGGAGAATTATATCAAAATTTCCTAAGGTTCGACACTCGATCACTTAAACGCCTTGACATTTGAAATATTATACACAAACCTCCTGAAGTTTGTATACAGTAAACATAACTGTTAATAAATTATATTTAGACCCCCCTAAAGCTTATAAATATATAATACCTAGACCTCTTAAGTTTAAAATAATTATACTTAGACAAAAAAATACTCTTATCAAAGATAGAATATTAAATATTTTAAATTTTATAACTAAAATTCATATTCTATTGTATCATTTATTGAAATAAACTTAAAAATAAAAATTTAATTTTTTCTTAAAAAAATGTAATTAATATACAATTATACTATCTATTAGAATAAAACAAAAAAAAAAAAATCAAACAAGCTGTCTAAGTCATTCATAATATAATATAATTTTTACATAAAAAATTTATATTTTATTATTTCATTTATTGAAATAAAATAAAAAAATGTACTTTTAAAAAAAATCATAGTTAGTATATAGTTATACTACCTATTAGAATAAAACTAAAAAATTAAACAATGAGTCAAATTGTAATGAACAAAATATTTTTTATCTTTAATTGAGGTAGTTTATTATTTTCATTTGGTCGTTTAAGCAACCAAACTAAATTCCAATAAACAATATCATTACAAATGAATTACAAATTTTAAGAAAAAAATAAAATTTTATTTCTATAAAAGATACAATAGAACATGAATTTTAATTATAAAATTTAAAATTTAAAATTTAAAATATTTGATATTTTATTTTTATTTGAAGAATTTTTAGTTTAAGTATAATATTTTAAATTTAAAGAGTATAAATAATATATGTTTATAAATTTTAGATGGTCTAAGTGTAATTTATAAAAAGATATATTTACAATAGGGTCTAATTGTTACGCACGTATAAATTTTAAGGGGTTTGCATATAATCTTTTAAATATTAAGAGTCTGAGTGATTAAATGACAAATTTTAAGACAGCTGAATGTAATTTTCAACAATTATCCACGCACAAAAAGTTAATGTGGTAAAGTGAAACTAGCCAAAACCCCAACCGGGTAAAAAGGTAATTACCCCAAATTAAAAGTCCCAGTAAAATTGCCGAAAGCTTCTGGTCGAACCTAATCCCCTGCAATTTCACCGAGCACTCCCGGAAAATTTTTCTACCGACGACAGAAATAACAATTCACCTGATTTCAGAAACCAAAAACCCTCGGTGTTTCATGGCAAAGCCCGAGAATTCGAAGTCCAATTCTTCAAATCGCCTTCCTTTCGTCCAGTCCGCGGCCAAAATACACCCAGCAAATGACCCAGAATCTGACCCCAATTCATATTCCCTCGAAAAATTCCGTCTATACGAAACCAGAGCGGTAAGAGCCAAGAACATTCCCATCGTTTTTCTAGAAACAAAACAGAGTTCATTTGTGAATTTACTTTACCCTTTTGTGCTTTTCAACTTTTTTTTTTGGTGATTCACGTCTTGTTTTTGTAATTTATCAAATTCCTCGTGAACCCAGCAGAAATTTTCAGTGCAATCTTTTATCCTTTTGTTCAATTTTCCTTGTTTTTTTTTTTTGCTACGGGTTAGATCCTTTCTCAATTTTCTCATTAGCCAGACAGATTTTTTCAGTGAAATTTCTGACCCTTTACTGAATTTTACATGTTTGTTTTTCCTGTGTTACAGAAGACCAAGGTATCTTTCTGTTAATTTTCCCATTTACGTCTTTTGAGTTCTCTATGAGTTAAGGGGACCAAACCATTAATGAATTTATTAACCATTTTCTTAGGCCTTTGTGTGTTTTTGTGTTCTTTATGATGTTTAGAGGACCAAAAAAATTGTTGTTTTTCCCTTAACCCATGGCAAACCGAGAAATCAGTATATCTTTTGATTCCTAGAGTGAATTGATCTAATTTTGAGTTTGTTTGTGAAGCGGTATTACTTAATTGGGAGTGATCGGAACAAAAGGTTCTTCAGAGTGTTAAAAATTGACCGAATGGAACCATCTGATCTCAATATCAGCGAAGACCCCGTGGTGTATTTGCCTCAGGAAGTCAAGAGCTTGCTGCAGAGGGTGGCCGATGGTAATAGAGCTACTGGAGGGCTGAATTTTATAGCAAAAGTCTATGGCATTGCTGGTTAGTTTTTGTAAATTGACGGTTACTTGGGTTACTTATAAGTCATATTCTACAGTTTCTAGAGGAATTATGTCATTTTTGGTTCTTGTTGGAATTATGTTTGATTGCCTTTGGGGTTACATTTTATATATCGGATTGGGGAACTTTTGTCTTTGTTTTTGTTCAGTTAGGGGATTATATATATTGGGTTTCATTGGAATTATGCCTGGCCACTTTAGTGCACATCTTTGCTCAATTGGGCACTTTGAGAGGTGAAAAGAAGTTATTGGAACTGGGTTTAAAGTCTGACGTAGGTTTCATTGTTTCTTTTTTTTTTTTTTCTTCTGAATGTTTCAGGTTGTATCAAATTTTTGGAGTCATATTATTTGATACTGGTAACAAAACGGAGGCAAATCGGAAGTATATGTGGTCATGCTATATATTGTATTGATGAGAGCCAAATAATTACAATTCCGCATGTCTCTGTTCAAACTGATGTTGCTCATTCGAAAACTGAGCTGAGGTAATATCTTTCTTTTTTCCTTGGATGGTAAAGTCTGTGTGTGCTTAAATATGTGGTTTGAAAACTTAATCATGCATTCTAGCATTTTCCCTTTTTTCTCGACCACTATTTGAGTTTTGTTAAGTTCACATGTCAAGAATAATTGCCTATGGAGCCAAATAATGTCTATGTGTAAGTAGTAGCAAAGAAATTTCATGTATTCAAGGAGTAATGCACATTTGTTATCTTTTTTGTCTATATATATAAACACATAACTCCATTTACAGGTGAAATTCGAAATGTTCTTTCTTTCTTCGAAGTTCCAACTCTCTGGCCCCTAACGTACCTCAGGTGCTTCAGTCGGAGGTACTTAGAGATGGTAGCCCTTGTACGAGATCTGGTAGCATTACCATGAGTGCGAACTTGACAGCTGCTTGTACAAATTTAGTACTGCGTGTTGAACAACATTTCTTTTCTTATCTATGCTAGTCCTAGTAGTTGCATTTTGGTCATTTCCCCGTTTTCCAAGAAACACATTATGTTTTGACCTTTTTTTGTTATTGACTCTAACAAAACACTGTTGCATTTTTAATCTCCAAAGTTCCCGGTTCTGACTTTTGTCCTTGACCCTTTTTTGTCAATTTTATCTTTTAATTTTCATAAAGTATGAGTTCAGTACAACTATTTCAGCTGTACAAGTAGTGGCTGTCAAAATTTTGATGACATGTGGCATTTTATGTCAAGTGACAAAAGCTATTAATTGGTTCTTATAAAAAAAGAAAGAAATTGATTGGTGGAGTCCAATCAATAATGGTTGTTGAAATTGTCATTTTTTTCAATTTGTTTTAATCAAAGTCATTGATTTTTTGAAAGTTGGAGGATGAGATTGGCAAAAATTAAGGGTTTGTTTGGTTTGTGTTTACAAAATAGTTTTTTGTTCTTAAAACACAAAAAATAAGGAAAATTTGTTTGGTTAAGTTTTTCAATCTCTAATTTTCAAGAAAAAAGTCGGAGTTGAGATGGAGTTTTATAAAACAAGTGGGGGTGATTTGGCCAAATTTGAGAACAAATTTGGAAAACACGGAAACAGCAAAATGCAAGTCCAGTTAATGAGATCCCAACATCGACTTTCCTTGGCTACAAAATATACCTTTACTATATAAATCCTAAAACCCCCCAATTTTTCTCCTCCCCAAATCAACAAATGCATGTTGCCTTCTCCTTCTCCTTCTTCAGAGCACGGACGAAGACGCCTTTTGCCTTCTCCTTCTCCTTCTTCTTCATAGTACCGCCGAAGGCAGAAGGTCGACAACGAGCGTTTGTCGCCTTCTCTCTCTCATAAGCATCTGTACGAGCTTTACGAATCTGGTTTTTTCAAGATCTATAAAACCATATTTGGTTTTAAAAAGATCTATAAAACTTGATTTGGTTTTAATAGAATTGGGTACCAAATTTCTTTGATTATTTGTTATTATTTTGGTATTGTATCTGTGTTCTTGGGATCTGAAAAAAAAAAACAGATTTGTGACGAATTGAGAAGAAACTAACGAATTGAAACTAGATCAATGATGAATTGAGAAGAAAAAACCAGATCTGTGGCGAATTGAAAAAATCTAGATATGTGATGATTGAGAAAAAATTATTGGTATTTTATTTTGATAATTGAGAAGAAATTAAAGTTGGGTATAATATGATTTGAATCAAATTTCTTTTGGTTATTTGGGTTTCTGTCCAAATAAGTTTTATTGTTTTCTATTTCGTATAACTGTTTTTGAAATTATATAATCAAACAAGTTCTGAGACAAAAAATATTAAACCACATTTTTCTAAAACTCTTCCTTTAAAACTATTTTCAGATACTGTTTTTTGAGTTGCAAACCAAACAGAGCCTAAGGTTTTACCAAAGAAGAATTGCTGTAGGCCAAGTCTGAAAAGTTTAATTAAATCTAAGCTAATAAGATACAATTTTTTTTAATTTTTAGTTTTTTTTTATTTTGTTTTACACTTCTAAATTGGGCAATGACAATTTTGTTGAGGTCCTTAAAAAATGGTGAACATTTGAGGATTTAAATAGAGTGTGCATAAAATCTTGTCTAGATTCTAGACAAGATCTTACAATTTGGAACTTATCAGATTCTATTCCTTGTTTCCAAGAGATTTGCTAAATTGGGCACGTTAATCATCCATTGCTTTTGTTGTCATTACTATGATATGTAATAGCAAGTTGTAATATTGTCATAGTTTTGCAATTTTTAGCTGATTTTGAACATAAGGTCACAGGGTGCCTGGGTAAATTTTGTTTATTACGGACCCTTAGAACAAGTACAAGCCCAGAAAATCAAAACTTTTCATGTAAAAATTCAAGTCTAGTTTGTTCTCAAGCATCTTCATGGTTTAAAGGACCTTTCTTCTGCAGGAGAACATCCAATTGTTCAACATAAATTATACTATATAACCTTTGGATTTTATTTGTTTTAGGTTTAAAAGTTTGAGCTATTATACAAACTGAAATTGCCTTTTTCCTTTCCGCATGCTTGTAATTCATCTTCACCATTGCAACAAGGGAAGGGTGTTCATGCTACAACTTGAGCTGCCTAAATGAGGGGTGCTCACTGGTTGAAATAGGTATTATGTTGTCTAGTTGGACTCCTTAGCACCAACATCATAGGTTATATGGATGAATAATGTGAAGTAGTTAATAAGATGGATGATAGAGGAGATATTATATTGGGATCTCACTTTTGAAAGTGTTTTGAAGGCTAATCATTATCTGAGAGAGAAAGGCCCATTCCTCCATCTTTGCTCGCATTTTAGAAGTACTTTTGGAGTTTATAATTGCTAAAAGATATTTTCATGATGTTTGTTGTTCGTCATCCCCCATACATGTAATAAAATTTTGTGTAGTTTTACGTGGATTGACGATCGAAATCTTTTTGTAGGCCAACCTTTAATTGAGAGATAAGTCGATACTTTAAACACAAAGCTCATTTGACTCGTGGTTGACTGAGAGACATCTTGGCCGAGTTGTTCGAGTCATCATTCTGTGGTGTTGTGATATCGTTCCGCGATGTCGCGGTATTGTTTTGTGATGCTATGACATGGCCTGAATCTTTCACTTTTTAGGTTCTTGTTCTATCTAGCATTTTGTACGTATCATACCCTTCCACGACGTGGTGACTAATGTGTATCAGTGTGCTCCCAATTGATAGCTGATATTGCGTCCTTGAACCATTGGTGTGGTTGGAGACTCTTGATAAGGTGTTGCAAGCTTTGATAATTGGCAATGGAGATAAGCTTCAAGTCAAATTTTGTGACAGTTTTTTTTCCTCATGAATCTTAATCTATGGTTAGGGGTTGTTTGATTTACATTTCCTGTTCTTCTTTGGTGATGATGATGTTGAGAGGAGATGGAATGCCTTTTCTCATTATTTTGAAACATGATGTAGGAGTTGTTGAGATAGATTAAGGATTTCAAGTTTTAGCCTGGTATAAAGTTTAAATATAGTTGGTGAAGGAAATGACTTTTAGATTAAGAAAGGAGTGGGCGGGTTAGTTTCAAGCCTTAAAATGCTTTTGGAAGAGATAGGTAGATTATGGATGGAGGTTGATGCACTTTGATAATGTTGATCCTAGATATAGGTGGTATGTTGAAAGGAAAATTTTTGACTCAGTGTTGGAAAGAAAAAATGAATTTCATTATGTTCATTTTCCATCTTGAAGATTGGTTTCTTGGAAGTCTTTGAGTTCATGAGGTTAGAAACAGGGGATTGCTTGTTTGTTTGCCTTTCAATACATGGAGGCTTTGAGCCGTATATGGAGGATGCTGCTTGGACGGTGGTATCATCCTGATAAAACCATTAGCTTCAGTGGATGGGAGGCAAGGATCCAAATTTCATTTCGGCATAGTTTTGGTCATCTCGGAAATGGAAACGTTTTGGAATATGTTAGAAGTAGGATGGAAACAGAGGAAAATTTAGAAACTTGTTTTCAAAATATAGACCCAATGTACTGAAATATGTTGAAACATCTTGAAACACCTTAAAATATATGAATTTCGATATTCAATCACTGATTCACTTTGGTTTGTCCACTGAAATGAGATTTTTGTTTCATGGATGCACTAGGTTCTATTGAGATTTTGAGTGCTTTTGAACAAAAAAAGAAGTGTTTTGAAAGGATTTAAGGTGAAAGTTGGGAAGCCGGAGTAGCAAGGCCAGCCAATCAGATATTGGGGCCTAGGCGTAAATTTTAGTTGGGGCCTTTTAGAACTTGATCTATCTACTTAAGTTTTGCTAATAAATTCTTTCAACTGATAATATGGACAATCCACAATTTTTGTTGTGATACAGTTGATCATAAGTATGATTGATGAGTTTTAATTTTGAAATACTTCTTTTGCAGAAAAAATTGTAATGGATATCATCTATTTTTTCTTTTTACATTTTCTGTATCTAAAGTCATATTTTCTATGTGAGCATTTTTTGTCTTCCAAATCATGTAATAGTCCTAATCTTCAAAATATAATAAAAACTTGAATTAATTAAATCACATCAACTGAAATATAAAATAAGCCAGTGTACATCAACTAAAGGAAGAAAACAATAATTTTTGCAATTGGTTCAATATCAAGATTTGATAGAGACAAAAAATGGAAGAAACTGTATTACTACATGGAGAGACCAAGGGGGAGATGAGACCCATAGAGTTGTAGGGTTTTTCCTTATTTGTATAAATAATATATGCTGTTGATTTTTATTGCATTAATTTGGGGGGGGGGGTGTGGCAGTGTTATATTTCTTGTTTCACTTTGTACAGAGTTTTTGGCAGCTATATACTATGCCATTAATAGGGAGAGAGAGAGATTTGGTAGACTTCTAGACACTAGAGTTTTTGACAAGCTTGAGAATATATCATTAATGAAGAGACAGAGAGATGATGGGAACGGTGACTACTCTGGATATGATGTTTTTTTTGGCCTTTTGACTCCAATTTTTTTGACCCATAAGACAAGCAATTCCATTAACTGTTTATTGGGTCCTCTAATTTGTAAGTTCAAACCACACTACATAGTAAATATTTTTGGGTCTTCATTTTTACTAGTAGGGGCCATAGGCGAACACCTCAATTGCCTTGCCTATGGGCTGATCATGCTTAGAAGATATTCAAGCATGAGATGGGGACCTGTCAATTTGGCTTCTGACTTTGGATTCAAGTCTTACTATCTGCCTGCTTCCAATTCGGCTAACCTCTTGGTTTGCCATTTAGAGCAAAGAGAATCCAACTGCTTTATAGCAACAGCTGTCAAGTCCCAAACCGAGCTTCACCATGTGTGTGTGTGTGTGTATATATGCAGACTTATGATGATATAATGCAAATGTAACACATGAAGCACAATGAAAGAAGGCAAACAAAGGTGCACAACAGGACAGAGAATCAAAATCACTAGAACAGCTTGCTACAGAACTCATTATACTCCTGATAGCAAATTTGATGGGAACAACTTTGGAAGGGTAGTAGCCTGGGCTAGCTGCTACTTAGAACCGAAAAAGAAGAAAAGGATAAAGTGGATATGGGGTTTTGTTATGAAGAGGTTTGAAAGGATGCTGGTTGGGGAAGTGGCAGTGTCTCTAAAAAAGTCGAGAGTCTTACCCTTAGAAATATCCATTCATTTTACTGTTCATTGTATATTGATATCATCAGTTGGAAAAAGATTGAAAATCTTGAGAGAGACTTCTTGGGTAGCTTAAGACATAAGTTTTAGTTGGGGCTTTTGGAAAGTGTTTGCGAATATTGATTTTTGTCTTTTGAGTAAGGAAATCTTTTAAAACAGGTTGGTGGAGGGAAGCTTGCAGTGCTTGGGATGAGTGGGATTTCATGGAGCTTTGATATTTCCATCAAGTGGGGTTGGCCTTTAGAAAAGAGTGTCTTAAGAGATTAGGGAAATTCTCCAAAGCATCAGCGTGGTGGCGAGTGGTCTGAGCATCCAGTTCTGGTATGATATATCGTGTGGGCACCTTAGCCTAGAAGAGTCTAACTAAACCTCTAGTCATATAGCATGAATGAGGTAGCCTTTGTCGGAGATCATGTCTCTTTAATCAGCTGGATTTATGAGATGGAATATTCTCTATATTTCTTTTTTGGTTTCTTTAAAAGGTTTGGGAAATAGAATGTGGACTCCACATTGGTTTTGCTGTGCAATTATCATGTCCCAGGAGGGGTGGGGCTAATGCTTTGGAGGGTGGCAGAAATGCTTGTTTATCTTGTTTTATAAGGAAGGTGCTTTGTGGAGAAGATGTTTTGTGGCTTTTCTCCTTCCATTGGGAGAAGTTTGTCAGATCAAGGCACCCTTGAAGTCGCATCTTTTAGGTTCGACAATGGCTTTGGAAGCTAATCTGATTGTTTACTATTTGGAAAAGGAGTGGTCAACTATTGACCAAAACTATATTGAATGTATAAACGGTTGAAGAAAAGTGCTTTTCCTATCTTGTTGCATTATCTGGTTGCTGGGGAGTTGGACGCTTACTTGTTAATGATTCATAGTTCATTTTGATGGAAGCTGAAATTGATCAATGATGAAAAAGCAAAATTTTCATGTTTCAGAATGTTTCAAAATGTTTAGGCCCATGTGCGGGTGGGGGGAGTGATCCTTATCATCTTTGTTTCCACGTCTGTATCATTTGTCTTGCTTTCGTTGTGAATCCATTGGTTCTATGATTAGAGTATTTCTATTCTTGATGGTTCTCCGTTGAATCAGGAGTTATGCGCTTGATGGTTCTTTGTTGAATCAAGAGTGTGTGAAATGAAGGTGGGGGGGTTTTGAGTCTTTGAGTGTCTTCTCTAGCAAATCCTTCTTTGATTCTTTGGTGTATGATTCTTCATGTTGTATCTCTACCCTAACTTTGATAATGGGGAAGGATAAAGTGCCTATTAAGGTGCAAGTTTGAATAGATCACAGGAGATGCTAATATTAATATTGATGATATACTTCAGAAAAGAATGTCTCATACTTATGTTTCCCTAAAGTGAGGTGTGATGTGCAAAGGTGTTTCTGAAAGCATTGATAGTCTATTTTTTGTATTATCCTTTTGCTTTGTCCTTGTGATACAAATTCTTCGGATGTCGTTTGAGTTGGGGGATTCCAGTGTCACCCACCTCTTTGTTAGTTGAAGAGTTGAAAGGACTTGGGAGGCTTGATAAAGGTGTGGCCCTTTGGAATTGTTTTGTTATTGCTATCTTTTTTGGGTTATTTGAAAAGAAAGTTTGTTGAAGACTGAAGTGAGTGGATGGAAGTTTTATGAGACCGCATTCATTTTTAGCCTCATTTGGGGCTTCAGTTTTTGAGCATTTTAACGAAATTTTATCTTTTTGATTATTGTAAATGGATGGAGAGTCACAATTTTTTGTTTTTGGATCAAGGATGGAGGGTCACTATTGATTTATGTGCTTTTTCGGGACTTTCCCTTTCTTATTTTATTTCTCTAGGTTGGATGTCTAATCCAACCTTTGTTGGTGTCCTTTCTGTTAAACAACTATCTATTCTTTTTGGAGAGTGTGTAACTTAAATATTTATATTTAAATTTGTCCCCTCATGTGAAATGGCTCAATTTTGGACTTACACGTGAAAATCTTTTTAATAATTAGGGTGACGACAAGATTTGAATTGGGGACCTTCTGCTCTGATACTATGTTAAACAACCATTTACTCAAAAAGCTTAAACTTTTGGAGGGGGTGTAATTTAAGTAGTTATACTAAAACACTTTCAAAATTTTTTTCATCAAAAGAGTTCTATATCCTTTATAAAAAAAGAATGTTTTGGCCAATGTGTTGGAATCGAGATCCTAATTTTTTTTATGTCTCCGTAGTGTTTTCAAAACAATTCTGAAACATTTTAAACATTTTTGTTTTTGAGCTAATCAGAACTATCCACTAAAACAAAATTTTGGAAATTGTTGCTTGCAGAGGATTTAGTGGATTATGCCATGGCCAGTTGGAGATTTGTTTGGCAGCTGGCAAGGGGTTGCATTTGGTGGAGAGTTGGACATTTGTATGTTTTGTTGTTTTGCTGTGTATATAGAAGGAGAGAAGCAGAAGGTTCTATAACAGGGTGTGGGGCTTCCTCCGTTACTTATTTTCTTGTGTGATATTTTGCTTGATGACTCTTGTAGACTTCATGTGTGCTCTGGTTATGGTCATGTTTACGGTTCCTTATTGATCATCTGTGCTTATTAAGGGAAAAAGTTCAGAAATGATGTTTCTTGTGGTTTTGTGTGCAATTCATTTAGAAGTATGCATGCCATCTGAATCTGGATTGTTCATGGTCTCCTGATGGTTTCAGTAATTTTTGAACTTTCTTGTCAGTTTTTTGTTTAATACATTTGCCTAATTGCAGGTACAAGAAGCTTTTATCTGTTGTTGATTTGACAAAAGATTTTTTCTATAGTCATACATATCCTATAATGCAAAGTTTGCAAAAGAATGTCTCGTCATTGGGTGAGGAAGGGATGCCATATGAGGACATATTTGTGTGGAATGCTTTTCTGACACAGGCAATCCGATCGAGATGCAAGAACACTATGTGGACAATTGCTTTGGTTCATGGGCATTTCAAGCAGGTATGCGGTCTCTTGTTTTTCATTTTTACTTTTTTTTTTTTTGACTTTATATCTGTTTATTAAAATTTTTAGTTTGTATATTATGTTCACCATAATGGTATCACATATAGTCATGTCAATCTTATTAGAGATTATTGCAACGCAAATAACTGTGCTATTACTCCTTATTGTCTCTCTGTAGATATGGTATCTATGTATTTGTCTAGCTGTTGTAGATATATGCTCCGATCAAGCAGGAACGTCTAATATATTATATAAGAGAGGTCTCTTATTTGTATATTCGACAGTGTATTTCGAGGTTTCATCTGCCTATTTGCTTATTACTTTATTGTTTTACTCTTTTTATCAATGTCATTGTCTCCTTTTCTAGCATTTGGAGTGTCATAGAGCTTCAATTTGAGCTTATGTTTCTCATGATTTCAGAGGATTTTTTTTTTTCAGATATTGGTAGAGAATTTTAGGCTTTTTCTTGCTTTGTTTTTCCCACAAAATGGAATTTATCAGCCTGCATTGTTTTCGTTTGGCAACATATTATCTTGAATTGTTTCGGTTGTATTGACGAATTTTATTCTGTAATTATAAACTTCAGTTCATCAATGGATCTCATTGCCTCTGATGATTACAGATTAGGCCGTCAATCTTCGGAAGAGACTTCAGCGTTTCTCTAATTTCTAGACGATCTCGGCATTTTGCAGGGACACGGTAAGCTTTACTTCAAGTTGTTCCAATTTATTGACGGATGAAACACCTGTACTTGTTTTGAATCACCTTAGCTTGTCTTGACTTCTTATTTCTTCAATAGGTGAGTGGTTTGACGTCCTCTATAGTGGGTTAAAAGTACAGATGCTTGTGATTTCAATTCTTCATGTTGGAGAGTTAGGACAAATTTATCTTTTTCATTGTGAGGCACGAACTTGTCTTGGTCTTTTTTGCATGTTTTGGTAGGTATGTTACCAAAGAGGAAGTAGATATAATAATCATGTTATTGACATATAATGCCATCTGACTAGTGGAAGTAGATAGAGAAAAAGCTGAACTGTGATCACTAGGACGAAAATCCAAGTCACTAATCACAGTACAAGACTTCTCAGACCAAGCTTGATGATTCCATTTGAGACCATGCAATTATGGTTTGCATACCCGTTTGAGACCATGCAATTATAGGTTGCATACCACACCAGGAGCATGAGAGAGGCAAGGAGGAACTATAAAAACCTCTTCCTCCAAATCATTCCTTACATCCATTTGAGACATCTGTCACGGGAGACCGGCTACTAAGATAATCAAAGTACAAATGGTTGTCAGATTTGCAATACGAGCAAGTGTCTCTCATAATCACTGTATTTCGCAACTAATCTAATTTAGGGTTACTAGAGTTTGTTGCTCACCATACAATCCCGATCTAGGTCACATGACCCCAAATAGGGTACACTCGCGACCCGGATTGCCAAAAATTGTGACCCGAGACAAAACCCTCCCTTGATTGAAATTCTAATATCAAATCAAAATCTTAACCACAAAATATGCCAAGACTCTGGAAAATTGCACATAACAAAGTAAAGAAAGCAGCAAAAAGGAAAAAAAATTCAAAAATAAACAATATTTCTACCTAGGGGAAATCGAAGCTGGAGTTATATACTTAGATCCATCGAACAAACTTCTTCTTAAAAGAGTTCTTTGCTCTTCCTCCATTAATAGTCATATCTTTGTCAATTGATACTTGTCTTTCTAGATTCATATTGATTGGCATGAATGAAGATATCCAATGAAGGCTTGGAATCTTGAATCGAATTCGGTAAAGCGTGAAGGTCACGTCTCCCCCTTTTTTATTTTCAAAAGCAGAGTCCTTTCACCTTTCTCGGTTGTGTACATTTAGTAAAGTTATCTCTGAACTCCTGGTGCTTATCAACCCGCTAGAGTTAGTGACTCTATTGGTGGAAATACAAAAACCTCTATTTGTCTTTTAAAAAAAAAATACAAAAACCTCCCCCGGGGTTTGCATAAATTTACCAAGTTAGCGGTTAATGCATTGGACTTAATAGTAAAAAACCACCACTAGGTTTTAGTGATTTAGCATATAAGCATGCAGTCCTATTCCCACCTCCCTATTCAACTTTTACTTTTCCAAGATCCTATTAGGATGATATTTTGGGTCTCGACTTTGGAATCCCTTTGAAACTCTGGTAATATGATACAAAACAAATATTAATTAATCATGATACGTATGCATGTGTATATGATTATAATAATTGTGAAAACTACCACAAATATAACATAAATATTCATTGACTACATATATATAGATGTATAGTTATGCAAAATTGTTATAACAAGGAAAACATTTCGGATAAAGAGTCAAAATCAAATCCCGACTGAAAACATCCTTCTAATATAGCCTACCACTATCGCGTCGCGTACCAAAAAAAAGTAACGTACCTTATACCCGTGCCATATCACGTATCTAATCGACCCACGATTTGAGTAACGTTGATCTAAGCCTATACCTTTCAATAAAAAAAAAAAAATTAGCCTTGGTTTTAATCTTGTAGACTCATTGCCACCTACGAGTAAGGGCCCAAAACATTTCTCAATTTATGCAGTTTAAAAAGTTGTTCTTTCAAAGTTATTATCAAAGAGGATTAAGAGCAGTCTTTTTATTGGTTGTAGGTACTGAGAAAGAGAGTTTGTGGTGGGTAAAATTGAACAAAATCAAAGGAAATATCAGGCATTAGAATAACCAAGGTGATCAGAACACAAAGGGAGGATTCACATTGTAAAAAATCAACGAAGGCATAATTTAAAGTGTTAAAAGAGTCGCACATGCAAAGGCGTTGGCTTTGTTCATGCGAGGTGAGTGTCAAGAAGAATAAGGGGCATTGCCAAAGAAAAGGGAGTTTGGGACGAAAGATTGAATGTCAGGAGGGAGCATGTTATGAACATGAGAATCACCAGAAATATCATCAGAGAAATAGTTCATACTAATAAGGTCAAATTCAATGATAGTGTCATGAGCAGATGAAATGGGAAAGGAAAGAAATAAAACGACTACATGCCTAGATACATACAATCTTACCTACAATCTTTGCAACACGATCATAACAATGATACCCATTTAAATTGTCACCATAACCCACGAAAATAAATACGCGTTCAGTTTTAGGAAGAAGAATACATCAAGTACTATCGTACCGACTTAACAAATAAGTAATCAAGAGGTTTTCCACACAACTGTTCAAAAGGCAAACAATATTCGAAGTAATAATAGAAGAAAACCAGCTAGTGAGGTGAACAATTGTGATAACCACCTCTCCCAAACATAATTGAGAACAGATGAAATACAAGGAAGGGCAAGCAACTTCTATGATTTGTTTTTGTTTTTGTTTTTGCTGAACCTCACCATTTTACTCAGGAGTGTTTGCACAAGGAGATTGTTTAACAGTTTCATACGATTTCAATAAGTTAAGAAAATCATTATATCAGTATTCCTTACTCAAATCATACCAAAAACATTTTGTAACTTAAATCTATTAGGTGTGAATCATGACACGAAAATAAGTAAATATGGATAAAGAATTCAGATCGCTGGTTCATGAGATAAATCAGATAATATTAAGTATAATTAGCCCTGAAAGACACAAGATTGGGACCGTCAATCGAAACATGACCCCATACATTAAAATATACAAGATCAAAAAAAGTAGAGGAAGAAGTGGAACGGTTATTAAATGGGAAAGCCCTGAATGTGACAAGTCTGTGCATCCATTACAATCAGAGATGCCACTTAATTTCCTGAAGTGTCTTTAGTGCTAGGTAATTTTGAGGAGGATCTGTTTTCTGTGGGTTTGGGGAGGATGCTGAGTCTAAGGGGGTCGTAATTTGAAGGTGGATGAGAGTGGGTATTCTGGTCAAGTGGGGATGGGAATTTTCCTGTTTTATTCGGTAATCCCTCCATTTGTTTAGGGAAGGAAAACCAGTTTTTGTCTATTGATCTTGGGCCTACGAGGGAGGATGGGTTATCTCCTGACAAGTGTTTGGCCTTCAGATTTAGTGAATGTCCAGTGTCAATTCTAGAGGTTGAATCGAAATTGGTTTTCAGTGAGTTTCCTTTGTGTTTTAGTATAGGAAATGCCATGACTAATTTTACTCCAGGGTATTTAAAAAGTTTGGCCGATAAGGCTATTATATGCTATGAGGGAGATGGGAGTGGAATGAGTCTAGGGTTGGGAGAGGAGTTTTTTGGGGGGGGGGGATTCCAAAGGTGAGGATATGGGTGATTTGTCTGATGAGGAAAAATGAGTAATTTTCAAATATTTTTTTTTAAAAATGTGGATTTGTCATTAGTACCCACTGGAGAAAATGGAAGAGTAAGGGAGTGGGAAGGAGTGTTAAAAAAAAGACAAGGGGTCTGTGAACTTAGGAATATACAATTTAGGGTAAACTATAAGGGCGAGGAGAAGAAGTGACAAATTTAGTTTGTTATGAAGACTGTTAGTTGGAATGTAAGGGGCATACAATCGTGTAGTAAGAGGTGTTCAATAAAAGATTGTTAGGTGTGACTGGATCTTGTTATATGCAAGAATCGAAACTGGAGAATGTTGATAGGAGAGTGATTAAGGATGTGTGGGGGTCTAGGTATAAAACATGGGATGAGAGGGATTGGTGGCTTTCTGGTATATATGGGCCTAATAGACCTAGGTGGAGGAGATTGATGTGGGAAGAGTTGGCAAGGTTGTTTGGAATGTGTAGTCCTCATTGGTGTCTTGGAGGAGATTTCAATGTCATTCGATATCCTTCATAAATTGAATGAGGGAAGGATTACAAAGATTATGAGGGATTTTGATACTTTTATTAGGGAAAGTCGACTTAAGGATCCTTCGTTGGTTAATGATATTTTCACATGGTCCAACTTTTGAATTGATTTAGTTTGTAAAATGTTAGATAGGTATTTGTTCTCGAATGATGGAGATGATTGATTTTTGGGGCTTAGGCAGTTGGCCTTGCCGGGAGTGGTGTCAGATCGTTGTCGTATTGTTCTTCATAATTCGGTTGCAAAATTGGGACCATATCCTTTTAGGCTTGAAAATATGTAGGTTGAGTATAAGGCTTTTAGGGGGAACGTTAAAGCTTAATGGGGGAAAGGTAATTTTAGTGCATGGGTGGGGTATAAGTTTGTAAAGAATTTGGAGTTCTTAAAACAAAAGTTAAAGTTGTGAAATAAAGAGGAGTTTGGAGATATTAATGTCACAAAGAAAAGGATTTTGGAGAGAATTGAAGTTCTTGCTAAAATTGAAGGAGGGAATGGATTAAATGAGAATTTGCGAAAAGAAAGATGGGATCTTATGAGTAATTTTGAAGAGGTTGTGTACAAAGAGGAGATTTGTTGGAGACAAAAATCAAGAGTTAAGTGGCTAAAGGAAGGGGATAATAATTCCAAATTCTTTCATCAAGTGGCAAAAGGGGACATGAAGAAGGACTAATTGATAAATTGGAAATTGAGGATAGTGTGATTGTTGAGGAGGAGGAGGCTATTGAGAGGGAGGTCGTTAGTCTCTTTTTGAAGTTGTACTCGGCACAGGACTGTATGAAACTTAGGTTGGAGCGTCTTGATTGGTGTCCTATTGATGAGAGGAAAGTTAATTGAATGGAAAGACTTTTTGAGTTGGAGGAAAATAAGGCCGCAGTGTTTGAGTGTAGTAAGGAGAGAGCTCCAGGGCTGGATGGCTTCACTATGGCTTTATATCAGGAATGTTGGGATGAAGTGAAAGATGATATGAGGGAAGTCTTTAAGGAATTTTTTAATAATGGGGTGATTAATGCAATTACAAATACTACATTCATAAATTTAATCTTGAAAAAGAGAACTCCTTAAAGATTAAGGATTTTAGGCCTTTAAGTCTTGTAACAAGTTTGTATAAAACCATTGCAAAAGTGTTATCACTAAGGCTTAGGGAAACATTGAGAGACACCATTTTAGGGTATGAAGGTGCTTTTATTGAAGGAAGACAGATTTTGGATGTGGCCTTAGTGGCAAATGAGACGGTGGAGGATTATAGGGCTAGAGGATTGGAGGGTATTGTATTCAAGATTGATTTTAAGAAGGCTTATGATTATGTGGATTGAAATTTCTTGAACTTTATTTTAGAATCCTAAGGCTTTGGGTTGAGATGAAGAAGGTGGATTCAAGGGTGTTTGCAATCCATGAATTTTTTGATTATGTTGAAAGGTAAACCTAGGGTTAAATTCAAGGCATCGGACTTAGGGTGATCCTTTTTCACCATTTTTGTTTATTTTAGTGGTGGATGAATTGAGTAGGCTTGCGATAAGGTTTGAGGAGTGTCACTTGGCTGAGGGTTTTATGATCGGGATAGATAGGATATGTGTCTCATTTGCAATTTGCTGATACAACATTTTTTTCTCTTCGAGTGATGAAGAGAAGTTATTGAATGCTAAAAAGATTATTGATGTTTTTGGTTTGGTTTCTGATATTAATGTTAACATGGAGAAAAGTTTGATTGTTGGAATAAATTGTAGTCAGGGTGAGTTAGATAGACTGACATTCGTCGTGGGATGTTCGGTGGAAGGATAGCCTCTTAAGTACTTAGGTTTGCCTTTAGGTGGTAATTCATTGTCTATCTCATTTTAGGATCCGGTTATTTAGAAAATTGGAATGAGGTTAAATGGGTGGAAGAAGACTTACATTTCTAGAGGAGGTGGGGTCCCATTGGTTCAGTCTTTCTTGGCCAGTATTCCCATATATGTATCAAGGAGACGAAAAGCTATGTGAAGTAAAAGAAGAAAAGGTCGCCGATTGCTACTAAGAACCTAACAGAACTTTTTGAAATGTGGGTTTTAAAACCACTTGTGTAGGTCGGGGTTGATAATTGGGGGGCCTCGCCCTAGCCTCGTCGGCCTAAGCCTCGCTATGAGAACTGACGCTTTCAAACTCTCTATGAAGAGCTCCGCCCCTATGAGTTTAGCAATTTCAGTCTTTCAGCAGGGAAACACGATTTCAGTATTCAAGTACCGGTGACATTCCCTGTATAACTCTAGTACTTCTTTGAGTAAGGAGATTTCCTACGGTTGAGTTAAGGCAGCAAGCCGTTGAGCTCAAGTACTCGCCCTTTCGGGTTTACCAAGGTTGAGCAGACGATAAGACGATGCAGACGATATTACAATCGTCTTCTATTATCGTCTGATGTCTCCATCCCAGTCTCTTTTTTCAAGATGCCTTGTGCGGTGCCAAAGAGGATTGAGGGGATGATGAGTGATTTTTTATGGGAAGGAAAAGGGGAGGGGAAAAAGAATCACATCATTTGTTGGGAGGTAGTGTCTAGGCCAAAAATTAAAAGGGGACTTTCGGTGGGAAACTTAGTGGCTAGAAATAAGGCTATGGTTCATAAATGGTTTTGCAAATTTCCCTTGGACTATGACATTTGATTATTAAAAGTAAATATGACTTGCAAGCTAATGGGGAGAAATTTATTTCCCAGGGGTTACTTTGTTTTTCTCAAAGGGTCAAGTTCAACGCGGGCAATGCGCTGAGAGTTCGTTTTTGGGAAGATATTTGGGTGGGGGAGTTATTGTTCTCAAGTTCATTTCCCTGTTTATATAAGACTTTCTTGTAATCATGATCATAGTGTTGCTGTTTGGCAATGTCAGACTCTAATCCAATTGCATGGGACTTTGGCTTTGATAGGAATTATATGATAGAGATTTTTTGGAGTTTGGTTTTCTTATTTCCTTGCTTAATTCTATCACTTTGAATCAAGACTTTGTGGACAAGAGATGTAGGATCATTGACCCATCGTTTTCTTTTCTTATGTAAATCATATTTCGATTCTTCCATTCCTCCTTTTTTTTTTTCCAGTATTGAAGATTAGGAAGGATAAGAGTTAGATTAGGAAAAAATTAAGGTTTGAAGAAAAATAGAAGGAAGGAGAAGATTATGAAAAGGGGGTAGTTTATTAGGTTAAATAGCTACACCCAACTTTTATATATAATCACAAAGTACAAAATTACCCTTAACCAAGAAATGACACATAATATAACACTCTCTCTCTTAAGTTGGTGCATAAATATCCTTTATGCCTAACTTGCAAACAATGTGATGAAAAACTTTACTACTAAGGCCCTTTGTTAAAACATCATCTGACTGACCTTCTAATTCACAAAATGCATGCAGATCAAACATTTATTTAACTTTTCTTTGATGAAGTACCAATCAATTTCAACATGTTTGGTCCTATAATATTGAACCGGTTGTGAGCAATGTTAATAGCAGCCTTATTGTCACAATATAGTCTCATTGGTCTATCATCATGAATTCTCAGCTTTCCCAGTAGTGTTTGGAGCCATATAAGTTCACAGACTTCATGAGACATTGCTCTGTATTTACCTTCTGCACTAGATCTTACCACTACTTCAGGTTTCTTATTTCGCCATGTGACATTTTTTTCCAATCAAGGTGCAATAACCTGAAATAGATCTTTTACCATTCATCGAGTCTACCTGCATCAGAAAATGCTTCAAATTTCAAGTGGCCAGTATTATAGAATATTATCCCTTTTCTTGGAGTTGTTTTAAGATAGAATGGCCGGTTACTCCCATCTCCTCTGACTTACGCATTTCCAATCAAATCATGATCCCATCTCGATCAATTTTGATGAGGGGTTCGAGGATCATGCACAAATTGACCAACAACACCTACTGCATAAGTGATGTTTAGCGGAGTATGTGATAGATATATTAATCTCCTTACTAGTCTCTGGTATCTCTCTTTCTTTATTACCTAACCAACATCACGATTTAGTTGATGGTTGACTTTAATAAGTGAATCTGTAGATTTGCTTTCTAACGTCCCTGGCTCCTCAAGAAGGTTAAGAAGTACTTGTTCTGGTACATAAAGATACCTTAGTCTGATTTGGCAACCTCTATTCCAAGGAAATACCTCAGTGGACCTAAATTTTTGATTTCGAACTCCTTGGCCAACTGAGCTTTCAACTTGGTGATTTTATGCTCATCATTTCCAGTTATCAGTACGTCATCTACATACACAATGAGAACTATAATCTTGCCATCAACCTATTTAACGTACAAGGTATGATCTGCCTAACTCTATTTGTATCCAAATTTCAGCACAACTTTGAAAAGCTTTTCAAACCAAGCTCTGAGAGATTGTTTCAACCCATAAAGAGATTTCTTCAGTTTACACACCTTCCATTCAGTCATTGGAGGGAAACCTGGAGAATTTTCATGTACCTTTCTTCCTCCAAATTTGCGTGAAAAAAAAACATTTTTCACATCCAACTACTATAAATTTCACCCTAAATTTGCTGTCCAAGAGATAAGAACACATTGAAGTTCATCTTTACCACAAGAGCAAAAGTCTCCTGATAATCAATACCATACGTTTGGGTAAATCTCTTATCAACTAGCCTACCTTTATGCCTCTCAACAGTCTCCATAACTTGTTGTTTGATGGTAAACACCCATCTGCACTCTACCGCCCTTACTCTAAGAGGAATATAAACCAACTTCCATGTGTCATTTTTCTTCAAAGCTTTTATGTCTAGTATAGCTTCTCTTCACAACCCATAGAAATGGATGCATAAGACAAAAAGGAAACAAAAGTACAATAGGATGAAGACAATAAATCATAAGAGGCAAAATTAGAGATAAGATGTTGAGTACAAGCTGGAACACCTTTTCTTACTGCAATAAAAAGATCAAAGTCATCAACAACTGGATTATCAATAACTAGAGCAACATTAGGAGGCTCATTACCTGATAAATCAATGGAGGATTGAACTGAAGTTGAAGAATCGAACTGATGCGGTGGCACATCGGTAATTTGTACTTTTTGACATTAAAAATAAGTCTTCATGTTATTCTTGTGAAAGGTGAAGAGGTTCCTGATAAAATATCTCTTTACGTATAGTGATATTCTCCCCCTGAAGAGATCTCTGAGTAGTAGAGAAAAAAGACTCAAATTCACGAAAGGTAACGTGTATGCTAACATATATTTTATGTGACTCTGGATGATAACATTTATATCCCTTTTGTGTGGCAGAGTAACCTGCAAAAATACATTGTTGTCAAGTTTTCCCTAGAGGGTTTGTAATCACGTACAAAACAAACACATCCAAAAACTTTGGGGGGAATGGAAGAAATAGATGGAATTGAAAAAGACTCGGAAAGACACGATAGGAGACTTAAATTAAAGGACACTTAAGGATAGATGATTAATAAGATGGGCAACAGGAAGAACTGCATCCCCTAACAATGAGGAAGGACAGTTGAGGGACATTCGTAGTACATATCAATGAGCAAGCAACCTCAAGAAGATGATAATTTTTTCGCTTGGTAACACTATTTTGCTATGGGGTACTCACACAAGTAGTTTGATGCACGATGCCACTTAAATTGAGATAAGAATGAAATTTTTTATCAATATACTCAATTCTATTCTCAGTTCGAAGAATTTTGACCTTGGAATCAAACTGAGTACTCACCATTTTATGGAAATATCTGAAGCATGAGAAAACTTCACTTTTACTGTGTAGTAGGTAAACCCAAGTAAGACGAGAATAACAATCAATAAAGGTAACAAACCAGCGATAACTAGAAGTAGGCACAACACGAGAAGGGTCCCACACATCTAAATGAATAATGACAACAGGTGTAGTGCTTCTATGTTAGTAGTAGGATAAGATGGACGTTTATGCTTGATAAATTCACAAGAATCACAAACAAAAGATGGTCTACTACACTGCTTCACCAGACTAGGAAAAAGATGCTCTAAAACATCAAATGTGAGGGATGTCCTAAATGTCTATGTTACTGATATAAGAGTTGAAGGGCTAAAACACCATCTGTCTGGAGAGCTTAATAGATAGATTGAGAAGAAGCTTCAACATCTAAGAGGTACACAACACCATGTTTTTGTTATCATTGTCAATCGTTTTTTCACATTCCAGTTTTTGAAAGATGCAATGAGTGGGAAAAAAAGTCACCGAATAATTAAAGATTTGATAATACTACTAACAAAAAATAAATTAGTTAAGAAATTGGGAACATGAAGAATAGAGGAGAGAGATAGAGAGACAGAATAATTAATTAAACTTTTTGTAGAAATAGAGGATAAGGATTCACCTGTCATCTTAACTTTATCCCTACTAGAACAAGTATATGAAGAGAAAAGACTAGAAGAACATAGCATGTGATTAGTAGCTCTAGTATCTATCATTTGAAGAGTATATGTGGATGTCAAAGTAAACACACTAGTTGATATACCTGTATAAGCAAAGTCGGAAGAAGAGGTAGGATTAGAAGATATAGCTGAGGAAACATCAATTCAAGCGATCAGATGCTAAAGAGTCTGCATCTCATCTTGAGTGAAATAACTAGAAGTTACACTTTCTTCCAACATATTCACACAATAGGGTCAATGAATCATAGCGACAAGTCACAAAACAAGCATAATAGTCAACACTTTTGATAGTCGCCAAAAATACAAAAACCAATAAGCAAATACAACCCAAGTAATATGCCTCAACCTCCAATCGCACCTCATAGAGTAGGATTGAGCAAAAAAACACTACCACCATAAAAGGTCCTAAAAATCCCAAGAAATCACTCCCAAAAAATTGAACCACAATTAGAAAAATACTCCTATAATGGTGGAATATAAATGAAACAATATCCAAAGATACTAGGAGAGAAAATAGCCCCTGAGAGGCAATTAGGAGCCAAAAAATTCACTGACATGCATAAAACTAATTGGTGGTAGCAAAAAAAGGTATTGTTCAATCACCCAGCTTCTATGCGATCATCTAGCTTCATCTAAGCAGCTTCAGAGGCCATAAAAACCACAAGACATTAGAGCAGAAGGCCAAACCAGTGCAACAAAGGGGGAAAAAAAGTATGTCAACACACAAATCTAAGCAAAAAACCCATCAAATTCGATCCAAATGCACCAAAACACTTTGTGTATCTTAGATTTACCCTAGTTGAGGAGGATTTGTTAGAAAGCAACACAAAAATTGGTCTGAAATATCAAATTGTAATTGTGATTGTGATTGTGAATAGGAAAACTCAATACATTCGACAATTCAAAAAACCTGTTAGATGGCTCCAAAAAATTCCAGAGAAATCGTCATTATACTCAGAACAAAAATTGAGTTAGTTAATGGTTGTCTCGAAATTTTCTGACATGTTCGTCGCCTACGCCAGCATGTTAGATGTTGACGTGAGCATGTTAGACTCTGATAGCCACTATTTTGGTGTACTGTGGAAGATTTCCAATGAGTTTCGACTACTTTAGTACATTAGGTTCAATCTTTGGCCCAGACCAAGTTAGATTATGAAGAAATTAGGCTTTGAAGCAAGACAGAAAGAACACCTTGTTTTTATATATAATCCCAAAGTACAAAAACTACCCTTGGTCTAGAAATAACACATAACATAAGAGGATAGTTCCTCTAAAAGTGAAAGTTTGTGCATTGGTGATTGCCCATGGTAAGATTAATACCTATGATGTGTTACAAAAGGAGATCTTACACTTATTTATGCCCACAATGGTGTATTATGTGTAGAGCAAGTTGGGAGAGGTTAGATCATTTTTTTTTTTAACATTGTTCTATTGCATTACTCCTTTGGAACAAGTTATTTGAGATGGTGGGGGCTTGTTGGGTTGCCTCGTAATCAGTTTCCTCCATGTTTTTGATCGAATTTCAAGGCTTGAGTGGTGGTGAAAGGTGTTGTTCTTTGGACTTGTGAGGGAAGGGACGTGAGATTGAATTTATTTCTTTGCATCTTTTTGGGCTTCCGTAACAAAGGAGTTTGAAAGTATCCCTCTCTTTTGTATTATCTCAAGTTGGATGGCATCTTGTGGGAGATAATCTTTTATCTCTTGATGGCTGTTTTTTTTTTGTTTTATGTTCCTTTTATGCATGTATGAGGGTTGAACTACTTGTTCAACTTTGCTCGCATCTTATATTTTTACTTATCGATTAAGAGTTTTGTTTCTTATCGAAAGAAAAAGAGTCCGAATATGCATTCATTGAGATTTAGGGGGTTTGCTAAGGATTCAAAAAAAAATTATGACCACATTGCTTTAAAAATTTACCCAAACTCCCCTTACTGTTATGCTGCCACTGGTATAGTTATGTTACGCCACACCGTGATACTTACTTTGTCATGTTAGTCTAGGTGATGGGCTATGACAACCCTTTCAAGATCAACGAGAGATAGAATGGGTAGAGTTCGAGACAGTTTTTATTTTTCCAGGGAGAGTGGCCCAACATTGTAGTTCAGTTTTAGTGTAGTTGCGATTTTCTGAAATGTTTCTGTACGATTTTTTTTGGGGATTAATAGATAAAACTATGAGAATAGTTAGGACTTGGCAATAGGGATCTTGATAGAGCTATTTTTGACTTCTTGTACTTTTTCCCTTCACCTTTTGATTTGTGCATGTCTCTTTTCTAGTGAGGGGGCTTTTGTATCAACAAGTATAGATGGAAAAATGGGATAATCCTCATGTAGATTTCACCCTTTTTAACCTTTATCTGCAATATGCATGTACACTATAGATGTTGGAATATGATATTTTTACCCAACAATCTTCTTTCTGTAATCATATGTGGTTTAAATTCATATCATGGTTTTGCTTGCATGGGTGTGTCTAGGCGTACCTTTTAAACATGCCGTCCATCTTTTTTTTTCCAACTATGCATACATAAAATGCAACTGCTTGCATGAACTCATGGTCTCCATTATTACTCCGTTTGTGGACGCAGAAACATATAATTCTATTTGTGTTTATTTGCATCTATAGACAATGATTTGTTTCGATAAAGGCTATTCTCCTTTTTCATGATGTCCCATTTTCCTTTTGCTTTTGTTTTCCTTCATATGTGCTAACTTCAGGGAAGGACCAAAGGAGGAAGAACAACAACCCAGGTTAGCATCTCTCTCTCTCTCCCCCTCCTGGGATTTTGTATTTTCATAAATCTACTCTTCATTCTAAAAATCAGGTTTTATAACTGTATTTTAATGATATTTTTGTGATCAAAATAAGCTTACTTTTTCATTCTCTCTCCATTCTTTTAATTGTTTTTGATCCTTTTGGTTTCAAATTTTTTGGTTCCAAGATATTGCGTTATGTATCATTATTTCTCAAATTTCTTTATGATTTAGCTTGGGTGGAGCTGGAGTTGGGGTGCTTCGTGCAATTTTACTAATATGTGGCCAATTTTCCTTTGTCATTAAATTATTAGGGATTTTTATACTATATTTTTACTGGAAAAGGATGTAATATTTTCAATGGGTTTCAGTTATTTAACAGATTTCCCTTTTTTGGGCTTGGACCTATTTTTAAAAGTGACAACGAACAAAGCAAAACAGATGGTTTATAGTTCATGCAAAATTTTTCTTGTTATAATATCTCTCTGTTCATGCAATGGCATGTTACTAAACAGTCTAGAGTTGTCTTCGTTGTCTGCCTTTTTGTTAATATCCACAGTATTGGTTATATGTATAATAAATTCGTTAGAGGATGTAATGGGTACGCTAAGTGATGAGTGCTTGTTTTGCCAACGTGACATTTTGGAACAAAGTTTGTTTTATCCGTTTGTCTGTGTTTTTTTCCTTTTGGTGCTTAGAAGTAACACAGTTTGGTATTTTATGGAAGCTAAATGCTTCATTGACTCTCAAATACAAGTGATTCTTACACCTCAGTTGTCTGTCTAGCTTCATGTGCAACTGGCTTGATACCATGTGCCCTAGGCTTACGGAATATATTGACATAAAGAGAGTAGAGAGGGAGAGGTTTTGGTGACACAGCAGAAGGTTACGCCAAGGAAAAACTATCCCAATTGGTAAGGGAAGTTGGTAGTTGTTTTTGGGTAAGTGAAGTTGGTAGTTAGGGCTCATTTGAAATACACTTTTACAGTTGACACAAGAAAAAACGAGCATGAGATAGAGAAGGGCCAAATTACGTGAATGGCCTGCACAAGATTCATTAGTGTTTTTCCTTTCTTTTTTCTTTTGTTTTCAGTAGCTTGGACCAAGGAATATCTTGACTACTGTGGCTTTTCTTCTTATTATTATAGCGTAAAACTTGTTTCCATATCGAGGGGCGAATAGGGTGATGATGTCAATGGCTTCACCATTTACTTGGTTTCTTTGGATGCAGTTATTTGAAAAGGGGAGTTAATGATCGGGGAAGGGTTGCAAATGATGTTGAAACAGAACAAATTGTTCTTGATGAAGAGGCTGGATCATGCAAAGGGAAAATGAGTTCCGTAGTACAAATGAGGGGTTCAATCCCACTTTTCTGGTCACAAGAAGCTTCGAGATTCAGTCCTAAACCTGATATAATCTGTGAGAATAATCAACTATTTACTTGATTATTTTGTTGATAAGTACATTTATGTTGCTTTTTTATGCTCGTCATTCTATGTCGATCTGCTTTTGAACGAACTTTGATGCTTGTTTCCTTTCTGGTTTCAGTGCAAAGATATGATCCTACTTATGAGGCAACTAAACTGCATTTTGAAGACCTGGCGAAGAGATATGGCGATCCAATAATTGTGCTTAATCTCATAAAGGTTTGTTCTCAAAATTTTATCTTTAATGCTAGCCTAGGGATTACATATACGCCCTTTTTAGTCTTGGTTAGTGGATTTTGTTTTGTTTGCATGGGCATTCTTAGTGTCAGAACTGATTAATATTCATATTGGACCCAGTCAGGCTGCTCATACTTTTCTTTGGTGTATAACTTGATCTAAGCAAGTCCATGATATCTAATTTATGGTATGTTGTAACATACTGCTATACCATCTCATGTATTCTTGTAATTTTTTGACTGTGGGCTATCTTGTGAGCTGTGTTGCATTCTTGCTAATTTTCTGTGGTTGCATGTTTATGTCTTAAATACTACAAAATTAAATGTGTATTGGTATGTGTTTGTGAGTATTTTATCTGTCAATCCCAATGTGAATAATGGAGATAACAACTACAAGTTACAATTCGATTCTATCATATTGATAGATATAGAAACTGGATGTAAGTGCACTACTTGTAAGTAATTCCAAAAGAATTTAGAAATCAAATACTACTATAAAAGAATTCTAAAGAACTTAGAAGTCAAACAAGTATAGAAAACAAAAATCAAATTAAAGTTAATAGATATAATTGACTTTATTATAATAATTATGGATAAAATCAGAAATCAGTTTTTTTTCACTCATTTATAAGTAATATAAATATGTTGTGCTTGATGTCATTGAAGTGTCCAACTTAGTTTTCATAGTCAACAGGTTTAGATTGTTTTGTCCTAGGAATAGATTCTTAAAAAATTAATTTATCAAATAGCTAATATAAATTGGGGCTTTTTGCACTTTGCACCCCGAAAGATGTCTCGATTCTCACTTTATATCTTGAAAGATGATTTTTCCCACATTGCACCCTGAATTTCATAAATTAGTTTCAATGTAGCATTCAGACTAACATCCGTTTCAAATTCTGTTAACAATTGATGCATTTGTCATTCACATGTTGCTCTTGGACAAAAATGTAAACTCACCATTCATATCTTTGGGTAGCATGTACATCAATGTTTAACAGAATCTGAAACAAATGTTAGTCCGAGGGTCACATTGGAACCTATTTATGACATTCAGGGTGGAATGTGAGAAAAATAATCTTTTGGGGGGCACAACGGAATAAAGATATTTTTTGGGGTGCAAAGTGTGAAAAGTCCTATAAATTGTTGTCTTGGGCTCCTATGTTGTGGATAACGAAAGAGTTTAGGATGTGTAACATTGATTTAAATTCCATACTGGACGTGGCTGTTTGAATTGTCTATACCATCGAGTGATTCATTGTGGCCGGGATAAACTTGCAAAACCATTCCTTGCCAAAATACCGTCAAGTTCTTCAAATGGAAGTTTTAATGGGTAATCTACTTGAACAGATCAAGCATTCAAGAAACTGTCTTGTTGTGCCACTTAACCCAATTTGTAGTTCTGGCATTTCATGTACTCATCAAGGAGTTGCTATGGTTTATCTATTCCGTAGACTCTTAAATCTGCCCAATACCAATTCATAATATGATGGCATTCTGACTTGCATATTAAAGTTGATGATGCTTCTTTTAATTTTTTGTTTTTTGTTGTTTTGTGGGGGGTGGGTGGGTGGGGGAGGGGTATTCTTTGTACTAAATCAAGGCCAAGATTGGTGGCATGTGTGAATCAAGATATGGTTTGTAAAATGTTTCCCCCTTTCTATTCTTTGTTCCTTTCTTTCTTCTCAACAGGGATGATTGACCTGAGGAACTGCAAACCGGTGCCTTTTATGCGTTAAAATTTGTCCATCTTTTAAACCATTGGTAATCTATAGTGTCAGTTCTTATTTTTCTATATTAGGCATAAGTTAATTAGTGTAGGGTAATATTATAATTACTTTATTTATTACCCGGTTATAAATAAGAGAGTATAGAGTAACTTAACCTAAACACCAGATTATTCTTATTGTTTTCATCATTTTCTTTTCTCTTTCTCACTTTTTCTTCTTTTCTCATAAACCCTAATATCAAATTCACCCATTTAACTTGGTGTCAGAGAAACGATTCAAGACCAAAATATCATCAAAATACATGAGGAAGACTTTCGAAAGAACTGACATCATCGTTAGTTGCATACTTACGTAAGTAGTTTCTGACAATGATAACCCACCCTCAAACCTGATTTTTTTAGGGGGTAATTATGGTTGTCGACGTCAACAATTTTTTACGACTGGAACCTAACCTCAAACTTGATTTTTTGAAGGGGTAATTATAGTATTTTTTGAATTTTTTTGAAGTTGTTTTGGAGGCAGTTTGCTAATTTTGAATGTTTTTCGGAAAAATAGGAGTATTTTCTTTGATCTACTGATTTGGGGCATTTTCCTGTGATTTGTTACTTCGATCTGCTTTTAAGGGTTGCAACTAGGGCTTGGGTGGACTTTTGTGTGATGTCCAGCCCTCCTTGGTGTTGTTTGACGTGATTTTGTGCTGTTTTTGGCTTTTGGTCACTGTTCCGGCGTCTAAACAGTGACCGACGACTGCACAAGGGTGGTTTTTTGCCAATGTTAAGAACTTTGGGTTGGTTTTCAAGCCTTTGATGTGTTGGGTCTGCCTTCTTTGTTCCTTGTTTGCTCCTAAAGGTGTCGGCCAGTCTCAACACCGTTGTTCAATGATTGGGACTTCTACCAGGTGACTTCTTTGGTTTGTTTTCTGGTCTCCTTGTCGTGTTGAGGCCTTGCGGTGTGATTTCATCCATTAGTTAGACCTATAGGTTGTGTGATTTTGGAAATCTAATTTCTTTGGGAGCAGATTTGGTTTTGTTGTGTTGGTTTCAGCCTTGTTTGTCAGCATTTGGTGTGGTGAGTGACACTATTTAATTGTTTTTTTTATTATGTCGACATCGGAAGAGATAAAGGCTTTGTCGAGTGATGGTTAGCCTTGTCAGGTCTATTCTACAGAGGATCAGGTTCGACAAATTACCTCAGTAAAGTTGAACGACACCAATTATTATTCTTGATTTCATGCCATTAAAGTATTTTGGCGTGCTAAAAGAAAGGTCAAATACTTGATTAAGAGTCCTTCTCTTGAAAAGTGCATAGATTCTGAAGATTGGTAGAGTGAGAATTCTTTGGTGATGGCGTGGTTGTGGCTTAGTATGGAGCTGTCTGTTGCCTTTAATGTTCAACTTCTTGATATTGTTAAGAAAATATAAGTTTCTCCTGAGGAGATGTACTCACAAGAGCATAACGTGTTTCGAATATATGAACTCTTTGAGCGTATGTTTAATATCAAGCAAGACAAATAATTCTCTAACTGAGCACTATGACACTTTGGAAGGGTTATGGAAGGAATTTTTGCTTTATTAGCCATTAAGTATAGGAATGACTACGTGAAGAGCTTCAGGTTGCTCCATTCTTGTTCAGTCTTAATTATGAATATAGTGTATTAAAAGATCTGATTTTGGCTAGTGAGAACCTCTTACCTGCAGCCAATGCTTATTCCTGTCTTCAGAGAGCCTCTCTAACCCATGTGACTTCCTCACCCTCACAGGAGTCGTCTGTTTTACTCTATTGTGACAAAATTCGTGGTGGTCACCATCTATCCTCATGTTGTTATCGTGGTGGTAGAGGTACTTGTCGTGGAGGTCGTAGTGGTCGTGGAGGTCGTAGTGGTCGTGGCAATCGGTTCAAGTAGAGATGTTCTTATTGTGGAGCTGTTGGTCGTAGATGCTCAAATCCTCTGTGCAAAAAATGAATCAATTGAGCTTTTGCTTGTGCTGCATTAATTCCAAGTAATGTCACACAAACACCATTTAGTCTATCATATGCCTGGAGTCGAATAAGAACCATAATGATCAACTTTACATAGCATAAGAGAATTCCATCCCAAAACAAAACAATGTAATTCAATAGAAGCACACACTTCTTTGTCTGCAACATCAAGCTCTTTGAGTATTGGCTATGCCTTTTGTTTAATAATTCCCAATGGGTTTGCTTGAGAAATGGAAATAAAATATTTTTTTAATTCCCTTCAAAATTCCTACGCAATTGAATAAACTATAGATATTTTTAATAAGCCATATTCTCGTGCAGTGGAGGTTATGCCTACATTTTACTTCACCCTAGTGTGTGTGAAACAGAACAAGGGAATTTTATAACAATCGGTAGTCCAAGTATACTCAGATTCGGATTTTGCAACTAGTTAAGCATCCTGACTCATCATGCATACCTGAATCCATGTCACATATTTGTGAGTGATTATGCTGTGGTGCACGCAGTACGGCAATAGAAAGAGACATGATGTTTGCTCATAACCAACGTTATGATACATGTAATGTACTTTTTCTGAAGTTGAATTATTGTCGCAATATCTTATTAGAGAGATGTTGGGGTTCATATATGTCCCTTTTATTACTTACATTTAATTTGTTGTGTGCTATTCTGCTAGCTCTGTCTGAGGTCATATTTGCTTGGGTCTTTTGCCTTCCTCATGCTTCTCTCATTTTTTTGACACCTACAAATTCATCTATCATTCCTCTATGGTGCAATTGTTGGGGTCTCCCTTGCACCAGATGAAAGTATTTATGAACTTGGTTCCTCTTATTTGCCAGCTATTAGCACCAGCTATAACTTTCAATGTAATGCGTGAATTTGTTGTTGCATCCTCTTTGTTATTGTTGCTAATTATATCAACTTCCATATTATGACCTCATGTTTTTCTCTGAGTTCAACTACTTTTATGGACTAAAGTAAGGTAACTAATTATCTGCTGCTTTCAAGCTATTTTTCTTTTGGTATTAAAATAATTGACTTCCGTAAATCAGTGCGAAGCTTTCAGTGATTCCAATTTCTTATGCGATGATATGATGATCTTGAAGGATGAGAGGGCGATTTGAACATCACCTGTCTTGTTATTGCCTTATTGGGACATTTAGGTTCTCTCTAAAGACAGTTCAATGTGCGATACCTTTTGCTGACCTTTAGTTGTTACGTGACAGACCTTCGAGAAAAGGCCACGAGAAATGATGCTAAGGCGAGAGTTTGCTAATGCAGTCGGGTATCTAAACCAGATTCTCTCAGAAGAAAATCATCTCAAATTTATTCATTGGGACTTTCACAAGTTTGCAAAGAGGTATGTATGCATGTAACACTTGTTGTGCAATGTACTCCTCCTTTGCTTTCGCTAAATGTTTTGTTTCTCTGCTGGTTTCAAGCAAGTCTGCCAATGTTTTGGCAGTTTTAGGTGGTGTGGCAAGTGAGGCACTTGATTTGACAGGTTTTTATTATAGTGGAAAGCCAAATGTTGTTAAAAAACGAGCTACCCAACTTAGTCGAACGAGCACTGGCAGGTATCTCTCTTTCTATAATCGATGCATGTTCATTGTAGGATTGAATATCAACTTATTTGTCCAAGTGGCTTGGTTGCAGCTTTTTTGAAGTATTGGGTTTGATATCATTTTATTTCTATAATTGATGCATGGCATTGTAGGAATGAATTTTAACTTATTTGCCAAAGAGGTTTAGTTTCAGGTTTTGTGAACTACTGAGGTTTTATATCATATTGATATTATTTGGATTAAGGCTATTGAATTTCTATTTATCTGAACCTATTTGTTACCAAAAGATTTCCATACCTAGTAGGTTAAGAAATCATATTTATTCTGATGTAGATTGACCCTAATAATTAGAATATGTCTAATGCATTATTCCATGTCGTACAGCTCAATGGGATTAGTCAAATAGTGGATCTGATGCTGTGCCTCCTGTTTTGTCTATTGATTTCTTTTGTGAATATTTCATTACTGTATTTCAACCTCTAGTGATGCCCTGGGGTTCTTGATACCCTGGGTTAATTTTGTCAGAAAATAACCTGGGTCTCCATTGAGAGCCATAGAGCAAGTAAAACCAATTTTTTCTTCTTCTTCTTTAATGCAGTTTTCTTCTTCTTGTTCTCTCTTCCTCCTAACATTTTCCCATTCTTTTTCATTATTTTAGAGATCTTTAGTGCTCTTTCCTTCCTATTTCTACTTGTTGGAGATTGTCCCTTTTGCCTTCTTTTATTTACGTTGAAAAGAATTGTGGTTGGAGCGTTCAAGGGTTGAGCACTTACATTTTAAAATAGAGGGGTCCACCTTGATTAAATTCCTCAACATGTAGTACTATTGCTACCACTGCTATGATGATGAGTACTACTGTTGTATAAATAGTTGTGTGGAGTATTCAAGAGTTGATGTGAGTGACTCCGGTATTATTAACTTGATGCCTTCTTTTTTCTGTATTTACTTACGTTTTTTGAGGTAGATGAATGATGTATGGCCTATTTTAGGGCTTGCAGTTGGAGCGAAAGACACTTTTACTTACTTTGTTGCCTTTTTTGCTGGTTTGACATAGATTTTAAATCAGAGGATTCCGCCTGTGATGATGTTCTTCGACTTCTCTTGCAACACCAACAACTGTAATTACAGCCACCATTACCATCACCACCACCCTCATCGCTATAATCAGTTTTTTCAAAGATTTGGCACCTGTTCTTTTCATACTTGTTTGTGGTGTTACATAATGATAATTTATGTTTGACTGTCAAATTTTTGACTTCTACTGTCCCCGTATGTTGAGTACTTTTGCACAGGCAACATATTGATGGCCGTAAATTCTTGAAGGAAAAATAACAGAAAAAATTTAAGAATCAGAGACCTAAAAATAATGGCCCTTTCTCATGGGAATTCCTTCATGGATGAACAAATGGCTATTAAGGTTTACCTGAATTAGCAGCCTCAAATTTAGTCGGCTTATTGAAACAGACCTTGAGTTAAGCTAGTTGAGGATCAATTTTGGGTAGAGTATATTGTTTGTAGAGGTTGACACTTAACTGTGAATACAGTTTTGTTCTTATAGCTTATTCCTGGTTCTTCAGGGATGCTTCTCTTAGAGATCTGAGAGCTAATTCCGGTGATCTCTCAAGGATTGGAAGTAGTAATGATACTTTACATTCCTTAACAAAACAAGAGAGAGAGTCCGATCGCAATCAACAGGTTAGGAAAGATAATGCAGCACCGCGGTTTCAAAGTGGAGTTCTGCGGACTAATTGCATTGACTGCTTGGATCGTACAAATGTTGCTCAATATGCTTATGGACTGGCTGCTTTAGGTCGCCAACTCCATGCAATGGGTTTGACAGATAAGCCCAAATTAGATGCTGAGAGTAGTATTGCTGCAGCTCTAATGGAGATGTACCAGAGTATGGGTGATGCTCTTGCCCAGCAGTATGGTGGCTCTGCAGCTCACAATACTGTATGTTTACCAACTGTCAAAGTCAGATTGGTTATTGAATCAATTTTTTTTTTTAATTGTGGCAGCTGCTTTTGTGATTAGTAAAATAGACTGTGTAAACTTCTGGTGTATTAGTCAAGTAGACTTGTATGATGAATCACAGGTGTTCCCAGAGAGGCAGGGGAAGTGGAAAGCTACAACCCAGTCTAGGGAATTTTTGAAGTCTATCAAGCGATACTACAGCAATGCTTATACCGATGGAGAAAAACAAGATGCAATAAATTTGTAATTATTCATCCCCTTGTTGTATCATATAGTCCTTATGCGACATTGCCCTTCTTTCCAAGAAAAAAAACATAAAACTATAAGCATCTAAGATTTCCCTCCCTGTTGTATGAGATGGATGAAGTTTTAACTTGTTGATCTTGATCCAAGTTTCTCACTTAAGTAATAAGAATTTTTTTTTTTTCGTGCAAAGCTAGGATGTTTCAAATTTGTTAAGACTGCACCTTAATTGTGCCTCTCATTCTGTCTTCATTTGG
Source organism: Ilex asprella (assembly GCA_023539305.1). Taxonomy (NCBI): domain Eukaryota; kingdom Viridiplantae; phylum Streptophyta; class Magnoliopsida; order Aquifoliales; family Aquifoliaceae; genus Ilex; species Ilex asprella. The sequence goes on from CM042193.1 coordinate 12,744,604, forward strand.
TGCTTTTACCAGATTTTTGGGTTACTTCCACCCAGAGGATGGAAAACCTGCACTATGGGAGTTGGATTCTGATTATTACCTTCACGTATCTGGAATCGGAGATGACCTCATCCCTGAGAAGAGGTAAGATACGAACTTGCTATGGACTGTGGTGTTTCTGAAGCCATATCAATCATTCTCCCCTTAAGTAGTTTGATTTTTTGAGCCATCTAGTTTAATCAGGAGATTGTGCAGCAGGAGTGGTTGAATATCCTAATTTGATTGGTGTGAAAGTATTATTCTTTGTTTCAAATTAGAAAAGTTAATATGCCTTGTTCTTTTTTTTTTTTTATAAAATTGTGTTGCTTATCTATATGAAGGGTCGGTTACTGTAATATAAGCTACATAACCAGACACTGACAGATATACATAACAACAATATTTTATTGGGTAGTTATGTCATGTATCCCCGAAGTATGCGCTGTGTCTCATTTTGGCCTTCAATACTGCAATTGGTTTATTTGGGTCCTTGAAATATTGGATTTTTGTTTGTAGTCCGCAAACGACGTTGGAATTAATCACAGTAGCGTGAGGCTAATGGAGAGAAACCATTCCCACCAGCACTCATTTATAGCTATCCATTCCCCTTTAAAATTCAAATTTAACTCCAATCAAAAGACCTCTCCTCTGTTCACTACCTCCTTTCTTTTAGTCCTTCTCTTTAAACTTCCTAGTCTCTTTATTGTTAACCCACTGTGCCTCTTCTTTGTACACACCCATTTTGCACATGCATATTTTGTGCTGTACATGTCTAGTTGAGAAAAGATATATAGCTCACTCTTTTACTCCATTTCGAACCTCTTTTCCTGGGTAATTCCTTTTCCTATTCCACAAATTCCATTCTCTTCCAACAATTTAGGGTCACATCTTACCCATTTGCAATGTCTATGTATAGGCATTGAATCATGAATGAGGAATTGATCCCGTCAACTCAATTGATCATGGCTAACCCATTTCTCAGCCATTTATGCTTCCATGTCCATTGAAACCTTGGCATAATTAGAACTTTACTATCGTTGATGGTGATGTGGCAAGGGATTAGGGAACCCGTGTTTTCGGGGTGGGGGAGGTTGAGGGCATCGAACTATGGGTTTGGGGAGGGGACTGTGTTTCAAGAATTTGATGTGTGGGGAGAGAGTGGAGAAAGCTTTTGGAGGTGATGGATGGAGATTGGAGAGAGAGTGTGTACAGAGCATTCGGTGGTTGACAGGTGGAAAGTGAGTAGAGAGAAAGAAAGGTCAAATGAAGAAGAAGGGCAACAAAAATAGAAAGAGGTATTTATTTCTTGTTTTTTAGTCCCATTGATGAGTCATTAAATTTTTTTTTTACCTTATCCCCTTCAAGTATCATGTGAGAAGTACAGAACCAAAAAACATTTGCAATTTGGATACCATTTGCCTTGGGGATCACGTAAACATACATACAATTCTTTAGGAGTAAAAATGAATCAATTGAACCATTGATGATTAGAATGACACATAAACCAAACTTTGGGAATTCCCAATATAAATAAACCATGGTTTAGTATGTTCGATTAAATGATTAGTAAACTTCATTTTGTGTCGGTTGGGTTTTGGCTACTATCTTCATGTATTCATGATGAATGTTGTTATTATCACACGATACATGATGGATTATATGTTTCGATGTAGGAAAAAGTGATAAAACTTTTTAGTTGTATCATTTTCTTATAGTATCACATGATACATTTAGTATGTGTCGATACAGTGAAAAACTTTTTTTATCCTAAACAATGAAAAACCATCTTTTTCTATAGGTCATTTTGTCCTTTTTGTTTCAATTGTTTTCTTTGCCTGTGATCCTCTTGTTATTTTCTTCTTCTTTTATGTATAGATGAAACCCTAGTTATATTTTGATATTTGTCGCAAAGATTTAGGATTGTATCTCTTACGATCTCTATGTTGCACACACAACCAGCGAAAAGAGGAGGAGAAATGATGTTTATGCTATTTTGGAATGTGTGTGTATATATAGGTGTGTATATTTATTATTAATTTTTAAAATTGAGCATATCTCAATATACACGATACGTCATGACACACAGTGCACAATTTTTCAAAAACGATATGCATTGCTGTACACTTTCTGACAACCTTCTCCAGGATTGGAGATGACCCTATCCTAAAGAAGTAAAATTTTGATGTGTTTTTGATTTCTGCTTCTACTAGCCTATCAATTATTTTATGTCTCGAGATGACCTTACCTGGAAGATGGGTATTCTTCATTGGAGGCATGTTCTCTTATCAGACTTGAATCCTTGGAGTGAGTAGTTACACTAAAGATGAGTTCTAAAATTAAAATGGGCTGCATGATATAGACTAAAAAATCGTGTATGATACTTGCTTATCTATGATGAACTATGTGTTTCTTTCCAGCAACTAAGCTATGTCAATTGGATCATCTTTTTCTTTTTTTCCAAAGTTCAGGCTTGTTTGATCTGGATCCAAGCTTGTTTGCATGGCCTCCTCCACATCTATTTTCCTTGTTTTTTTGCAAACTTAGGCATGGGGACATGGACATGTAAGCATAAGCACATTTCTCATCTCTTAGTATATTCATAAATTGGAAGGGGTCGACCTAGTTTCCAGTCCTGGTCTTCATTCGTAGCATCTACATGAAGTGCATATGCACCCAAACTAACTTCTTTATTTTGCATAAGTGCTTTTGACGCTGTTCCTATTGTTCTCTTAGATTTTTATGAATTAATTATATATATTTTTTATTATTCTAATGTTAATTATTTACAATTCACCTCAATTTGTAGTGGCCAGGTTGATACTAGGCCTGTAGGAGGTGGAACTACCCTTGCCCCTATTCCTGCATGCCGAGAGGATTTCTTGCGGATGAAGTTCACACCACTTGATAAATTAATAGAGAGAACATGCAGTTCAATAAGGAATGTAAGGCTTTACAGTGAACTCGATCAAAAAACCGGAAATTCTGGAGTTGCACCTGATGCAGCGTAATTATCTTCTTGAACTAAGCGATATTATGTTTTGTTTACCATCTTGGTCTTTATGTTATATTTTCTCGTTCCAATCTCCATTTCACATGGACACTTTGTAGTGCTGTTGATTTGTTTATTCTATCCTTCTATGTTTCTTTAACGCTGAATAATTACTTGTACTTCATTTTTTTTAGTACTTTTGAAATGGTTCTATACCATTAGTTTTAATCTTTTATGATCCTTACTCGTGATGTTCTTGGATATGCTTTTTGCCTAACCGTCACAAATGCTGGGTTTGGCACATGTTTAACTGGTTTGATGAACTTAAGTCAAGGATGTTTATTGCTGAAGATATCTAATTCAAAACCAATTGACAATGAGTGAAGAGACCCCATCAGTCATATAAGTCAATTCTTGGGTCACAATATGCTTTCGATGTGGGATACAAGCTCTTTTTGCACCCTCGCGCCCATGGGATTCGAGCTTGTACCCTACGAAGTAGGCTTTGGGCAATTCGAATTGGTGACATACTTGATATATTAACCTCTCAAGGGTTGGTTTGATATCATGTCAGAGTGTACAATCCAAAATCAATTGGTGATGAGTGGAGAAATTCATCAACCATATTACTACCTTGAGTGGCAATAATCTTTTGGTTTGAGGTATGAGTCCTCTTCAAATTGATAATCCATTACTTACCCAAAAATAAAAAATGCCCATTGATTGGAAGCTATCGGATGATGAGGGAAACGACTTTAAATGGAGAAAAAAATGTTGATATGGGTTGCAAGAAAGGGCAAATTGCTGGAGGAGAGCTTCACATCAATTTGGGCAAAGGATTAGGCAAAGGAAGGGCTCGGTTTGAAAGATTGGTGAGTGGTAGAGGATGTGGAGATGTAGTTTCCTATGCATTTCACTCCCTTTTCCCATTTTAAAATCTCTTTGGCTAGAGACAAGACAACTGGCGATTAGGGGTTATGGATTTGAGATTGGAACATGTGTCAACATGGAGGATGATGAGTTTCACGGGGCTCTTGAGTTTCCTTCCAATGGTTTGAAGATGAAGCCACGTGGATGTTGAGCTCATAGAATATTGATTCAATGGTAGGATGAGGGCTGGAGGGTTAAGACTGGAGCCCAAGAGTTGAAAGGAGTTTATCACTTTTTAATGCTATTATCAAATGGGAGGCATGCAATTGGGCAAGGGATATCTAAGCAACAAGGGAAAAAGGACAATGGCATTTTAACCATGTAACTAAGGGTTATGTCATGGGGGTACTAGAGTTGAATTACTTAGCTAAGAAGCACGTACACTTTTAATAATATGATGTCTTTGTCGAACCTCGACACTTGTCGGACAAGTGTCTGATACTCTTTTAACCGTGTTCATAACTAGAAATTTAAATTCTCTGGATAAGTGTTCAATATTCTTTTAGCATCATGTCTGACATGACAATTGATATAGTAAAAATTATATTGATGTTGGAGAGAAGTCGAGAAGGAGGGAAGATAAAGAGAAGCAAAGGAGGTTACACTGCCCTACACTCTTTTTTATAGTAAACTGATATCATTAGTTACAATCAAGGAATTAATTTTATTTTGAATGGGTCGAAACGTCCGAAACACTTCCGTTTTCATGAAAATCAAAACTAATCATTGATTAATTATCAAAATTCTTATATTTCGAGGTGTTTTGACCAATGTTTCGAAAATAAATTTTCAAATTTTTTGTTTTACCAGAACGTTTCTATTTTCAAGATCATTGAAACTATACACCAAAACAAAATTTTGATCCTTGATTACAATATTACTGTACACAACTAATAAAAAAGAACTTTAGCGCTTCCCTTCAAGTTGGAGCATAAAGATCAAAGATACCCAGACTAGAGCAAAGATTATTCAAGACAAATCTAGCCAATAGTTTGGTAAGGATGTCACTCAGTTGATCACTAGACTTGATAGTGTGATAATTTCTTTACTCCTAAGTATATCTTGAATAAAATAACAATCCACTTCAATGTGTTTAGTCATCTCATGAAATACTGGATTATTGACAATGAAAATAGGAGTTTGGCTATCACAATGCATTTCCTAGGAGAGGGCACATCAATACTCATACTATGAAGTAGAGAACGAACCCACAACATCTCATATTGAGAATGAGCAATGATTCGGTATTCAGCCCCTGCACTCGAATGTGTATGCACATTCTTTTTATTTTTTTATGAACACAGACAAAAGATACATGCATATTTTGAACATGTCAACCACATTCTTTCATTGCTATGCCAAGTAATAAGATTATCACCAATATATGTACAGTAACCTAACATAGATCGTCTATCAATACGACTACTTGTCCAATTAGCATCAGAAAAACTAGTATTATCGTGGATGGTGAAAGACGATATAATAATCCTTTACCTGATGCATCTTTCAAATACCGAAAAATCTGACAGACAGTCTCCCAATGAGGTTTATAAGGAGTGTGCGTGAATTGACTAACCACATCAATAACATGGATAATATCAAGAAGTATGGATAATATCAAGAAGTGTAATTGTGAGATAAATTAACTTATCAACCAACCTTTGATAGTGATCTACATTATAAAAAACTTCACAATACTCAACATCTAACTTAACTTTATCATTCTTAAGAGTATTAGTTGGACATGCACCAAAAGTCACAGTTTCAAAAAATAAGTCAAATAATACTTCCATTGGCACAAAAAAATACATTCCTTCAACAGAGCAACCTCGATCTCAAGAAAGTACCGAAGAATACGTAAGTCTTTTGTATGAAACGGCTTCCCAAAATGGACATTGAAGTGGGCGATACCATTTAAGTCATTATCACTAATGATAATGTCATTAACATAGACAATAAGAGTGATAAAACATTTGACAGAATGATGCATAAAAACTAAATGGTCTAAAGTGGAATACTGAAAACCATATGAAAGTACAACGATCCTGAATTTATTAAACTAAGCACGTAGTGATTGTTTCAGGCGATATAGTGTTTTCTTAAAGCAACACACTAATTGTTCATTACAAAATACAACATAACCTCTATGTTGTATCATATATACTTCCTCTTGTAGGTCTCTATGTGAAAAAACATTATTGAAGTTCTAGTTATACAAAAGCCAATCATAATTGATTGCAACAAAAATAAGAGCACTAACAAAATTAAGACGGGCAATCGGAGAGAAAGTCTCATAGTAATCCACACCGTATGTCTAGGTGTAGCCTTTGACGACCAAGGGGCCTTCGAACGCTCAACTGAACCATCAGAATGATACTTCACTGTGTAGACTCGACACCACTGACAGGTTGTTTACTAGAAGGAAGAGAAATAAGGTCCCATGTTCGATTCTTATGTTTTCATGTTCTCATCCATAACCAGTTTTCAACCAAGAGATGCTAATGCATGTTTCAAAGAGCTACGAACAAACATGGAAGACATAATCGATGTAAAATAACGAAAGGATGAAGAAAGTTGAAGCAAAGAAATAAAATTAGAAATGTGATTCTTGGTACAACTATCTTTTATCAATGCAATAAGTAAATCAGAAGAGGATGAACTAGCCGACAATTTAGAAGGTAGGACCTCAATAGAATTAGACAATACAACAACTTGTCTGGTGTTTTTTTTTTTTTGAATTGGAACCTGGTTGTCCTTGGAACAACGATAAACTAGGATTGTCAATAAGGGAGGAAGAAGAAATATAGTTTGGTACAATATGCAACAAAGGCTCCTAGAAAAGACTAAATTTGGGGAAAGAGGATATGACCTAAGGTAGAAAAGAAGGTAGAGAACTCAAAAAAGGTAACATTAGCACTAATATAGTGTTGGCATAAATAGGATCATAGTAGCGGAAATCTTTTGAGTATGAGAATACCTCAGCTTGTTGGGATATATGGGGACATGTAATTTGATGGATGATACCATGGTCAACACCAAATGTATGCATAAATGATTGAACATATTTAAGGGCATTATCAGAACGAAATATTTTAACACGTTTATCAAACTGTACCAAAATTTTATTATAAAAAGTAACAAATATCTCAGGCAATTTAGAATGATTTGTTATAAAAAATAACTAAGTCATATGTGAAAGATCATTCACAAAGATCACAAAATACTGAAAGCCAAAAAGATTTTTTATTCTTGTAGGACCTCAAATGTTTGACCAGAATGACGACTTTCATTACTACTAGGAAAAAAACTACGATGGTGCTTGTCCAATTAGTAACCTTCACATTCTAACATAAAATAAGAACTCATAAGAAATAACTTGACAAAACTTATACGATGAAGGGTGACCCAAACAAAAATACCACTAAAGTGGAGATACGGTGGCGTTCAAGGTAGGTACTGAGTCATGGTATCCAAATAGGAAAGACCATTCTGATCATATCCCAAACCAGTATCTTTCTTAGTCTGGAGGTCTTGAAAAATACAAGAAGAAGGAGAAAAGGTCACTGAACATTGTAAAGATTTAGTCAACTGACTTACAAATAATAAGTCAAAGGAAAAATGAGGAACAACTTTAGTGTTTGGGGGTGCTGATCACCCGTCACACGCATCGGTCCAAAAAAATTATCAGCTAAGATCAAGGATCAAAATATCGTGTCGACACGTCCGAAACGTTTCGGAATTTCAACACACCGACACGAAAGATGGGTTGAATCCCAAAATTTCAAAGTTTCGGTCGAAATGTCACTGTGTCGGATCGTTTCGATTGAAACAGTACCGTTTCAGTCGAAACAGGTCGAAACACCTATGCTACCTTTTATATATATATATTTTTATATATAAGTAATAAACAATTACATTTAATACCCCACTACATTATAATTTTTTACTTTTAACTATACATAACTACCATTAATTTAATTTAATACCTTTCATTATTTTTTTTCCTTTTTATAATTATTCTTTTATGTTATTATTATTTGTTAAATATCTAGAATTAAGTATTTATGTTTTTTAGTCATTGTGTACACAATGATTTTAATATTAATGAAATAATATTATTTATTAATTTGAAGACACAATTTAAATTAATAAATTAGTATTATAATAATATGTTGCACTTAGTATTATTAATTAGATAATATTCTAATTTAAATGATTTCTGCTCCATGTCAATTTTTTTTTCCTTCCAATTTAAATTTATTCTTATATAAATGGATATTAACCGAATAAATATGTTAAATTAATCAATTATTTAGCTTATTTTTATAATAAATTGATTGTATTTGTATTTCTATATGTTTTCACGTGTTTCCATATTTTTTTTGCTTTTCTATTGCGTTTTCGAAACGTATCCGTTTTTGAACTGATCAAAACGGTACTTCGAAACGATATTTTGATTCTTGCTAAGATAATATGGGGTTACAGGAGTGAAAATTATAAAACAAAGAGGAAATGCTAGACATATGAGCACTAGTTCCTGAATCAATCATCCAAGAGGGTCAAGAGGGTGAAGCTGCTTGGGTTGCCACATGTGTGAAACTAATTACTTTAGCCAAACCAGCAGATGAAGTAGACAACTAGGGAAAATGTGATAGCTGAGAGATAATAGAAGAAAAACATTCTAGAAATATATCTCGGAGGTTTTCTAATTATTTGACCGTTGGCGAGTCTCTTTGTATGTGTTGCCAGGAAAGAGGAGGACACAATGATTATTCATTCACAATAACCAGAAGTAAGTTTTTGAGTTATTTCTCAAGAACAATAGCTAAAGGGCATGATAATACCATTGATAACTTAATGAGCTAAATGAGTTGAGAAGTAAAGTCATCATGAGAGCCAAATGTAGATCGAGTAGAGCCAAGAATAGATGATTGAGGCCGAGGATCAAAAGTTCGATTCGGTGTATTGTTCTGGTCACCTAGGAAACAGAAACATTTTGAAAACGTTTCGACTTGCTTCAAAAACTGAATGAAAATGAATAAAAAATTTGAGAATTATTTTTTTCAGAACACTGGTCGAAATATATTAAAGCATCTTAAAATACCTTGAAATATTCTAAAACACGTCGAAACATTACAAAAAACTTCGTAACAGGATGAACACTTCAAATTATTAGAATTTTATCACTGATTCGTTTTAGTCTCTTTGAAAACAGAAACGTTTCGGCTGTTTCGAAATGAGATGTTAATCCTTGACTGAGACACGAATGGAGCCAAATCACTAGGGGCCTGATTAGCTTAGGTCGAGCCAAATCACTAGGGGCCTGATTAACTTAGGTCGGTCTCCAATGCTTATCTCAACAATAATCTTCAGTATGTTGAATGACCCCACAATAAGAACATTTCCATTTGTACTGATTACCATAACCACCTCAACCTCTACTACCAGTGTCTTTACCACCACAACTACCACTTTGGATCGGATGATGATTGCCACTACGTCCACCATGTGAAACGTCATGGCTACTATCACTAGAGATTAAGGGAAAGGAATCCCATGAAGATGAAGAAGTTGTACGAGTAAAAGAAGCTCGCTAAAGGTGACAATAAGCATGGGTCGCAATCGGAACAGTCTAACTAGCCAAAATTAATCTTTAAACACATCTTACTCAGAGTTAAGGCTTGACAATAGTAACGCGGCCTAAAGCTCCGCACACTGTCAACATTGAATCTCTAAATCTTCACTCACTGGCCGACACAATATAAGTTCTTCCCACAATTCTTTCAAGATGGCGTAATGTTTAGCGAGGGATTTATTTCCTTGCTTGGTATTAAATAAACGCTCTAATGTAAATAGATTCGGAATACACTTTGTACTTGGCAGCACATCTTTTGAAGAGAGTCTCTAATCTTTTTAGTTGTATCAAGAAGTTGAACAAAAGAGGCTACAGATGGTTCCATACTAAGCTACAACCAAGTCATCAACAAGTAATTTTCACTCCACCTGTTTTTAGAGCCTTTGGACTCCTATTTTTTTAACACGCAAAAAACTTTAGTAGCATGGAACCAAGAATAATAGTTGGCTGCAATTCAACTTCAGTGAAGTAATTTGCATAACCTTGAAGTGGCTCATCCATTGACGTATCTCTTACATCGTCAAAAGTGGCCATAGTAAAACCCACAATCAACTAGGCAATAATAAAGAATAAGAGAACCAATAAGCCTCAAATATTATCACAAAGACCTAAAAAAAACCAAAGCATTGGGTTTTGAACCGTACAGACACTGTTTTGATCCTCAACAGTGGAGTCGACAACCTCTTTTGCACAAAAACACTTCCAAACTAGTCACGGAAGGCTGGGCAACTCAGGAGGTGATGCCCTAAATGAAATCGGAACCCGAGGAGGCAGATCTAAGTAACCAAACTGGAGAAAGGTCTGAAATCTGTGGATCTAAAAAATAGGCAATTGCCATTTTCTGAAAAATATTTAACCTCACCTAGATGGATTCAAAATAAATTGGTGAAAATCACCATAAGACTACACAAGTTGTTGACGTCAGTGACCGGAGAGTCTCCCGAAGTGCTTCAATGGTGTTGGATTAATGCACAGATACTAAATTGAAATAACAAAAGTAATACTGGAGTTAGAGAGAAGTAGAGGAGGGAGGAAAAAGAGAAACAGAGGAAAAAGAGAATAATCAGTTGTGTAGGCTACATTGCCCGACACTCTTATTTATAGTAAACTGATATTGTGGGAATTACAATATTTTACCCTATACTACTAATAATATAAAACAAGAACTCTAACTATGGCAAAAATTAATTGTGGTGGATACTTCTTAGCACGTACTTGTATTTGAAATCGAAGTTAGACAATTAGTATTTGATTACTTATTGAAATGTAAAATTGTTTAGACTAATTTTATTCAAGTGTTGCTTAAATTTAGAAAAAAAAAAAGCATTCAACGAATATTGGTTAAAAAAAAAGGTTGGGAAGAATAGAGAATTATTGTCATCATGTATGCCCATTAGACACTGTAGAAACGAAATGGATTTATCGACATTTTAACACATTAATCTCATTCATGTAAAGAGTATTCCGCATAAGATTTCATAATATTTATTTATCATAACATAATGCCTTTCTTATGTAAGGACAGTTATATTTATCTATCTACTCATTTATTTGTGTTGTTGAATTAGAACATTAAATATAAAAGATAGTTATTTGTAGAAACTCCTACCATTGCATGTATTCTCCATTTTTTTTTGAAAATTTTTGTTTCGGCATATATTCATTTCGTGTCACATCCAATCCAGTTTATGTTTTTTCCTTGTAGCTGTTGGGAGAAGAGTAGTCCCCTAAGTTGGTCTTTTAGGGGATTACCTTAGGAACACGTACTCACCTCAACTCATCTCAACAAAATCTTGTCCCAATATTTTTGGAGTTGGCTACGTGAATCTTGTTTTGCTATTATGACCTATTAAGGGTCATGCCTTTTGTTGAACCATAAATTGTTATATCCTTTTTACTATTTCATTTAAAGTTAATTTTGTTCCTCCTCTATTCCTACGCTTACCGTCAATGATTATCATCTTACTCTTTGTCATTAGTGCCATACATCCAAGTCAATTCTCCCTTAATCTATAACTTATAGGTGCTACATCTACTTTTGCATAGATATAATCGTTTCTAATTCTTTCTTTGTTTTACCACATCTTAACATTCTCATTTCTGCGTTACTCAATTTTTGAATATTTTGTTTCTTGGTTGTGCAATACTCGGTACCATAAAGAAGAACGAGTCTTATTCCCATTCTATATAACTTTCATTTTAGCTTAGGGGTATGAATTTATTGCACAATACAACATATGCACTTGTCCATTTAGTCCAACTTGCATTAATTCTATGAATAACATCGTCACCAATCTTACACTATAAATAATAGACCCCAAATATTTAAAATGTTCGCTTTTCGGTATCTCTTGATCATCAATTTTACTATTTCTTTTCTAGAGTTTTCATTCTTAATACATTTAAGATGATTAACATCTCGAGTTTTTTTTTTCCTCTTCATTTAGCAAGTTTATATATGCTTTTCTCCCAATCCTTTGTGTCTTGTTTAGAGTAAAGATTATCATATACTTTGTACTTAACTTCGCTTACTCTCTTCTTTACTTCTTTATTTGCAATCTTATAATTTTTAAAATTCTGTTCGTTTTTAATTTTTTATCATGTTTTGTAGCACTCTCTTTTTGCTTTTGACACACCTTGGACCTCATCATTTCACCAAGTTTCTCTCGCTAATGGTCCACTATCTCTTGCTTCTCCAAAAACCTCAATAATTTTTTTTAATATGTTCTACCATCGTATTACATATCAGATTTGTTTCATCTTCTAAAATTTACACTACTTTTTAAAGTATTTTATCCCTAAACAAATCTATCTTTTCATTTTTCAAATTCCACCTCTAGTTCTTGGATTTTTAATATCTTTTTTGTCTTATATTATTTTTCATAAGTACATCTAATACCATTATCCCATGTTGTGTGGGTAAGCTCACTCTAGGAATGACATTACAGTCTTCACATGGTCTACGATTCACTCATCTCATTAGGGAAAAATCTATTTGACTTTTATTTAATCCACTTAAAAGTTCTTAGATTGTTATACCTCTTTTGAAATACATATTTGCTATTATAAGATCATATGTAGGGGTGTCCATGGGCCGAGTTACCTACGGGTCTTGTTACCTGCCTCGAAGTCCGATAGTTGGCCCGCTTGAGCCCGAGCTCAATATCCTTTAAGAAAGGGCTTGAGTTTACCCCTAAATCCATTACCTGCCCGAAAGCCGACCCGACCCCGAAGCCCAGCCCAATAACCCGCCCACATACCATATATGTATACATATCTATACTAATAATAAAAGTATACTATTAAGAAAAACTTTTGATTGACTACTTTAACCCTAAAACAATATATAAAAATAATACTAACCTTATTTAATTTAGAATTCATATTAATAAGACTAGATTGATGTTAAATTTTTAATTGAACAACTTGACTCTCACAATACTAAGTTACTAACATTATTAATATAGAATTTATATTGATAAAACTTCATTAATATTACACATAGTCAAGCCTTTCATATTTTTTCTTTTAAAAGATAAAAATAAATTGTTAAAATAATTAAATTTACTATTATTTATTTCTATTTATTTTCGTTAATTGATGATAAGTTTCTGAATTTTGAAATGAAATTGCATAAATGCACTAGAATTTTAATTAATATAAGATTTATTTCAATATAATTTGAATAATATTATCAAATCCTTGTTTTTCATTTTCTTGTCTTTTATGTTTTAGTTTTAATAAATCCTCTTTAGTTATGTTTATTGGTAATATTAGAAGCCATTTTATTTGTATCGATTATCAATGCTACGAATATGTTCAATATTACATTAAATTATTTATTACAACTTAGTTTTTTAAATTTGCTCAACTAACTTTTATAATTAAATGACCACCGTAATTTAAAATAGTTCGCTTCCAACAGGCCCAACAAAGTCCGCCCAATAGGTGACGGGCTGGGTTGCGGGTAGCTTATCCCTACCCTAGCCCGGCCTGTCACTCGCCTGAGTATGGGCTTGGGCCTACACTACCCAAGCCCAACCTGGGAAAAAAATTCACAGGCCAAGCCCGGCCCATGGACAGCCCTAATCGTATGTCGTAGCAAAATCGACGACAAAATTTCTGGCATTGTTGCTATCTCCAAACGTGTGTCCATCATGTACCTTCCCCATCCTTACGCATGTGGCCATTAAAGTCTCCTATATATACTCTCTCCAATAGAATATCTGAAATGTGCACTATTAAGTTTTATTGTTCTTTCATGGATGGAAGCGAATTGAGCTAAGAATTATGTGATTCTAACTAGAGGAATGGATGGGGTAGAGGTTAGGGATGTACTATTGAATTCTTTTCCCATTTCTTGTCTAAGATTTCAGTTTGTCGAAGGCAAAGCCTCTTTTTGAATTATATGGTTGCAAGGGTGGAGAGGAGATTAACAAACTAGAAAAGACGGTATATGTGGCAGGGAGGGTTAACTTCCCTGTTGTGTTCTATAAAAAGTTGTATCCAGAGGATTATTTCCTTTAGATTGAGTATTGAAGGTATTAATTGGTGTCTTATAATGTCTGTGCGAGAAAGTTGGCTTGAGAGGCTATTTGAGGAAGAGGAGGTAATTAGAGTAGTTAACTACTCTATGGGATTTTTTTAGAGTAGTTAGGAGACCATAAATGATGATATTATAAGCATTTTCATGAATTTTTTGCTAATTGGGTGGTAGGGAGAAGTGTAACCTCTGTGGTTATAACTTTGGTCCCTAAAAAAGATCTTTCAAGTAAAATAAATGATTATATGCATGTTAGTTTGGTGACTAGTTTGTATTAAATAGTTTCTAAAGTGTTGTCTTGGAGACTTAGTGAGGTTTTAAGTGTAATGGTTAGAGTGGCTTAGAGTGCATTTGTTATTGATAGACAAATTTTAGATTCAGTTTTAGTGGCAAATTAGGTGGTAGATGATGTTAGGAGGGAAAGAAATAAGGGAATTGTGTTCAAAGTAGATTTTTACAAGGCATGTCATTGGGTAAGTTGGAAGTTTTTGAATTGTGTGTTGAGATCAAAAGGTTTTGGAGAGATGGAGGAAGTGAATCTGAAGGTGTCTCTCTTCTTTTACTTTCTCGGTGAATGGTGAATGGTGAACCTTAGGAGTTGTTTCGATGCTTCCAAGGGATTAAGGCAAGAGATATATTATCTCCTTTTTTTTTACTTTGGCGGTTAATGTTTTGAGTGGAAAGTTTTTAGAGCCAAAGAGGTGGATTTAGTAGAAGGGATGAAAAAAAAATAAGCAGAAGGGTGAAATTGTAAGAGGTGGATTTAGTGGAAGGGATGACAGTAGGTGGTGAACGTGTAAGTGTATCACATTTGTAATTCATTGATGATGTAATATTTCGCTTGTGTAACAAAATGGAGGGTTTGGAAAATGTGCTCCAGTTGTTAAAAGATTTTTGGTAAAATATGTGGTTCATAAATTAATTTGTCCAAAAATGGAGCGGCAAACATTAATTTGGAGGATGAGGTTGTGAGAGAATTTTAGCAGGTTGTGTAACTCGTGTTGCCCATGAGTTATCTGGGTTAGCCATTAGGGGGTACTCCTAGATCATTTTGGGACTTGGTTGTTTTTCCGGTGGAAAGGAGATTGGTGGTTGAAAATGGACATATTTTTCTTTAACAGGGCATATTACTTTTAAGTCTTGTATGTTTAGTATTCCCATATATTATTTGTCTTGATTTAAAATTCTACTTGGTGTTGCTAAAAAGATTAGAGAAGATCATAAAAGACATTCTTTGGTCAAGTATGAGAGGATAAATGAGATCATTTAGTGAGTTGTGTGTAATGTGTAAGCCCATAAATGAGTGGGTTTGGGACTTGGTAATTTATGTCAAAGTATTTTTGTTATTGGTAAGTGGTTATGGAGATTCCCTTTGGAACCTAATTCTCTTTGGCTTAAAGTAATAAGGAGTGATTATAGTCTTCATCCAAATGGTAGGGATGCTAAAAATGGGCATAATGCAACTCATATGAGTCCTGGAAAATTCATTGCAAAGGTGTGTCATTCTTTCCTTCCATTGATTCGCTCTTAAGGTGGGAGATGGATCTAGGTTTCTATTTTGGGAGGATAAGTGGGAAGGTCTATCGACTTTGAGTGATGTTTTTCTTTGACTTTATCACCTTCCTTTTCTCCATGAGGCTTCTATTTCTAGTTTTATTGTTTATTTGTTTTTTTTGTTGGTGTTGGAAGGCGGAGGGAAGGATTCCTATTCTTGTGATGTTCATTTCTTTAGGATTCTAAATGATAGAGAAGTAGAGGATTTGACTTTTTTCTTCTTATTCTTCAGAATTTTCAATCCTAATATTTCTCATAATTGTAGAATTTGAATTCCTATCTCGTTAGTTATCATACTATTCTTTCTTTTTCCTTGACAAATTCATTTACAAGGTAAAGAGGCCCTCAAAAGTCAAGGCTTTTGTTTGGTCTTTTGTGCTCAACAAGGTGAATACTAATGATATATTACAGGCAAGGATCGAAATATCGTTTCGAAGTACCGTTTCGGTCAGCTCAAAAACGGAAACACAATGGAAACGCAGAAAAAATATAGAAATACGTGAAAACATGTAGAAATACAAATACAATTCATTTATTTATAAAGATAAGCTAAATAGTTTATTAATTTAACATATTTATTTGGTTAACATCCATTTATATAAGAATAAATTTAAATTGAAAGGGAAAAAAGGTTTGACATGGGATGAAAATCATTTAAATTAGAATATTATCAAATTAATAAAACAATTTTATTATAATACTAATTACTAATTAATAATACTAAGTGCAACATATTATTATAATACTAATTTGTGCATCATATTATTATAATACTAGTTTATTAATTTAAATTGCGTCTTCAAATTAATAAATAATATTATTTCATTAATATTAAAATCATTGTGTACACTATAATTAAAACACATAAATTTTTCGATACTGTTTCGGCATGTTTCGATATGTTTCGACCTATTTCGACCGAAACGGTCCGACACAGTGACGTTACGACCGAAACTTTGGAATTTTGGGATTCAACTCATGTTTCGTGTAGGTGTGTTAAAATTCCGAAACGTTTTGGACGTTTTGACACGACATTTTGATCCTTGGTTACAGGAGAGACAATCTTATAAAGCTTTGAGTCCTAATGTGTGTCAACTTGTATGAGACATGGAGAATCTAATGTCTATCTCTATTTATTTAGTCAATGTTTTTTCTTGGGGGTTGTGGAATAAATTATGTAATGTGATTGGAGAGGTATGGGTTTGTCTGGCTATAGTTGACGAGCTATTGTAGACTAAATCTTGGGGTTTTGGGAAAAGCAAAGAAGCAAAGGTTTTGTGGAGTTGTGTTTGATAGTGGTTCCTTGGAATATTTGTTTAGAGAGGAATTTGGGAGTCGTCAAACATCATTGATTACATTGCAATTAGTTTGGAACAGAGTTGTGTTTCTCACCTCTATATGGAATCTGCACGAATTTCAGGGGGATATCTTTGTCACAACTTCTCGGCTCTTGTTTTTTATGGCAAATAGATTAGTGCAGATGCGAATGAATTTTTTCCATTGCAAGCTCGAGTGAGAAATTTAAGTATCATTAGGTCGACTTAGTTCCATTCAAGGATAAAAAATGTATTTCGGTGCAAAGTTTCGGTATGCTTGGAAACATAAACGTTCCGATAATGCTTTAGAAATATTTCGGAAACAAGATGGAAACAAATAAAAAATTTGAAAATTTGTTTGTGAAACATTAGTCAAAACACTCCGAAATATAGTTCGAAACATACCAAAACACTTTGAAATATAGGAATTTTGATATTCAATCAATGATTCATTTAGATTTTCATGGAAACAAAAACGTTTCAACCGTTTCAAAATGAAATTTAATTCCTTGGTTCCATGCATATTTGGTCATATATTGTGATTATTTTTTTTTGTTTTGGGAGAATTTTTTTTTTGGGGGGTGGGGGTCATTTGAGTTTAAGAATTAAGAAGGTGGGTTATGTGTAGATGGTTGTGGAAATTTGTCATAATATAAGATGCTTGTGGCTGAGGGTTGGGGAAATGAGATTATGAATGTGGGTGAGGGGCTTAGACCTCTCTAGAAATGAGGGCCATAACACGTGTCCGAACGTCGAATAACCCTAGGAAGTTGTTGAAGTTCACCAAGCAAATTAATATCATAGTGGTTGTACTCCCTCCATCCCATGAAGAGTGACCCTCTTTCCTTTTTTTGATGCCCCAAATTCATGTCCACTTTTGAAAAGATAAGTTGTTATATCCTTGATTTGTTCTCTTTATTTTGTATTCTTTATTCTTTAATAAAGTTTGTCACTCATCCAAAAATATTCGAGAACGTTCCTAATATAGCTCAATCTTTGTTGTTGGAATTTCTTACATGTTCTCTTAAACATGGAAGAAACATTGGAGGGTAGTTTTGCCGGTCATTCTTGCACACCACAATGTGCATGTATAATCTGTCACCATAATGTACATAAAGAAACATTGGAGGGGAGTATTCCTGTGTTGATTGTTTTACTAAGAGTGTGTTTGATAACCTTTTTGTTTTTATATTTTTTTTTATAAAAAAAATAGAACAAAGTTTTATTTTTTTTGTGATAAAATTAAAAATATAGAACATGTTTGGTAGTCATTTATATTTAAAAATTGTGAAAACAAATAAAAAATCTATTTGGTATTATACCAAATATTCACCACCCAAACCTCAACAACAAAAGGCACTGACTACCCAAAACCACCACCCAACCCCACCATCGAAGTCCACCCCCCCAA
>CM042193.1:12763399-12821799 GCA_023539305.1 Ilex asprella
CCCCCACCACTGAAAACCACCACCACAACCACCGAAACCCACCCTCACCACTACTGAAACCCATCACCACAACCACTGAAATCCACCACCACAACTATCAAAACCCAACCCCAATCTAACCACCAAAACCCACCGAAACCACAACCACCTAAACTCACCTCCAATCTAATCCCTACCATCGAAATCCATAACCCATCCTCACTACCACGACCCAAACTTATAGATCTACGTATATACTATGTATTGATGGAGATGGAGTGCTGGCTTGAGATCTGAGAGCTCCTTCGTTGCTCTTTTGTCGCCAGAGATATGAGATTGAGTGCTGACTTGGCTTGAGATTTGAGAACTCCTTTGTTTATGGAGATGAACGAGAGTCTGAGAGATGAACAAGAGAGAGAGAGAAGGCAAAAATGGGTAAACAACGTTTTTCTAGTGGGAATGAAAAAAACTCTTTTTTTGCTGCTAATGGAGTTTGAAGGCTAGACCTCATTAAATGGTATCACGAGGCGCGTGTTTCTGTTTTCCTGTGTTTTTAAAAACACATATTTTGATGTTTTTAAAATTTGGGGTTGTTTACTAAACAAACCAACCAAAAAAAAAAAAACACTCTCTAAACATGTTTTTTTTTTTTAGCAAAACGTGAAAACAAAAAAAAATGCCAACACATGATTATCAAACATTACCTAAGGATGTTTTTATGTTTTTTTTGGTGTCAGGGTGGCCTCTGAGGGTTAGTAATGTGAAATCTTTTTGCTAGTCTCCTAAGGTCAAACTTAGATACATGATAGCTCATGAGATATGATACATTCTTATGCCTTTGTTTGAATTTCAATGCACAGTCCTGAAGTTAGTCCTTGGGAATAACGTGACCAGGGAGGAGCAGATAATTAGGCTAGAAGTAGTGGGGTAGCTCATTGGTACCTTTGGTGGTGCCTTGGAAAGATTGAGGAGGAGAATAGTTGAATTGGAAGAGATGCCTATCCACCAGTGCCTTATTTTTACGATTTTTTGGAAGCTCACTCTCTCTCTCCCTCTGATGGTGTGCACACAAAGGGTAGTGCTTTTCTAGTGGTTCCCGTAAACTTCGTTTAACATTAGTTTCCCAAATGGGTGCTTTGGTGATTACTTGTTAAATTGGTTCAACTTTCAGCAAAATGGTTTCTTTAACTCTGTGAAATGGGCATATGACAAGAACAATTCAGAGAAATTGTGGTTTCCTCTTTGGGTTTTCTTCTTCCTTTTTCTTTTGAAATTGGGAACTGATCAAGGTTCAAAATTTCGTTTCAGTGTATAGTTTTGGTGCGCTTAGAAACAAAAACGTTTCGGTAATGTTTCGGAAATAAGATGAAAACAAATAACAAATTGAAAATTTTGTTTCCGAAACATTGGTTGAAACAACCGAAACACCTCAAAATATAGAAATTTTGATATTCAATCAAATGATTTGTTTTGATTTTCATGGAAACGGAAACGTTTCGGACGCTCACTGCAATCCCCTCTTTGTGAGGAGGCACCCCTCTTTGACTTTTGCATCAATTGTGTGAGTGCTGAAACAGCTTTGTAAACACTGATGGTTTAGTTTAGTAGTAGTGGTTTATTGCTTAACAAGAAGTCAATACTTGTTTCTTGCAGTGAAATACAACTCAAAAGCCCGAATTGGCTTTTTGGGCAGAGGAAGCATGAGCATAGTAACTCTGTGCCCAAAGTAGCTTCACATGACGTTGCGAATGGAGGGTCTCAAGAGAAGGGAATAGATGGCTTATGTGACCTCAATTGGCTGTCGTCTATTGGTGACACCAATGAAGAGGATGTCTTCCGAAGGTATGTCTCATGAGAACCTGATCTTGTTTTTGTCAATAGAATATGTTTGCTGGTGGTATTATTCTTATCTAGATCAGTTGACATACTTTCTTGCTGGCATGCTTGCCTATTGGTTTTGATTACTAGAAACCAAGCTTAGGGCCTAACTTTAGGCTGACAAATCTAGTTAGAGCATCAAGTTTTACTTGCTTGTGTGCTTGGCTCATTAAACCTTCCCTATTTGCTAGCATAAAAGTGTACATTAAGTTTCATATATCACTTCTCCTAATTGATTTCTTTTTTAGAATCTGAGGAAGAAGTAAGTGTCTTGATATCAGGAGTTGTACGGTGTAACAATTTCTAAAGCATCCAACTTAAAACCATTCGACATTGAGGAAGAGGCTCAAAAGCCTCGTATACGAGTTTTTGAGGTATTATTAAGCATGTAAGAGTGATACCTGGCCAGACAAAAGTAACATTAGAAGAATGGAAACCTTGTTTCTGAGGAGACATTTCAAGCAAGATAATAATACAACTCTGAGCAGAGGCTGAAATTAAGTAAAAATGGGTTCCAATAATGCTAATCCAACACTGGACTCTCAAGAAGTGGGCAAAAGAAACACTAAACCAAGATGAACCGCCAAGAAACTAGCTTTGAAAGCATTAAATCGAGCCAATCTGAGACTGAACTTGAAGAAAACAGCCTGAATAATAGTAAAATGGAGCTGAATCAGCCTAAAAATGGACTGATCAGAGTGAAAAATCACTGAACTGGCCAGAAAGAGTCCTGTACTATATTAAAATATACTGAACTGGGCCAAATTGCACTGAACCGGGCCCCTTTTGCACCAAACGGGGCTCAATTTGCACTGAACCGGTCTAGATTTTCACTGAACCGGTTTAGATTTGCACTTAACTAGACCTTAATGAAAGAAAACTATTCCTGCAGTAACTTCTGGAGTTGCAAATCTGAACGACTACTCTTGGACTACCCAAATCGAATGGGTAAAATAATAACCCAATTCAGTTTAAAAGCCAAATAGCCCCGCCCAAGAACTCCTGCCCTCCTCCTTTCAGACCTCAATCACAAGCAAAGCTCCGCCTAACAAAGATCGCAGCCCTAGCTTCCAACTTGAACAATGATGCAATGAAGAACTGGTTGTTGGCAACAATTAAAAATGACGATGAGTCAGAAGTATTAGCGGTGATGACACCGAACAGTGGCAAAAACGAAGGGATTACTGGCAATTCTGACAACTGCTTTGAAGATGATAGCAATCTGGTTTCTCCGGTGAAACAAAGAACGCCGGCCACACCAACACAGCAAGGCACAAATGATAGATGACCGAGCAGAGGCATTTGACGAACTCAACAGCCACAATCGAAGACACTCAACAGTGGAAAGGACCTTTGATTTTCACAGCAACAAATCACTCCGCAACTATGGCGATGAGGACATATCACGGCAATGAATAGTCGAAATTGACAACAGAGGCTAGACGTGTGAAAGCTCACAACGACGTCTCCTCTGTTCAACTACAGCAATACAAACAAGATTACGATGACGATCAAGAACTACAGACTACAGACTGACAACATCATCGACAACCAGTCATGACAACACCACAATCTTCAGCTCCCAAACACTGCCCATTTCGCACTTTAAACACATCTTGAACACCACATTCTGAAATCAAACAATAGGGCCCGCAATTGAAGACTCAATCTACTGAGATTACAGTCACCACACTTGAGAGAAGAACATGAAACCGACAGAAGGGAAAAACAAAGAAAATTTGTGATGAATTGATGGTCAATGATAAATTGTTCAATATCTTCTTCATCTTGTTGATGAATTATTGATCAATTGTGATGAAATGACAATATTGGTTTTTGTTTTGGGGATAATTTGTGTTTTATTTTTTTGGAAAATAATAGTTTATAGTTTATTTTTTAAAATTAGTTTTTGTATTTATAATCACGTGACATTGTATGATTGGATGTTGTAAAATTAGCTAACGATGAACCATTAAAGAATCTTTCACATTTAAGGACATTATAGTCATTTTGCTAATTCTATATCTATTAGATTAATAGGATAGAGGTTACTGATAGGGGACATCAGTGTTATTATCCATACCTGAGCAGGTCTACTAGATATTTTGATAAACGTCAGGGGAGGTGTATGTAATCAACCCTTTTTAGTAAAGACGTGTATGTTCACCTGGCTAGTTGAGGATCTTTCGAGGTGTGATGCTTTGTACTTATTTCTTGGGCTGTTAGGGCTTTCTTTGTTGATAGACTTGCTTTGTGTTGAGTAGCTCTCTTTTGAGAATATGTTCCATGTGGCTCTTAGGCCATCGCTAATCTTGACTCATATTTTTACTCAAGTTTGAGTTAATTTTTGAATAAAATGCTTGATTTGATACTAAGCATTCCAATGGACAAACACAAATTTAAAGGAGAATAAACTCAAATTTAAAGGACCGTAAAATATGACCATTGGATATTTAAAGGATGATGAAATCTCACAGTTAAAAAGTTAAGTAAAGATTTGAGTCTCTTTTGATTTGAGTAAAAATTTGGGTCTCTCTTCATTTGGTATGACTGTTGAGTAAAATGATGTTTTTAGCCTATTTTTACTCAAATTTAAATTTGAGTTAAGATTTGGATAAAAGGTTGGAGACTTCAACAATTTTCTATAATTGGTTAATGAACTTCCATGTTCACCTACCGAGGACAAAAATCTGGTTGACTACTCTAGCTGATTATGTACTGAAAGGGAAGGATAAAAGACTAGGGGAAGGTCTGGTGTCTATGAGATAGAGTTTTGGATCAGAAAATAAAAAGGTTAAGAACCAATGTAGTTATGATAGCAAAAATCAATTGCAGAAAAGTAACGAGGAAATAATTTTTCAGACATCTTACCTACTTAACCCCTATGTTAGGATGCATCTGATTAGGGGTGGCAATCGTGTCGTGTTCGGGTCGTGTCAAGTCGGGTTCGGGTTGAAAACACATCAACCCAAACACGACCTGCGAACTAAACGGGTTAGGTCATTTGGACACGAACACGACCTGACTTGAAACACGACTAACCCGACACGACCTGTGACCCGAGATTTACATAGGTCGTGTTCGGGTAAACACGACCCAACCTACCTAACACGACCCAACCCGACATGATCTAACCAAAAAATAAAAAATTTAAACATTTTACAAATATTTCAAATACAATCTACATAAAACAAAAACATTAAAAACATCACAAATATTCCAAAACAAATACAAATCTCCATAATATTACAAATTTTTAAAAAGCTTTACTAATATCCCAAAGCAATATTACAAGCATTTTTCAAATCTTCTAAGAGGTGGGTCAATTCGGGTCAAAACAGGTCGGGTTCGTGTCAACCCGATTAAATACACGGGTTAATTTGGGTTAATTCGGGTTAAGTGGGTTGAACCCGAACACGACCCATTAACACTTCGTGTTGGCGGGTCGTGTCATATACGGGTTGACACAAAAAGTTAGTCAACCCAAAACCCATTTATCTGTGTCGTGTTCGTGTTGGGTTATCGTGTCGTGTCAAAAATTGCCACCCCTACATCTGATTGGCAGGTTATATAGAAGGCAGATCATCAACCATTTGATCCAGGACTTTGAACAAAACACATGACATTTAGACTGTTATGAACACTATAGACCTATTATGAACCACATCTTTAGACCATTTGGCTTACATAGTCCCACTGGGATCCATATTCTCACTACAGCCCGTGTGGAACATCCATGGGGTTAGGGTTTCAAGTATGGAGAATGTTGTAGGCCAGTTGGATTGGAAATGTACAGAATTGGCTGGTTCCCTAGTGTATAGAATGTTAACAAAAATCCTGGCCAACTACTCTTGTTGATTATGGATTCAAAATGAAGGCTAAAAGGGTATAATGTTCGTGTTCATGGAATAGGGTTTTAGACCAGAGAATAAAGAAAGTAATACAAGGCCTCGTGCACTTGGTACGCCTTTTTAATAAAGAAAATAATGTCTAGTTGTGGTTATTATAGAAAAATTGAATTGCAGAAAATTAAAGAGGAGAATTCTTTAGAAATATTTCTTCCTTAACCCCTACGTCAGGATGCATGAAAAGACAGATTAGGTAGACATCCATAGGGTACATGACAAGTCAATTGCTAATGACACTACAAAACTTCTGTGGAGTTTGGAACATATCTCATCTCAAGGCCCATTAGCATCAGTAGACCCAGAGGTACACATTTTTTCACTGGAGCCCAAGTCAATGTTTATCAATGTTACTAGAATACCCTTGCCTTCCAGAACATAAGAAAGTACGATTGGACCTATGTCGCCACTGTATAATTTTTAAATCAGGCGGAACTTGATCCAATCATGTACTTGATTGCACTAGTTACAAATATGCTGTCTGAGAAATTCCCAATAATGCCTGTGTTGGGTTATCTTTTCTCAGATCTTTCCCTTGTTTTGTGGAAAAAATTAGTAGTTATTTCTTGGTATAGCATATTTTAAGGCAACTGTTCTGTATGCTCTAGAATGTTGCTGTTCAATGATGCACTGTGATTGGCACCTTTTATGTAGATATCTTTCAATGACATCAGTAGACGAAGGCAATGGTTGGTATGGTGGTACATTGCTTGGCGATCAAGATGAAAACAGCGAGATCTATAGGCATTATGCTGAACTATGCCAGGTAATGGAGACAAACTGTCTTTAGTAAAGTTTTTGTAATTATAGTGGGCCATATTCATCTATGTGGAAATCATTTACTGAAAGAAAAAAGACTTTTTATGTTTGAATGTGGCAAGAAAGTTTATTGCACTGGTTTCCCTCTATTTTGTCACAATTCTTTTTTTCCCTGAATAATTTGAAGGAACTTTCGAATTATTTATTCGGATGTCTGTGTATTAAGTCTTAATGTCTCTGGATTGATCACTGATTGAGGGAGCATTGGGATGACTTACTGGCAGTGTATTGGATAGGTGTTGAGTAACATTGCAACAACATGCTACATAGTAAGCCTTAAAAAATGGTTGTAATAAAGAAAAGATAATATCTAAGATGTAGCATTGTCTGAAAGATCAATCAATATACTGCAGATGTAATTCTACTACAGTTAATTTAGGTAAAGTCACCAATGTACGCAATTGGCATAGAAAATTTAACTATTTTCCATTTTAAGAGCATGTGATTGGGATGGATTCCTTCAGTTGTTTTTCTTGAAAGGAGAAGAAAGAGAAACCTCCATGTGGGTCCCACTAATTCTTCAAGGGCGACACTAGCAGTCACAATGTCACATTGGTTGGAGTCATGCTTAGGTGGCCTGATTGAATTGAACTCATAAGGTTCCAATACTTTGGAGTCAGGAAATTCAGGTTTTTTTCTAATCAGGGTTTCTTGGAAGCTGATCAGATAGATGTTAGCATTTCTGAATTTGTATATTGTCCAGGCTTTTATGGTAAGTATTGTCCTGGTTTCTAGTTGTTTGATGAGTCCAAATAATTCGTTTGTTGCTTGAAATTGATTAAGCCATTTTTCTAGTTTGAGTTTATATAGTCCGTTCATTGTGTGAATTAGGGAGGTGTATGTATCTGTATCAGTTAGTCTATGTAGGGATGTTTATAACAAAATGATCAATGGATTCTTTTGGCAGTTTTGCTATCTTTAAAGGTTGAGACACCATTCAATTTCTTTTATGTGAGACTAGAAGCCCTTATGGTCATTCTAAGGTTTTTGTTTTCGTAATTCATTTATTCTCTGTCTCGGAAGTATGGGTATGCGATACAAGTACAATACGTCACATATAGAGCGATATGAATATGGCCAAGCTATGTCTGACAATAATACATATTTTTATAATTTTATTGTCATCTAACAATTTGATTATTTTCAATAAATTCTTTATACAATTCAAAAAATATGCGAGTTTTACTTTCATAGAAACATACTCGTCTCATTGTGGTGGTCATAAAGTAACCGTGGCTAATTAAAGAAACTAT
Organism: Ilex asprella; assembly: GCA_023539305.1. NCBI lineage: Eukaryota > Viridiplantae > Streptophyta > Magnoliopsida > Aquifoliales > Aquifoliaceae > Ilex > Ilex asprella. The sequence goes on from CM042193.1 coordinate 12,771,234, forward strand.
TTTTTTTTACACTTTTACCGGGGAGGGGGACGAGGAGGTTTGAACCCGCAACCTTTAGGTCTAACAGATGGGTGGTGGTCATTAGGCCAACCGCTAACCTCTATTAATTAAAGACACTACAACCAGCAGTTAACTAGTTAATTTTTGGTAGTAGATAATACTTAAAAAAAATACCCACTTCTCTTCCAAGTTATACGAACTTTTCTTTAGGTATGTATCCAAAGCATTTTCATCTTGGATACCCTTATCAAGATGTATTCATGATATGTTTCCAATATGTATCATCGAGTAACCACAAAGTATCATATCAGATGTGGATAGCTTTTCTTCATTTCTCCTTCTTGATTGTGAAACTGCTTGAATAATTCAGCACCTCATCAAATTCACCCATCAGACTATTTTTGTCCCATAATCTCTAATTTTTTATCCTATAAGCCTTAAAGCTACCGTACCGTACTACTCTAGCCTTTAAACCTTGCCTTATCTCTTGCCATTCAGAAGTTCTTTCAACTCCATTCATAGTACCTAAAACCGAAACCTTGACCAAATACCCTTGGTATTAATGTTTTAACCACCTAGTAGATCATAGGACCGCAAGTTTAGGTTCAGGCCATCATCACCATGTTTCCGTTCATTTGAATAAAGGAACTGTGACACAATAGGCAGATCTCATTCAAATCCAACAAACTTTTACAAAGTGATGTTTTGATTTGGGAGAGCAAAAGGCAAGGTTTAAAGTCTTTGGTGCAGTAGAATGAATGTGACAGTGGTGAGTACGAGAGAGAATGAGAAAAGGAGTTGGCTTTGAGTAATTTGGAGGACAAAACCTAGCTTGGGATGCTCTTAACATGTCGAAGATACTAACCGGAGCTCACTTTTTTTCTTTTTGAGGTCATTCAATACTATGTGATGATATCTATCATCTTTCATTTCTATAGGATTTTCAAAATCCGCCTCTAATAAATATGGTGTGGGTTGATCTCTTTAGACCAGTTCAAGTTGAAGGGAGGGTAATCAAGGGACCCAGAATTTTGATCTTATCTATTTTGTTGCGGAGTTTCTTTTGAATAAAAATGTGTTGGGAGCCTTGGGAAGATGGTTTAGATGGAGAGGTCATACCTATGCCTCTTCTTTATCAATTGGACTCCCATCATTCACATTATCTGTTAAAGTAGATTGGGGCGAGGCATATTTTCCACTAAAGATGTTCTATCCTCCACCTCCATGTGTCATTAGTGAAAATATAGATCAACTAGTGCAAGGAAAAGAAGCCACGCATAGAGAGAATAGAAGAAGAGAAATAATGAAAAGTGAGCACAAGCTACAATCTTCTGGCAATAGGATCATAACAACGATATCTTTTTTATCCCTCATCATAACAAAGAAAGATACACGTAGCAGAATGAGCAAATAACTCATTGTATTCATCTTTTGAAAGAAGTGTAAAACAAATGCAACCAAAAACACGCAAAGAAAAGTACTGAGGAGGTTTTCCACGCAACTGCTCAGGAGGCGAAATACCCGAAGTAATAATAGAGGGAATATGATAAATGCGATGAACAACAATGACAACAGCCTCGCCCCAAAAGGAAGTAGGAATTAACGCATAAAAGAGCAATGAGATAGGAGTCTCCATCATGTGTTTGTGTTTTGGCTCATGCTCAAGAGTGTCTACACAAGAGGACTGCTGAATTGTACCATCAAACTTCAAGAAGTCAAGAAAATAATTGTGTTTGTATTCCCCACCCAATTCACAATAAAAACATTTGATGACTGAAGAATATTATGTGTGAATCGTGACACAAAAATGGAAAAAATAAAGAAAAATTTAAATCATTGTTCCGTGAGATAAGTCTAACAATATCGAGTACAATCATCAATAAAAGAAACATAATACCGAGATTCTCCGTTTGTGGCAATGGGGACAGGACCCCACACATCAAAATATAAAAGATCAAAAGGAGCAGAAGAACTAAAACTATTCTGAAAAGGTAAAGATGTGAATTTAGCAAGTTTGCAAATACTACAATCAAAAATACCATGACTACTTAATCACCTAATGTACCAATAAAATAAATAAAATCCAGATGACTTAGGACTCAAATGAAAAGAAGACAAATCATCAAAAAGAGTCACAATTGGAACATGTAAGTTTTCTAGGACATTCAGTCCTCCAACTCACAGCCTGACCCCATCAACTTCTTAGGATGGGGACCCTACACAATACAACCACTAGAGAAAAAGTAAATAATGAAACCAAGATTACAAAGTTGACTAATAGAAATCAAGTTCAAAGATTGTTAATGAATAAAATAAGCATTAGGAAGAGGGAAGAGTTAAGTCATAATAGATCCAACACCTACCAATGACATTGGAGTGCCATTAGCAGCCATTAACACTAGTAGGGGAAGGAAGAGATGAGATAGAAAGAAACAAAGATATATCATTAATCATATGATGTGTCGCACCTGAAACAAATATCCTAATGGAGCGAGATATCCTGAAAGAGTCGATGAAGACAAACCTATAGGAGAAGAAATAAACAACGCATCCACATATGATGTATTTGCTGAATTTCCACTTGCCATAATAATAAGTATAATTACAGAGACTCATCTTAATCAAGGATCAGAGTAACTTGAAAATTTAGAAAATTAGGGGCTGATTATGTAATTTCCGAAAATTCTGGACAAAAAATTCTGGGACAAAACTGTAATTTTAGGAATATCCTAGGGAAGATTCTATAAATTAAGCACATTCTAGGGCTGATTCTGTAATTTCAGAACATGCTAGGGGCAGATTTGGAATTTCAGAACATCTAACCAAGCAAAGCCAGTAGCAGCCACAAGTCAAAAAAAAAAAACCCTAGCTGCAACGCACTGTTCACACTATATTCCTTGGTAATGTTGCACCGAGTTTAACCTATCAACAAATCTCTTCAATAAACAAGGTAAGGATTTCAATGATGCAGCAATTTGAACGTAGTTGTGGCTCAGGCAAAACTTCGTGACAACAAACAACGAACGCTTTATAGAAGAAAGATGAATGCAAAAGTATCAAACCTTGATCTTATACCATGAAAACATTAATCAACAAGTGCAAAGAAAAGAAGCCAGAGAGAGAAAGGATAGAAGAAGAGAAAACCCATAATGAAAAAGACTAGACCACTACTGATAAATAAATATAATTACAATCTTAACTAGTAATATCAATTTGTTTTTCTTATGCGCTAGCACACTGCACAACAGTAAGGAAAAATGCTAGCAAGTTAGCCAGCTATTTATAGCCCCTAAATAGATGAAAGAGATTTATGTATGGCAATCTTGCCTTCTATGCAAATAAGTGACTTCAAAATTTGTTCTTAGCATTGTTTTGACACAGTCATATGTTGTTCATGCCCATGTGCATGCACCGGAAAGCACATGCACACCCGAAAAAGGGAAAAGAAACTCAAAATAGCCACAAACACTATTTTGGGGAGATCTGTCATGGTCAGTTGTGAGAACTCCAAATTGTTGGAATGCAAGGTTCAAAGTATCCGACTCAGCCGTGTTGTATCCGCCTCGGCCATCACTGCACCGAGACCACTACACGGTACGCGAATAACATGAGACACAAGCGAATCAGCGTTGACTCGATCATGACTCTGAGATATCGGTTGAAATCGGAGTCGAATCATTTTAATTGTACAGAGTCTTATGGAGTTAGATCGTGTTATCAATAGATCAATGTAAAAAACCAGAAAAAAGAGATGGAGATAAGAAGAAGACCAATTCTACATGTAGATTCCCAGGCCTAAAGATGTAGAAACCAAAGTAGAAAAAATCAAAAAAACAAAAATTGAAAGGATTTTGAGAAAAACCTGTAGATCATGTACAGTACATACTACATACAGCGGCTGTAGTACAGGCTATACTGTACAACCCCTTCTTCTCCATTCGAGCGTCAGAGTAACGACTACAACCATTTCTTCTCCATTCGAGCGTCAAAGCAGCGGCCCCTCTTTTTTTCTTCGCATTGGCAATGCCAACAGTAAGCGAGTAAAGTCTGTCTCTCTCCCTCTCTCGCAGTTGTCGTCGTCATCGTCGCCGTCGTTGCTACTGCTTAAGAGAATTTGTGTCTTGGTCTTAGTCTCTCAACTGAGTCTTTATACCAAGTATTATTATAATAGACAAATAAGAGTGTCAGATTTTAATAAAATTATATTCTATTAATTATATCATATAAAAGAGTTTTTACAATTAAAAACATAATGCATATGTAATTTATAAGTAAGATAAAATTTCTCAAAAAAATTATATATTCTAAAACGCAAGTTAACATAATGTTTTTTGTATTTTTTAACTTTTTTGACTATGTATAAATAAGTATTGAAGTTATATTAGATCTAGATTTATCCTTATGATGAAAATAACTTACCCGGTTTGTATAGTTAACTTAGAGAAAATAATTACGATTTAAATCGTATCTATTTTGGACATTTGATGCATGGATTATGTTGTTTATGTTTTTTTTATATTCTTTGTAATTTTATTAGAATTTTTTGGACCTTCTATCAAGCATTTTACCCGTATCGGCCGATACTCTACCGCGACATCGTGACCGATGTGTATCAGTGCCCACTGAGTTGAGAGCCGATACCGCGACTTTAAACCATGCTTGAATGGGCCTCCTTGGCTTCTCACATTCACTGTGGTCTAATTGACCTCAGTGAGGACCATAGGGCATTCCCCTAATTGGCGAACCACATGACCAGTCACCTGCCTGTCCTCTTTGGCTGACTGGAGCCAGTTGACATTGCACATACTTTGTCTTGCATAGAAAACAGATTGAATATTTTTCAATGGTCTGCAAAGCTCATGACTTAGCTGCTCAGTGCAGGCAAGCATACATGTGCCAATGGTAAGCCCTTTTCAAGCGTTGATGATACCATGATCGATGTCCTTTTTAGGTTTGACAATGTGAGCGTCTTTGTTATGGGGGGGACAATTGAACAGAAAAGTATTGTAGTGTTATATTTTTATGGTGAAACATGTGTTGGGGTCATTTTGTCTGTCTTTAGCTCTCTTCATCTGCAATTTTGGATTGTGCAGGGCCCTGCAATGGAACCCTTCCAGCGCGATCCTGAGAAAGAGAAGCATTACGCTGACATTCTTCGCATGGGCACAATTGACTGCATGGATGATGCAGCTGTTGAAGCGGAGATGGAAGCATCTCTCAAGGAGTATGACCAAATTGGTGCTGATCTTGGGATTTTCCCCAAGTCATGTAAAGCTTTGGCTGGAGACCCAAGCCAGCTGACCAGATGGATTATTGGGGAAGAAAGGATGCACAAAGTTTAAATTATACCATCTCGCATGCATTTCTCAATTCACTTTTTTTTTAACCATTTAAGTTGTTCCATGCTTCTGCACATCAATCCTGTGATTAATATTGGTCAATTGTATAGGTAATACATGGAGAGGTTCTAAATTTTTAGCAGAGGTGAGGATGCTTGTATATGAGTAAGGTTTTACAGTTGAAAATCCTCTGTAGCTCTTGTACGGTGGACTCTATTCATGTATCAATATTGATGTGATTTTTTTTTAATCTTCCTTGATGCTTTCTTTTTCTGACATCATTGGCATAATGGGTAAATCAGTTGAACAACTTTATAGTAGGATGGTACTGATAATGGTTTGCTACTAGTCACTGTCACGTACAGGGGATGGTTACAAAGAGGATCATTATGTTCCGCCGGTGGCCCTTGGTGTCTTAGATCTGAGCTTTAGCTGTAGGAGGATGTAGTATGGTTTAGTCCTGCATTTCGGATGGCTGTTTCCTAAATGGGTATATGGCTTGCATAATTTGCACTCCATTTTTATTTTTCTTTTAAATTATGGTTATGTGAAATTTATAAATGGAAATGCTTGTCTGGATCTTTTTGTAATTAAGTTACTGTATTACACAAGTAGGAGTATATGTGCTGTGGACATGTCTGTCAATGTTTGGACTGAATACATTTTTGAAGCATTGATTTTAGGTTGGGTGCACACTTGAATTTTCCAATATATTTGACCATTTTTGTTTGGTTTATCAACCAGGCTCCAACGTGAGGAATGATGTGAAGAGATTGTACCTTACATCTAAAGTTTTGGCCATTGAAGATTGTTTTAAATGGTTAAGGGGTCTTTCTGTCTGTTGCCAATTGATTTCGGGAAAGATTCGTTGAACGTGTGTTGGTGATTATTTCCTTTTGGAAAAATAGGAATATCAGTTTTTTATGGAGCTTGGAGGTAGTGTTTGTAAATTTAGGACGTAGAACAATTTTTTTTTTTTTTTTAAATTTGGGGTGGGGGGGGGAGGAGGGAAAGGGGCTTGAACTCTTGACCTCAAGAAGGTAAAGCCTTCACAAGTCAAGGAGTATCATTGGACCAAAGACCCGTTACATTAACATTAATACTTTTGTTTAAAGTTTAGTTTGTTTTGGAATTATCTTTTCTTAAATTACATATCCCAGGTGACAATCGGAGTATTTTGGAAAAAAGATTGGATAGCATGCTTGACTAAGGGAGAAAAATCAGGACTCCTGTGGAGTGGAGGACTATTCCCGGCTTATTAAATGTATATACGAGGATGTGTTGCACCTATACTCGAGGGGTGGGGGTAATTTTCACTCTACAGATTCATTCTCAATCCATTAAAACTCTTATTATCAAATTTTTAAGTTCACCACTTTTATATCCACAAAATTAGTAATTAAGTTTATCTCATGTTATATATCCCTCGATAATAAGAAATTCATTTTATATTTTGTTACAATTAGGTTTCATTCAGTATCTCATATTCAAGGATCAAAATATCGTGTCGAAACGTCCGAAACGTTTCGGAATTTCAACACACAGACACGAAACATGGGTTGAATCCCAAAATTCCAAAGTTTCGGTCGAAACGTCACTGTGTCGGACCGTTTCGGTCGAAACAGGTCGAAACAGTATGTAGAACTAAAAATTTATGTGTTTTAATCATAGTGTATACAATGATTTTAATATTAATGAAATATTATTATTTATTAATTTGAAGACACAATTTAAATTAATAAATTAGTATTATAATAATATGCTGCACAAATTAGTATTATAATAATATATTTCACTTAGTATTATTAATTAGTAATTAGTATTATAATAAAATTGTATTATTAATTTGATAACATTCTAATTTAAATAATTTTCGCCTCATGTCAACCCTTTTTTTCCTCCCAATTTAAATTTATTCTTATATAAATGGATGTTAACCAAATAAATATGTTAAATTAATCAACTATTTAGCTTATCTTTATAAATAAATGGATTGTATTTGTATTTCTACATGTTTCCACGTGTTTTCATATTTTTTCTGCGTTTCCATTGCGTTTTCGAAACGTTTCCGTTTTTGAGCTGACCGAAACGGTGCTTCGAAACGATATTTCGATCCTTTCTCATATTATACACTTTATGTGACAACTCATACAAAAATTAATCACTAAAATGTTAGAGCTAACTAGCTATTTAGCTTTTAAACTATAGAGCAATGCTGCATATCTCAAATTTGTATCCCAAATTTGCATCCCAAATCAATGGGAACCATTGGATGAGTGGGTCCTACCAACTTTTTTCATTGGCACCCACTCATCCAATATTTCCCATTAATTTGGGATGCACTTTTGGGATATAAATTTGGGATACAAAGTATTACTCTAAACTATATAGTTTGTATCAATTAAGTCCCTCAACTTTAGTTTGTGTAAATTTAGCCCCTCAACTTGTCAATTTATGTCAATTAAGTACTTTCATTCAATTTAGTCGTTTACTGTGACGGACGGACAGATGCTCGCATGGCTCACGTGAGGCAAGTTCCAGGGGTAATTAAGGGGAAAGTATTTGGCTCAACTGTTGGTCTCTTTTCTTCTCTCCATCTGATTCCATTCATTGTTCACAAACCCTATCTTAATCAGCTACTTCTTTGTGCTTACCAGAATGTAAGATCAATTTTTGGATCCAAATAAAATATATTGTAAGTCATAATTCTAAGTTTTTCTTAAGTGTTTGAATGAAGAAGAATATTATATTATTTGATTTTTGGGTTTCAAATTTCTATTGGTGCTGAAAGATCTCCATTTAGTTTTTTTGTCTTGTATTATATGTTGATGTAAGTGGTCCCAAAAGTTTGATTCTTTGTGCTTTAGAATAATATAATATATTTTTGTGAGTGGTCCCAATTAAGTGTTGTAATTCATTTGTTTATGTGATTTTTACTTTAATTTTGCATGGTTTCAGCCATATACTTTACTTTATTCAGTATTGAAGTACACAATGGGGGTGAGTTTATAAGCATACCATATAAGAAATATGTGGGTGGTTCTACTGTGTACATTGACTGGGTTGATGCAGATAAATTTTGATTCCAGAAATTCATTGCATGGCCAAAGAGATTGGGTGTGTTGATGTAAGGGCCTGTTGGTATAGAGTTCCTGCAATGGACATCATCAGTGGGTTGAGAGTTTTGGAAAATGATAGAGACATTCTTTCAATGGTGGAATGGATACCAACATAGAGAGTGATTGAGATATACTTAGACCATGAGGCAACAGTAGATGAAATACAAGGCCAAGTGCAGTCAAGCACTAGTGATAGTAACTTTGATCCTGATAATGTTTCAACAAGCTCTGCTAGTAGTTCAAAATCTGTAAATAATACTGATAATGAAATGAATGAAGATGAGATGTTGATTGATATGATTGTTGATAATGCACTCAAGTGGAGGGGTATGAGAACTAACCAGAGGAATGTAGGGATTAATGGTTATAATGTTGTTTCAGAGTATAAACTTTCTGATGACATCAAGAGTCTTCAAACCTCATCTGATGAAGAAAATCATCATCACAAAGGGAGGCATTATGTTTTTAATCCAAATAAGCACATGAACAATCCACAATTTGTAAACGGTATGTTATTTGCCACAGCTAAACATTTCAGAGATGTGGTAAGGAGTATTCCATATTGAAGAGGAAGGAAATAAGCTTTGTGAAGAAATGGAAATGGAGAGTTAGAGCCAAGTGCATGCCACCATGTAAATGGATAGTGTTTTCATCTAAGATGCAAGGTGAAAGCACAATGCAAGTGAAGAGTTTGATTGATAAGTATATCAATTGTAGACCAGTATTTTAAAACAAGGATGTGACATCAGATTGGTTATCTAAGAGGTATGTGGATAACTTTAGGTCCGATCCATAGTGGCCAATAAAGTCTTTTACAGAAACTATCCAAAAAAATCACTCAATTGGAGTATCAAGAAGTAAATTTTATAGAACAAAGTCAAAGGCTAAGGTTCTAGTTGATGACAATCATAGTGAGCAACACAAACTTAAATGGAATTATTATAAAGAAATCAAAAGGGCAATGCCGAGATCTACAATGGTTGTAGATGTGAATGACAACATTAGTGGAGATGAAAATCCAAGATTTAAAAGATTATATTGTTGTCTAGGGCCACTCAAGCAAGATTTTTATAATAGGGTGTAGAAAAGTGATTGGGCTAAATGAATGTTTTTTGAGAGGAACATACACAGGGCAGTTGCTGTCAGCAGCAAGAGTTGATGCAAATGACGGGATGTACCTTTTTGCATATGCAGTAGTTGAAAAGGAAACAAAATCATCATGGACTTGGTTTGTACAACTAGTTTGTGCTGACATTGAGCTTGCAAACCAAACTGAGTGGACTATTATTTCTGACCTACAAAAGGTAATACAATTTTTAAATAATCTACATATCTACTATGTCTGACTCTACACTTGAAAGGATACCAGTTTAATGCATTTTTCATTTTCCATTTCTAGGGTTTGGTGCTAGCAATTCATGACCTTCTACTAGATTGTGAGCACAAATTTTGTGCAAGACACCGTTTCAATAACTTCAAAAAGGAGTATTGGGATAAGTTATTTTCTCAACTATTTTGGACATGTTCCAAAGCAACCACTTTGGAGTAGTTTAACAAATGCATGAGAGATATGAGGAATACAGATGAATGTGCATTTAGGTGGTTAGATTCAGGTATCCCACCTCAACATTGGTGCATGACATATTTTCCCAACTAGTAGAATCTGTGATATGTTGATAAACAACAATTGTGAGGTATTCAATAGTGTTATAGTGGAGGCAAGAAAGAAACCCATTATTACAATGTTGGAAAACATTAGAATGTTGCTGATGAGAAGGATTAGGAAACATAGGGATGACATGAGTAAACACCCTGGTCCATTATGTCCTAGAATTGAGGAAAAATTAGATAACATTACAAATGATGCTATGAGCTACATTTGTGAATGGTCAGGTGGATCACAATTCCAAGTTAAAGGGCCACATGTTCAATTTGCTGTTGACTTGAGGGAGAGAACATGTGCTTGTAGAAAGTGACAATTATGTGGAATCCTATGTGATAAATCCAAAATCAACTGGGTTAGGCCCAACAAAAACTAACTGAAATGACCCAAATGATCAGTATCCAGAAAGGAAGGCCCAATCAGCTCGGTCAGTCCATTTAAAGGAGTCAAGTGGACACTCGTAAATTAACAAGGAGTGAAGTGGAGTCAAAGCACCAAAGGCCGACGCCCAAGAGGAGCCAAAGGGGCACCATCCAAGGAGTCACCCAAGCCAGACGCCGCCCAAACTGCTCCTAGTCCTCTCCTTCACCTCTTAACTCCAGTGTCCATGCCAACTCCAAGCTCAAGACCAAGCTCAATCCAGCTCAAAGTCCTCCTCCGCTAGAATAGGGACACGAGAGAGAAAATATTGGGATACGTATCGAAGATCAAATCCTACCATAACTATACTTACCAAAGTGGTAGAAACTCTCTTCCTCACGTCACTGTCTTACAAAGCCTATATGATGTAAGCTCTCTCGACAAGGAGATGGACCTTGGCATCACATTCAGATCTCTACACCTTCCTGCACACATTACTCTTTCTCCCTCTCCCTCTCCCTCTCCCTCTCCCTCTCCCAAAAGGATTGTAATACACTTGGAGTGTACTCTCCCGATAACTTTATTCATCAATAAAGATCTCCGGTCACCGTTGTCATTCCCGAGAGTGGAGTAGGTCACCTGAATCAAACCATTACAAATCTCTGTGTTTACCCTTTATTTAATATTTTGTCATTGATCTATTGTTAATTGTCTGTTTACTGCTCATTAATTGTGTCTCCTGATATACTTGACTGGTGATCTTGCACGAAGACCAATTTGTGCATTATCAGTTTGGCGTCGTCTATGGGAACTGACTAGTTTTCTACTCTCTCTCAATTCATGACAATCACTACCCGATCGATGTCTCAGCAACCGGGAGACAACAACCCGGTACACCGGGAGGAGGCTCCGCCTCCCCTTGCACCATCGGAACCATCTACTACGGCGACCCCCCGTCGTTGGACGACAGCTCTTATAAATCATGCAATTACTGGTAAATCAAAACTATCAGATCATTTAGTTGATGCTTATCCAAGGAGGCGTCGCCCCTCACCCTCTAAGAGAAGTACCACTCCCTCTACCAGGAGAAGAGCAACAACCTCTCCTTTCTAGGTGCCAAACAGCCCTCACCATGGGACCCATCACCAGACACCCATCATAGGCGTCCAGCATTAAGCGCCCATCAACAGCAGACGTCCATTATAGGTGCCCACCAAGCGCTCGGGCAAGTGCCGCCCAGGCCAGCACTCAGGTTGGCATCACCCATGCCAGCGCCTAGGTTGGTTGTCGCCCACCAGGATGATTGTCGCTCACCTTCTGTACGTCACCCAAGAAGGACCTCTCTGCTTCGTACCCAGGCGCTCATCACCAAGCTCTTTGTAGTAGGCACCCAACAGTAGGTACCCTTCAGCGAGTGGCCATCAGCAGATGCCTATCACCAAGCGCCCAACTCCTTAGCGTTCTTCTCATCTCCTCCATCTCTATGGAATGAGCCACTGCCCTAGTAACTCTCTCAAGTGCTACTTGAAGGTCAGCCTCGAGTTGAGTAGCCCTCTCATGTGCTAGTCGCAACTCCTCAGTGACATCCTCTCGTGCCTGCAACTCGAGCATTAATAGCTTCGCGGCATCCTCTCGTGCCTGCCTCTCAAGCACCACTACTCTTCAACAACCTATATCTCCAGCTTCATACTCTCTGGTGAGTCGCAAAGAAGCTCAGCCTTATTTAGCCTCTACTACAGTAGCCATCTCTTGAGTTATACATTGCTCGGCCAATGACTCTATTCTCGTACAAGTAGTCACCTTGAAAGCCTCTGTTGTAGCAGCCGTATGACTCTACTCTCACATATGTAGTCACCTTGTAAACCTCTGCTACAACAACCAAATAACTCTGCTCTCGCGCATATTGCTAGCTTGTAAGCCTCTGCTACAGCAGTAATCTCCTAACACTATACGTAGCTTGACCTATGTGTTATAAGTCAGCCATCCCACGAGACTATGCGCAGCTCAACCTCAGTTCATGCAACCCTCTCACGGGACATCCAAATCTCTAACTTTGCTTTCATATAAATAGTTTGCTTCTCTCTCCAGGTAATCATGTTAGATATTTTAATATTTAATATTGAGATAACATTGTTTTTGTCAAGCACACTTTTGAAGCTCGAGTCGTCTGCAACCAAGTCACTACTTGAAGTAGGGTGAAACCACAATCCCCGTAAAAATTGTACTAGAGTCTCAACTCCGTACAAGGGCTAACTCTGGTACACATAGAATCCCAGTTTGGGAAGGAGTGAGGGCACCATCGAATCCCACTCCCAAGAAAAAATCTGGCCATCGGATCTTGACCGAAAAGCACTGGGGGCATCAAACCCCATCCTCTTGAGAGGAGGAAAAGACACCAACCTAAAAGCAGAGAACCTCCACCTCTATCATCACCATATCAACATAAGCTCCTAAAAACAGAGACAAGGTTAAGAACCAGCATAGCCGAAGGATATCACAGTCTCCCTCCCTAGCAAAAATCCAGAATGTCAATTCATCTCTCATGAATGCCTAACAGTTGTCTGTTAGAACGTAACCCTCCCTCTTGCCTAAAGGAGGCACCCAACTCTCCTTCTCGCTTAGAAGAGGCACCCAAAGCCGCCTGCAATGCTCTTGTCTCGCCTTTCAAGCTGATGTCGCCCACTAAGTCTCCCCTTATGCCATACAAAGGGCCACAACAAAGTAGGTGCCATCTAGCAAGGCGCTGGCGTCGCCCATGGGGATAAATCCTCCCATCTCATCCAATCTCCCATCTCACCTTCACGACCGCCTAGTGCAAGACTCACGTCGCTGGCATGTGACAGGGTGTCTCCCACACTACCTATGACACTGTCTTTTTTCATCAGGACCTCACCCATCACCATGTTGGGGCTGTCCAAGCCCTCGACATCGCTCACACTGCCCATGAATTCCTCGTCAAAGTTCCTTTTCACTTTGCAGCAATGATCCATCATCTGACTCAACAAAAAATATGAAGGAGGTGGCACCCAAAGAAAGCCAAGAAGAAAAAAAAAGAGAGAGAAGGGAGTCGGCGCCCAAGGGAGCCCAAAAAAAAAAGAGGAGGAAGCCAGTGCCCAAGCCCAAAGAAATAAGAAGAAAAAAATAGGGAAAGGAAGACAAAGGGCCAGCGCCCAAGGAAGAAACCAAGAAATGAAAGAAATAAAAAAAAAGGGTGGAGGAAGACATAGGGTCAGCGCCAAGGAAGGCGACGCCCAAGAAAAAAAAAAGGAGAAAATGGAGGCAACGCCCAAGCCCAAGGAAAAAAGGAAAAAAAAAAAAAAGCATCTAAGCCCACACCAAAATTGACTCCAATTTTGACCAAGACTCCAGCAAAGCTCCAAAAGGCTTCACCCAACAAAGCAATTACTTACTATTATTATAATATTTGCATGGCCTTCATTTTATTTACTTTCATTATTATAATGTAAATTTTACCTTTTCTCCACCAAAACCACAATACACATATAAATATATGTGGGACAATAAGCTTCCCAAGCTAGTTGGCAGTATCAAAGCATCGCCCCAGGCGCTGCTCAGCCTCTTAGTGTTGCCCAAGGTGTTGCCCAGTCTCTAAAGAATAGAAAGCAAGCTACTATGTAGAGCAAGAAAATTCTTGTTCACTCAGATGAAGACGAAGTACACGCCCTCAACCATTTCCTCTTGCAAACAGTTAGAGCCTTGGGGCATGGGGGCAAATGATAAGCTCAAAATCAATTGGGCCAAACCCAACAAAAATTAATCGAAAGGACCCAAATGATCAGTATCCAGAAAGAAAGGCTCAATAGGTTGGGTCAGCCTATTTAAAGGAGTCAAGTGAGGCGCTTATAAATCAACAAGGAGTCAGGTGAGACGCTTGTAAATCAACAAGGAGTGAAGTAGAGCCAAAGCACCAAAGGCTGACGCCCAAGAGGAGCCAAAGGGGCACCGCGCAGGGAGTCACCCAAGCTAAGCACAGCCCAAAATGCTCCTAATCCTCTCTTTCACCTCTTAACTCCAGTGTCCAAGCCTACTCCAAGCTCAAGTCCAAGGTCAAGATCAAACCCAGTCTAGCTTAGAGTCCTCTTCCTCCGGAATAAGGAGACGAGAGAGAAAATATCAGGATACGCACCGGAAATCAAATTCTACCATAATTATACTTTCCAAAGTGATAGAAACTCTCTCCCTCATGTCACCGCCTCACCGTCTTACTAAGCCTATATAATGTAAGTTCTCTCGACAATGAGAGGGACCTTGGCACCACATTCAGACCTCTACACACTACACCTTCCTACACACATTACTCTCTCTCTCCCTCTCCTTCTTCCTCTCCCTTTCCCTCTCCCAAAAGCTTTGTAATACACCCGGAGTGTACTCTCCCAGTAACTTTACTCATCAATAAAGATTTTCTGTCACCATTGTACCCGAGAGTAGAGTAGGTCACCCAGACCGAACCACTATAAATCTCTGTATTTATCATTTATTGATTATTTTGTCATTGATCTACCTTTAATTGTCTGTTTACTGCTCATTAATTGTGTCTCTTGAGATACTTGACTGTTGATCTTGCACGAAGACCAATTTGTGCATCATCACTATGTGCACATGCAATTTTACTATTTTACACCAGGGAGATAAGTTTGAAAATTATGTGCATGAATGTTACTCAAAAGAACCCTATATGAATTTGTATAAGCACCTACCTGACTTGTGGCCAAGTTCTGGGGAAACTTTGAATCCACCTAGATTAACTATTCAGTCTGGCAGACCCAAAAAATAGAAGACAATAGAGGCAGATGAAAGGAGGAAAGAAGGGAAACTAGGGAAACGTGAGAAAGTTGTGATGAGCTACAATAAATGTGGGAAAGATGGTCACAATCATAGAAGTTGCACACCTAGGATAGAGCAGAAACAAAGAAGAAGAAGATTGTAGTAGATTCAGCAACTACAACAACAAGTTCACCAAATGCAGTAGATTCAGCAACTGTCTCAAGAATCAATATCCCAGTAACATCAATTGCAGCATATTCAATAAGTGTAGCAGATTCAACAACTGAATGCAGACCATTGTTACTGGCCAGAGCAATCAGGAAATTTTTACGTATTGAAATCATTTCATTGTTACTAAACAGAGTACTAAATTGATTTTTGGTCACTTTTAGATTTGGAGAAATACAAGCAATCAAGGTAGAGCATTCATTCTACCCAGATCAACAACTAGTGTCAATCTCAGTCCACCAATAACTAAAGCCACCCAATCAAGCCAATCTCAATTTAATCCATCAGCACCACTCAACTGAATACAGAGCTGCAATGGATGTAGAAAATCTGATTTGATTTTTGAATGGTTTATGTATTCAACCTTTTGAATGTTACCAATGTTTATAATGGTTGATGTTTTTGACAGTTGATGTATTCAAACTTTTTTGTGAATGGTTGCTGGAATTACCATATGGATTTTTTACTTTTGAATGCTATGAAATGTGTTTTTGAATGCTATGAAATATGTTTTTAAATGCTATGAAATCAATAGAAAAATACTTATCATTCAGTGCTAAAAGACATTTTCATTCACTAAGAAAAAACATTATATTCAATACGACATTAAATATGATGATCAGATTGCAAGGATCATCAATTACAACTATAGACATCCTTCTTTGATTCCTCTGCATTTGTGTTCAGCAGCAACCAAATTAGGAGACAACAAACTCCTAATGCTACCCATACCATTTTATCTCTTGCCTTAACCTTCCCCTGTCAAGCCTCTACAGTATTCAATCTTCGAAGAAGTCCTGGAATCACATGTCGTGCACGCATGCACATTGGCGGGTCTTGGAAAATGAAAAAACCACACCCACCATTCTGCAGCATTAAAAGATGCAAACAATAAGCATTAAGGGAAGGGAAGAAAAACAAAAGGAATCCTCCATACAAGCTAGATACCTACACTCATGTTTGGACATGTCAAAAACCTTCTTCCACGATTCTAATATGTCCAAGACGTCTTCTTTACGACCCTCTTTCCGCAATTACAAAGCACATCCATAAATATGTCACTAAGATTCTCCTTCTTTCCCTATTTTTTCTTGTTGAATATTGCTCTGTTTTTACAAAACCCAACACAGAACTCTTTATGCTTTGTAAAGGAGTGAAACTGTGGAAGCTTTGGTGCCAAAATACTTCATTTCCCTTAGTTACCCGTGGAACTTGTGTTTGTCCATCACAGTAAACGATTGGATTGGATGGAAGGACTTGATTGACACAAATTGACAAGTTGAGGGGTTAAATTGACACAAACAAAAGTTTAGAGGCTTAATTGACACAAACTATATAGTTTAAGGGCTAAATAGGTAGTTAACTCAATAAGTTGATCAGGTCGTTAATTATAATTTATTTATATAATTAAGAGTTATTTTTAAAAATTTTAAATAAACAAATAGATCTCAAATATAGATTTTTTGTGTAAAAATGAGTCAAATAACTATAATATATGTCATATTTCGTGTTGAAATAAAAACGTCATATATATTTAAGTGTCTGCATGGTAAATGAGTGTGTAATATATATTCTACTTATAAATGTTTGTGAAATTTTTTTATTTTCTATTTTATCCCTATTATTATTATAAAAATCTTTTATATTCTAATAAGTTATTTTGGACTCTTTTATTAATAATATTTAATTCTAAATTTTTTTACACTCATTTATTAGTAGTACACTTGTATACGTTTTTTATATCTATATCTATATTTATATGAAGAAATAAAGTTCAATTTATATTTTACTTCTATAGATATGTAGTTGTCGGATTGGATCTTATGATTAAATATATGTCATGTTTGATTTTTCAGTATACAACAATATCATAATATTATAATTTAATCAATCTCTTTGACAAGAAACATTATAAATCCATTATATAATTAAATGTGCAAATACTCAATAATGATAATTTTACGATTGAAGCTTCATTGTAAAAGAAAAATAGAAAATTGTCTAATAGGTTGGAGAGATATATTAACAAATGACAAATTAGATACTCAAATAGGGGACTGACCTTCAAATTTTCCTATAAAATTTTATTTTGGAGCTCCAAATTTTTCTTCCAATTTGGAGGCCCTAGGTATTGACCTTAGTGGTCTTGAGGTTGGACTGACACTGCTCTCAAATAATCAGGTGGGTGTGGTGGATGGGAGTGGTGGCTGTGTGGGCAATGGTTGTGGTGGCGATCGAGAGTGGTTGTGGTGGGTAGCTATAGTATTTTGGATCTTTTGGTTTAGTTTTTTTGTGTTGTGTTTTGATTGAGTTGTGTAATTATTTTTTATCTGATTCAAATCCAAATTTAACTTGAAGCGTACTCGAGTTGAGTACCTTAGATTGAGGTTGGGTTCGAATTCGAGTTGAAAATTATATAAGTAGAATTGGACTAGAATTGACCTCTAAACTCGCTAAACTCACCTGGCTTACAACCCTGAATCAAGGCAAGCCTTTCTATTTCTTTCCACATTTATATAATGGGCTGAGCCCATGATTTCCAAACAACAGAACAAGTGAACAGTAACAACTTGGTATGAGGAGGCCCACACACAGCAAGAAGCCCACTACATCGAAGCTTAATCATTAAGATAGTCATTCAACAATTTCGTTGCACTGTCTGCGGTTCTTCCACGGACCGAAGCTCGGAGATGTTGCCACGTATAGGTTAGTTGGAATGTAAATTCTGCACCGTTGGATCAAAAAGCATATTGCCGATTCCACAACCACTATGCCGCGTAGATGCGTAGGATGTAGGACAGTAGGGGCGACAATCAAATTGTAGAAATTCTATCGGAAAGGAAGAGGGAGAGAGGGGAGAGAAATTCCATCGGACAGCGTCAGAGCGGAGAGGAATTCAATCGGAATATTCAGTTTTTTGGTCGATCGATTGCGATGAGTTTCTTATTCGGCAAGAAAAAAACTCCCGCAGGTTTGCTCATATTTTGATCTATGTATATGTATCTGTTTCTACTATCCATACAGAATTTCCTTCCTGTTATCTCCTTAGGGGATTAGCTTGAATATAAATGGATTTTCTTATGATGTTGCTTTGGAACTACGCACAAAAACAAGTCAATTTTGATCTTAGTACTTGTATTTTAAGCTTTGGTGCAGCGATGCTGAATGCTAATGCGAAATTGAGTTAGGGGGTTCATATTGATTATCAATTCGCTGAATTGAGCTGATTAGCAACGGTAACAAATGAGAATCGGAGTCGATGACCTAAAAAATTATTAAACAAAAAAATCACATCAAAAAAGAAAAAAAAAGGGGGGGAAATAGCTTGGTCATGTTTGATTTATCTCTCTTAAGCAGTGTGGTAAATGCTAACTTGGTTCAATTCTTACCGCTTACTGTTAGAAAAACAAAATCTATTTACGGTTTTAATTTTCTGTTGGTTTCATTGAGTTTGTAAGAATAGTACGGGGAGAGCAAGGAACAAAATCAAATGATTGCTGCAACGCAAGATTAAGGTCGTGTAAAAAAATGTTTTTTACATGATTCAGATGCCTTCAGTTGTGTGGGAAAGTTGTCAATTCCTTATGAAGAAATTATCATCTGTTATGTCATGGTTCTTATCGAGATAAAACAAAAGGTTTCATTGCACTATTGAGTAATTTGATTTTAGACTTAGAGTCCCATTTGGAATGCTCATTGTGGAATTCATTCTTTACCAATTCATCGCACATTATTTTCTACGTGCAAGGAAGATAATTCTCCTAAAGATGCAATTTAATGTAATTTTTATCCTGTGTAAGTTATCTCTACTTGCTTCTGCTTTTACACTGGAGATGAAATTTCCCATCACAAAGGTCAGTGCCATTGTAGAAAGGGCTTCTATCATCTTTGACCTTCATGGCAAAGATCATCCATTCCTAAATGTTACGTCCTTTATGTCAAGTGTCAACTTCTCTCCCTCTTATTTTTTTTATCTTTACCTGCTGCATTTTTATATTTTTTCACGAGGAAATGGAAATAAAGGAAACTTACATTAATATTAAGAACAAGATACATCAGACATGAGGGAAGATGATATGAACTTTGGGACTTCCCCCTCCAAATACAGCATTGATTATAGTTTTTTGCATAGTTAGCAAGAATATGAGCTACATTATTGCTAAGTCTATGTAGCCAAGATGTTGAAAACTCATCTCACAGTTGAGCACATAATTGGATCTGATCCACGAAGTTCCCAATGTTTGCTGAGTCCTTTTGTTTACGACTTATCAAATGGATTAATGTCTTTGAGTCACCTTCAAGTACCACCCTCTGGAGAGTGGAGACCTATGTCTATAGCAATCTTAAGTGCAAAAGATGCAGCCTTGGCTTCAATATGATCATCTTTCAGAATACAATCAATGCTCTGGCAAAAAGCAGCAACCATTCTACCATTATAGTCCTTAATTACACCACCAGTTCCAGATTTTCCCAAAGAAGAGGACACATCAACAAAAAAATTTATTTTAAAACAACCAGGTTTTGGATGATGCCAATGATCATCAATACTTGAAGGTGAAGAGTTTTCTAGTTGTACCTCCTATGCATCAAGAAATTGTTCATAGTAGTTGACAGCAAATCCACCTAGGAGGGGATCTGGTACACTCATCAAGGCTTGATTTATTTCTATTAAACCATATAGCCACATCAATTCCGACATTAGACAGGCCTTCTTAGACTCCATCATTTCAAACCCATTCTTCATTCACTCTTGCAGAGAGCACTTAGAAGGATAAGGAATTTGAAAACCCACACCTTCCCAAACATCTCTTGTAGAATTGCATTCCATTAAAAGATGAGTACAAGATTCCAAACAAGCATCACACATGAAGCAATATTGTTCCACAGCAATATTTCTTTTCAGGAGATTATGGTTTGTAGGCAGAATATCCTCAAAAACACGCCAAGCAAAATGTTTAATCTTGTTTGGTAGTTTCATCTTCCAAATAATATATCCTAATCATTTACGTGCATTGATTTGTTTAATCTTGTTTGGTAGTTTAATCTTGTTTGTTTAAGTTTTTGTTTGTAATCCATATTCCATTGGTCAAAATGAGTGTATTGTGGATTGATGGACTGTTGCTTGTTACTAGTTGTGTTAAAGTTTGATTTGTGGAATATAATCATCTACGCAATACAGCCTTATAACTAGAACACAAGTAGAGCTCATGTGTCATTCATGTGCTTGTTTAATTTTTTATGGTCTTGACTTTCAGAACTCCTGCGGGAAAACAAAAGGATGCTTGATAAATCTATCCGAGAAATAGAAAGGGAGAGGCAAGGGTTACAAGCACAGGAGAAGAAACTAATTGCAGAGATAAAGAAAAGCGCAAAGCAAGGGCAGATGGTATGTTTATTCTGGGTTCTTCACTCTCCTGACCTAGCCTTTTTCTCCCCCATCACAAAAAAAGTTCCTATGTGGAGCAAATAGTCCATTCTACTGCATGCTGTAATAAAGTTCATGCTCTTTGAATGTGTTTTCAATGGTCCCTTCTTGATTAAGGTGTGAATGCCTATGTAGTTCATCAGTGATTCAATTCATAATCGGCAATATGTTCTATTCTCTGTACTTGGAGATGAATTACTTATTTGCATATTGCCGGGGGTGGATTTACGCTGGGGGCAACTGCTCCCAGTGCAATCCTCCAATTCTTTTGGGGTTCATTTGAAATTTCTAATTTTTTTTTGAATTTAGCCCCACTAAAAAATTTCTAAATTTTTCTGGATGTTTTTATACTTGGAACAATATTTTTGGGACTTAAAAATTTGACTTTCGGCTTAATTATGTTTCAAAATGATGTGGTCCGAATAAGAAGCCCACGAGTTGCAACGAGTTGTAATTACAATAAATATTATTGGACCATATTAACTGCCACATCATTAGATCATTAAAATAAATCAACTTTTTAGGTCCAAATGACATTACTATTTATATTTTAGTCAATAAGTGGGTTTCTTTTGACTTAAAAATCATATATAAGCTTCTTTCATACAATTCAATGGCACGACTATCTTTTTAGGCCCTATAGTGTGTGCACGTGTTTCAAATATGAATTAAAATTGGACTTGAAATTTGAAATTCTAAGTTGAAAATTATAGTTTAAACTTTCAAACCTGGAAATTAAACCTAATTATCGATGAATTAACATGATTGTGATATAATTAAATTGTCTTAGCATTATGAATTTAATTTAACAATTAGTTGGAAGTGGCCCCACAAAACAAAAGTCCTAGCTCTGCCCTGCATGCTGCTTGACTTTGGTTGCATCGAAAGATATTAGAAGAATGGGATTTGTTAGTTTTAATCTCAGTGATAATAGGTTGCATGTTTTTGTCCTCTTATTGGAATATTACTGTTCACTAGCTCTTATGTGTTATTTGTGGCATTGTGATCATTTTGTTGACTTTGTTTCAAAAATCGGACTACAAATTTTCACTGCGGAATCCTTGTTAACGGAATATCCATCTGATTATTGTATTGACATTAATGACCATGGAAACCTAGTCCAACATGAAAATGACCCTTCTTTTGATGAAACTTTGCCCTAGTCCGTACCGTATTGGAGTTAGTAAGTCAAGGAGGTTAACCTAAAGTGCCTCTAGTCTGGGGAAATTGTTTTCTGGGTAAGTAAGTGAGAGGGTTGGTGCTAGAAGTTGGGTTTAGATCTACTATGCTGCTACCCTGTTGTGAATTTCTTGAAGAGGACATAC
This sequence comes from Ilex asprella, assembly GCA_023539305.1. Classification (NCBI taxonomy): domain Eukaryota; kingdom Viridiplantae; phylum Streptophyta; class Magnoliopsida; order Aquifoliales; family Aquifoliaceae; genus Ilex; species Ilex asprella. Next base: position 12,793,478 of record CM042193.1, read on the forward strand.
TGTCCTCAACTTATGTTATGTGGAAGGACATATTGGCTTACCACACAGTGCTCCAGAGTTTCATGTATTGTGCTATGGACTTGGTAAGATCGGTTCACAATTTTTACAATCATATCATCACACTTGTACATGATTTTTATTGTGTAAAAAAATGCCAGATCTATATGACTATATGCATTGTGCATCTTGCCTGATAAAATTGAATCTATTTGGAAAAACAGTCACACCTGGGAACTTGACTTCAATTGAGTCCAATATCAGCGTATGTCATGTTAATCTCTAGTTCATACACCATGCTACTTCATGTATTTCTGGTGGAAATTCATCACTCTTGATTACTTATTAGACTGCTCCTTATTAGAGTCATTGCATCTGATTGGGTGCATAGTCAGTGTCTTTGTGATAATTATACCCTTCATTGCCAGTTTTGTAGTGATGTAGCATAATGAGTTAACATAAATCTTACCACTTTTGAGCAACATCATTTTTATTTGGCTTGAATTTTTTTCCCAGGGAGCTGTTAAGGTGATGGCCAAAGACCTGATTAGAACACGACATCAGGTCGAAAAATTTTACAAGCTAAAATCCCAACTCCAGGGTGTAGCTCTTAGAATTCAGGTATGTTTTGACTCCTACATTCTATGTTTTAAACATATTATACTATGTCCTCTTGTATTCCTTTCTACATGTATAATTTTGTGTGTTGAAACTTGAAACCTGTGTAATGTGTCATTGAATAAATTATTCTGACCCAGTAATGGAACCATGTGGGTGACCATCTATATGTTGTTTAAAAAGTTTAAGGGACCCTTTCAGCTGATTTTAATGGCCAATTCAAAGATGTTGATATGCTGTTCCAACCAAAGAGGGAGAGAGAGGGGATTAGCGAGGATGAGGAGGGGTTGATTTGGGAATCTGGCCTACCTGCCAACACATACCAAGGTAAACAGATTGCAGCTGAAGATCAAACTGTTACCAAGGCCTTCCAGCTTTCAGGGTGCCCAAAGTGTGCTGTAGCTGTATTTGAGCAAGTGAGGGGGTGATTTTTACTTCCGTTCTTGACACTCCACCAGTCTACCATAACTTGGCCAGTATGCAGCTAAGTTGGTTTCAAATGGAAGGGCGAATTGGATGAAGAAAAGAACATAGACTGGAGTAGAGGTAAGAGTGGATTTGATGAGAATGGTTTGGCCTGCTTGAGAGAGGGCTAGGGTGCTCCAACATTGGATCTTATTTTGAATGAGGTTAATAAGAAATTAAAAGACATCTTTTTTGTTGGTGGGAAGGTCTAATGGAAGGTCAAGGTAATTAGAGATAATAGAAGTTTGACAACAGTTCTTAGAGAAACTTTTAGAAGTTTGGTGATACAGAGTGTGGTGTTATGCGTTGAGTCTTGCTGTTTGTGACTTATGATGGTTGGAGCAAACTTAATAGAGACATGCTCTTTGTTGCATTTTATCTGTATTAGTATGTTCATATACTGGTTAGACATTGGCGGGCTTGGTGTTTTGTTCCTTACTTTATTTTATCCATACATTCTGTGCATTTGTGCTCTGTCAGAGCTAAGGCGTTTCAAATAGGATTTGTGTATGTTATACTTTGGTTTCATTAGGATTAAGGGTTTGAACTTTGAAGTTCTTACAATTCTAATCATAGGAGGAAGCTCAAGGACCTTAGTTGCTCGCTACATATGGATTTTATGTGGGAGTGTTCAGAGATTTCTAGGCTCATAAGGTTATCATATAAAGTGGAAAAATGTCATGCTATTATGCTTACTCTTTACTTAATTTGACATTTCCATGCCTTTGTGCTTCATTGATGCATATGAATTTCAATTTGGATGTTGGTATATCATATATTTGTTTTTGTTAGACCAAGTTTTGATCCATTGGCTTGTGTCCTTATTCGGTCAAATATGTTGGCTACGCCTCTGCGTTCTTCTGGTTGGCCCTAATGTGGATTATTCTTAAAATGCTTTATTTAGCTGGTGGTCTAATATTCAAATTTGTTGACAGAGCAATATGCTGACTTGTTAAGAAGTTCAAATATAATATGGATTTGGAAATATGTAAATTTCATTTGCATTGGATCATTGACACCAACATATTTGTAAGAATTATGCAATTTTTCTTCTGGTGATAGTAAAAGTTGCTAATTTTTCCCATTTATCTACTAAGACTCTGAAATCAACACAAGCAATGGGCGAGGCAATGAAAGGTGTAACAAAGGCAATGGGCCAGATGAACAGACAGATGAACTTGCCATCGTTGCAGAAAATAATGCAAGAATTTGAAAGGCAAAATGAGAAGATGGAAATGGTAACTGAGGTGATGGGAGATGCCATTGACGATGCTTTGGAAGGAGATGAAGAAGAAGAAGAGACGGAAGAGCTAGTGAGCCAGGTCCTTGATGAGATTGGAATTGATATCAATTCAGAGGTATTTCTGCTACTTCATTTGTTTCTCTGTGTACATTTACTTGGTGTAATTGTGCTCTCTCCGTTGTATTAGACAATTGTGAGAACTGATGCTGATGATTTCATTGTTATTTCAATTTCATGCACAGCTTTTGAATGCACCCTCCTCCGCTGTAGCTGCCCCAGCTGCAAAAGGTAAGGTTGCGCAAGCTGAAGCAACAGGAAATGATGACAGTGGGATAGACAGTGATTTGCAGGCCAGGTTAGACAATTTAAGAAGAATGTAATCTTTCATGTGTATATAATAGCTTGACAGGGAAGATGAGACGTTTATTTGGCTTTGTAACGTGTGAAGATTTGGTGAAGTTGAGAATCCAATAAAGACTCTTTATTACTTCTATTTGTAATGGTTTCGTGAAAGCAGCAGTAAATCCTATCTTTGATATTGCAGATTTCTCTTTATTATGTTTTTTAACCCCGAAATTTCGGTGGTGTAAAATGTAAGTCATGCAGAAATTCAATATATTTCTTACGTGGTTGTTAAAGTTACTGTAGCTAGCAGCTGCCACAGAGATCTTATTTTTATTAATGCATGTGATGGTCTGCGACACTGGGCGGTGGCTGTGGCTTTGATTGAGGTTATGGAAATGGGAGGTTTAATGGAATATAAGATCTGATGAGGTTTAAACGATAAAGCTGGCGGACTTGGCTACACTTCCTTCCAATTTCGGGTTTTCTAGTTTTAGATGTCCTTCACTTTGGCGCTTGGTCTGTTGGTTGACCTTTTCAGCTGTTGACTTGTTTTTATTGCCTGCCTTCTTATATAGCTTATGATCTTATGTTTTTCTGTGCTACAGGGCGCTTAATTACCACAAATCATATGATTTTCTGTCCTATAGGGTGCTTAATTACCTTAAGTCCTCAGAAATTGTTGCTTTCTTGGTAGTCTTTGGAAATTCTCGCTGTGTGCTATAGGTTGCTCATCCTATTTGCTTCTAGTGTACACCACAAACATGAAGACCACGCTAGTGATATGGAGTGTGGCGTGAGGCTTGTGTCAAGCCTGAGGAAGGCCGAGGCATTCGACAGCGAGCATGTTAGCACAAGAATTTTTCTGGGTGCCTGAGGCGTGTTTGCACAAGGATTGCTCTAAGGCCGTGAAAGTGACCCTTAAGAGAGCCTCGTTGTCCATTTGTGATGACAATACAGGCTTCCAGGCATTAGAACAGTGATGACATCTCCGATCTGCTAAGCAGCACGACTGCATAGATGGTATACACTTACCTCAAAACTTTTTCTCATGTGGAAGTGGGGAAGTATGATGTATAGAATTTTTATTTGTTAAATGAAATAACTGCAGTATGCTAATGAACGAACGGCTGCAGCCATATGTGCATTAAGTTGGAGTTTGAGCGACACAAGTAGTTGAGCTTCATTTTCACTACTGTTTTCGACACAAGTGTCTTAGCATGCTTTCTTATATAGATAGAGTAGGCTAACCGGTTTAATGCATTTTTTTTTACTGTGGTTAAAATGCAATTGAGTGATTGAAATGTCAATGTAGTTAAAATATTTACTTTAATTAAAATATAAGTGCGTAGTTGAAATGTAAATATAATTAAAATATTTACTGTGGTTAAGATATAAGTTTGCAAGATTCACTATTGGATCGTAACACAATAATATGACTCGTCATTGTGATTTAATGTTGAGAAACTTTGTGTTTTATTAAAAATTGATCTAATTTGTTGGCATAAAGATGTGCCAAATGATGAAGTCTAAATGAAAAAGTTCAAGAGTTATAGTTGCAACAACACTATTAGACCACATTGCTATCACATTATTAGGTTTGAAAATAATCAATCCACAAACTTTTCCTTCGGTTTGAAAATAATCTTTGAACTTTCAATTGTTTTAATTTCGTCCCTTAACTATTAATTTGATTTCAATTAAATCCTTCCATCAATTTCAGTCATTAGAATAAACAGAGACAAGCCACGTGTTTGTTATACGGTTGTTCACATCATATGTCGTCGTTTGTTCTAATGGCCAAAATTGAAGGAATTATTTAATTGACATGAAATTGATAGTTGAGAGACTAAATTGAGATCATTAAAAGTGTAGGTACTATTTTAAAATAGAAAGTAAAATTTAAGGGCTAATTATGATATGCAAGCAATCTTGAAAAGTATTCAACAAAGTAGCTGAAAGTGTGTATCGTAGATAGAAGTAACTCATTATTTTTTTTTATAAATACTCTTTGTTAAGCCAAAAAAAATCACCAGAAAGTGGAAGGCTCCAACGACTCCCTCGTTGTCGCTCCGATAGCATAACATTTTTGAACTGTTCAAGGACTTTTATTATCATAGGATAGTCGGTAGCTCCTCACTTGACCCATGTTCAAAGACTTTTATTAACAATTTGATGTTAACATAAAAACGTCCTATGTTTTTCTTGGTAATTTTTATACTTATGATTATATTATGTTTTATATATATATGATACTTTTCACGATATATTGGTTGAGCTGTTGTGTGTAGAATTATGACCTTCAAAACTTTCATTGAGAAGATAGTTTTTATACTTAGTATTAAGCTTTATAGACTAGGGTGTGGAGATTAGTTTGCAATTTATTTTGTTCTGGATTGTTTTCGAGTAATAATCTTTCATTCTTACTCTTGTATTTTGTCATGAAATTGCCCAAGGGAAAGATTGCTATGATCATGTTTGTAATTTGCTAATTTCATAATGGCTTATGTAATCTCAACTTAATTATATGGTTATCAAGCTTCAAAGATCAAGATTGGTAAGTGACAAGAAAGGGAATGCGATCAAGCTACAATGTCATATCGAGATTACTTTGATGCACCTTCAAACTTAGGATAAAGGAAATGATCTTAAAGACCTATGAAACCCTTGGTTTAATTCATTCGACTTATGATGATTAGGGGATAAATGGAATAGGGAAAATCTAGAAATGACACCTAGGTTTTTCAAAGAAAAGTTTTTCTAAACCTTAATGGTGTTTTGAAAACATAGATTGAGTCATTCATCAAATCTCACTTGAGCAACACTTTTTAGTGCTTAAAATGACAAGTTTTTGCTTGGTTGTTGGCTTCAAAACTAGTAGGGACTACCCACATCTACTCACTTGCATTTTGCTAAAGCGGTCTCTAAACATTTAGGGATAAAATGGGGAACGGTCGTCGAGTTGGGCAATAGAGACCGCCCACTAGGTCACTCTCAAGCTACTTAAGTGGTCTTGAGACAGCTCGATTAGTCCCTACTTGTGCAATCTGGTTTGAATCCTCTTTTCATTCCAGTTATAATCGCCCTCTCTTCGCTCTCCCACTGGTCGAGCATTCGTTCGCGAATTTTGGTTTACTTGGCCTTTAAACTTGACCTAATTCCTAGCCCATAAATATATGGAAGCCTTCTTATGCTAGGTTAAGCATCTTATGACCTAAATTATGCCCATTGAACATCTAAAGAGCTTAGGAATAACCCTAAATACCTAAATCCAAATGCTATCCACTTGAGACTCTAAAACTTGGTTGGAGAATTATCAAAACTGACTTTGGAGAAGTGTGCATTCCAAGGATATTGGTGTAGAATGTAATTGAAGGCCTAAACGATCCATTGTGGTGGAGGCATTCAAGTGTAGGTATCCACAACATGAAAGAGGAATTTTTTATGAAGAGATCTGTTGAAGGAAATGAGCATCTAAATATAGTATTGGTTGACATATAAGGCTCAAGTACTTGTAGAATGACCTTTGAATAGTAGTTTAAGTTTTGGTGAACCTCGAGTGGTTCCCCATGGTTTTTCCCAATTGTGTTTTCACATCAACAATTACTATTTCAATGCCTAATTATTTCTTCCAAATCAGTTTTCCTAAACAATTTTAGTTTATTTGCTCTAAATTCTAATTATCAAATCACTCTTTCAAATATTCACATATTTTCTTTTATTAATCCTTTTTCATAATTTGAAATCTCCATCTCACTGTGGATTGATCTTGGACTCTACTAAGATTTACTGCTTGCTTGACAACCTATACTTAGGTTTACAACTTCCAAGGTGAAGCACCTCTCCTTCGCTGAATATATGAGGTCATCTTAAACGAAGTTGTATTACAACCGGGTGGCCATTTCACGGGTTGGTTCAGAGCGCCTATGTTTCGTTCTTCTATAATCGTCGTACCAATTATCACATGTGGAGTGACAAGTTGAATTCACGTGCCTTTCTCTACGCTCCCTAGGGCGGCGTTCCCTATGCAACTCCCCTCCCCTCTCCATATGACGAGGAGGGTGTCGTCTGGGTGAAAGGTCCCTAGAAAAGCGTTGAAAAAGTAGTGTGTCTCAAGGAATATTTGACTTAACACCAATCATGGGTCGAATAACTCCTTGTCAGCGACCTGTTACTGTAACAGGTGGATTGAGCCTCATGCGAGTGATTGTTGTGGCGGTCACTTTGATAAGGCGGGCGTATGACCTGACTAGCAAGTTTATTGCCCTTTTGGAGAATAAACCCTTGTTTGAGGGCTTCTAACTCCTCCGTCTTCTTCCTTATTGCCTCATGGTAATCCATCTTAGTAGCTAACTCGTCTTCTACACCAATGACAAGTAGGTTGCGAGGAGAAGGAGATGTTTCTTTAGAGTGCTCCTGTCAGTCACAGAGTAGTACATCCTCTGATAATTAACGGTCATAGTTAGTGGGATCTTCAAAGATTGGAAGGAGTGAAAGTGTCATGGCTGGTTCCTAGGACGAGGGCTCTCTTGTCGGACATGATTCAAGGCTTCTTCATTGGTAGAAAACTTATCACTTCCCATAGACGGTGCCAATGTACAGGAATAATTTCACATTGAAAGCCACCACATCGTATGAGTGGAAAGGGTGGTGAAGGAGTCTTGTTGAACTTGCAAGACAAGAGAACACCTATGTGAACCGATGGCTAGAGGCAGCCAAAAGGACTCCGATACTTTAGTCAGTAAGATAGTCGAAGAAAAGTGTAGAGTGAATAAGTTTAGATTGAATGCCTTACATGGTACCCAAGGCCTTCCAATGGAACCCAAGCTCTAGGTTGATTGGCTTAACCTCGTCACCGGTTCCTAGAAATTCAGAGCCGAGTTAGACTAGGACTTTTGGTCCTCAATCCTTATCACCAGCTCTTGGTTATTCAAGGTAAAATCACACTAGAACATTAGGTCATAGACTGAAGGAGGAAGAGATGTGCTTGTCAGGAGGCGTTGTTAGCCTTATCACTAGTCCCTTGATACTCGGAGTAGAGTTGTACTAGGACTCTAAGTCCTTGGTTGGTTCTTAGCTGAGCAGGAGTCTCCTAGCGAAGATGGACAAGGGAGCTCTTAGCAACTCAGGTAGCAAGGAGGTAGCTGAGTAGTTGAGGCTTAGTGGTTGCAAGTAGGCTCGTGTAAGGACCCTTTATGGACTATTGTCGACTGACAGACCCTCGCCCAAGAGGTTGCTGAGTGGCAGTGGCTCTCCTAGGTAGGTGCTAACCAATAGGAGATGGCTGGTCCTTACAAGTGTCAAACGACAACACATGTTTGGTCATTGCAAGTGTCGATAGGCAGCTCATGCTTGGTCCATGCAAGTGCCGTCCGGCAGTATGTAATTGCTCCCCACACCAATTAAAACCAAAAAAAAAAATTCCAATAAATTCAACCCATCAATCTCAAACCAAAAACTTCAGATTTAACCCTAGTTCAAACTTAAAATAAAAAATCCAAATAAATAATCAATTTTAATTTTGAAGAGAAAGAAATAGATCAAAGTTGTCATCACTACGATTGGCACCACCTCACACACACAAATACATACCACCACCACCCAAGCACTTCAACAACCGCCACCACTAGTCGCACACCCACAAAAAACCTTACACATCTCCATCTCCACCTCCACTTCCATCACCCAACCAATAGCCAACCCCAACAAGGGTAAATGGAGAATTTTGATGATGAGGGTGGGGTAATTAGGGTAGGGATAGGAGACGTGATGGGGTTGGATGGTGTGGGGTTGGGGACGGGAGGAATGAGTGAATAAGTGGGAGGGGCGAGTGAGGTTGGTTAATTAATCGGGTTCTCTCTCTCTATATATATATATGTGTGTGTGTGTGTGTGTGTGTGTGTGTGTTAATGTATATACATATATTGATGATTTTTCCATTTATGCATAACATACATAAGATATGATATGATGTCACACATATTTGGTAAATATGTAAAATTCAGATAAGCAAATACGCAAAAACGTTCCTCTCACTTTCATTAAGGGACAAATGCGTTGGATGAAATTTGTCATAAAATATATATTTATACTATATATTATTACAATTAAATTGGATGGGAGATGACTTAAGAAACTTTTACTCTTAGTTTTTTATTTTAAGTTTTATTGCATCTCTCGGTTTATACAATAATATTCTAACATGTGTCTCATGTAAGAACTTCTTTACCTTACCAATTAACTACCACTCGATTAATTTTTTGAAAGATTTATTTGTATCACCATATAATTTACTCCTCCACTAACCAACAATCACTTGTTAACTTTTTGTTTTTTAAAATTAATTTTATCACACCAATTTTTCAAAATTCTTTTACCCTACCAAATTTTCATAATTCTCTATTTTAATTTTTCAAATAGTGGGATGAGAAAGGGAAAAGAGAAGACTAAAGATTACAAGGACAAGATGATGAGTACAACAAGAAAATTACACACAACACAACAATTACAAGTATTATAAACCTATAGTCTACTATCCACTCCAAAAAACATAAGACCTATTTGGTTTGCATCTGTAAATTGTTTTTTATATTTTTGAATATGAAAAATATAAGAGAAGTTGTTTGGATGACAAAGCTTTGTATCTAATTTTCCAAAACTAGGAACAAAAAGTTAGAATTTCAGAGAACACTAATAATATATTTTTGCCAGTTTTAAGACACAAATTGTTGACTTTGTTTTGGTGAGGAAAAGAATGAAGTCTTTTTTGCATTTTCAATTTTTGAAAATAATTTTTTTTTTGCTTGAGATATGTCCATGGGCTTTAACACTTGCCATTTATCTTTGAGTTTCCTTTTTTCTTTTTAGAAAATATGTTAAGTTAATTTCTAGCATTAGACCATGCAATATTGAGAGTTTTGTGAGTAAACTTTGTTTTGTCTACATGTTGTATAATATTGATGTTAGAGTATTTTAAACAAAATAGTGTTCTTTATAAGAGAATTTAATCCCACATCGACTAAATTTTTAAAAGTACGTGCTCTTTAACTTTTGAGTTAAAGTGAGACCTTGAAACTCTTACATGCACAGGGATGGGACAATCGAAGGAGATGTGGGTCTCCCTGACTCGTCTAAATAAAATAAAATATTAACTAAATATAGGAGTAATTATGGAATATTAAACACCTATATTTTCTGTATATATATTTACATATTTCAGTATAGAAAAATACAATTTGTTGCAATATCTCTACTATATAAGTTTTTAAACTATATTTAAAGGTATCGTATGAAGCTTCTGCTTTATTTGATTGTGCATATTTGAGTGAAGCAACAACTAATAGGCTCAGTTGTTGTATTATGGGGAAGATGCATTGTTACTTTTCGTTGTGTTAGTTTCATAAAAGGGCACGAATCATCTTAAGAGAGCGACTTAGTTCACGTCTCACTTTGTCGTTCACTTTATCTTTTAGATTCCATTTTTTCCAACAATTGATTGAGAATGAAAACTGTGGTAACGCACCCCACCCCCACCCTCATCTTGTTTTCTTTTTTAGAATTTTTTTTGGCAAATAGTCAATTCAAATTATATCTCATATTTTTATTATTTTTTAGATCATTATTCAAACATATGTTGACTATCTTTTTGTCTTTTAAAACTGTGTTTCAAGATTATATAGCCAAATATGTTTTGGTATACAAAAATAAATCACAATTTTCTAAAATTATTTTCTAAAACATCTTTTTGAATATCTTTTTTTTTTCAAAGTTATCAGAATCAAATTGGATATCGAATCGACAGAGAGACCGAATTAATGATTCACTGGATCAACCGTTAGATCGACCAATCTTATAATAATAAAAAGTTATAAAACATAATAATTTATCTAAAAAATTATGAAACATGTCCACAATCCATACAATTTGCCATAAAATTAACACTAGATTAGATTTAGTTTAATTTTCAAGTTCTAATTTTAGTCTTGTAATTCCAACCATCAAATGATTCACACCCACACCTAGATGAACGATTATGATTATTTTCTACTTTACCTACACAATCCAAAGATATATACAATCTGTCTCTTCTCTCAAACTCTCTGCCTCTTCTCTATCTCTTTCTCCCTCTGAAACTTTCTACCTTTTTCTGTCTCTTCTCTCAATCTCTCGCTCACTTGAACTCTCCACATCTCTGTTCTCTAGATTTGGGCAATGACATCATCACCGCCGAAAGGCAACAACACAAGGAAATTGTGTCCCAAATCAAATCTATGGTTGAACAGAGATGCCGAGCAGATCAATTGAGCTGAGAAAGAAGGAGAAGAGAAGAGAGATGTGTCATCGTCATCGTGCGTCTGGCTCGTGGAGATTGGAGAAGATAAAACAAGATTTTAGTGAAAATTTGCCCAAAATAAAGATTTTTTTAATTTTATAAATCATTTAAAATTCAAATTGGCCACAGTATAACGAGCCCGACTCTTCTACGATAAACAGGTAACCACATATCATGCAGTTAAGTGGAACGACGTTGTTTCACTGTTTTTTGTAATTTTTTTCTTACCAAATGACGTCGTTTGGGTCCTTCAAATCCACATCTGAAATACCTTCTCTTTCTCCCATTTTTCTTCGTCAAACTAACTGCTTCTCCTCGCCTTCTTCTTCCTCAACTCAGTCGCCCTCTTCTTCGTCAAACTGACTGCTTCTCCTTACCAGTGAATGCCAAAAGCCAAGTAAGAGAAGGAGACTTTGATGGAGATGGGGCTATCAATGAATTCGAATTCTGTGTTTTAATGTTTATGTTGAGTCTTGGGTTGATGGACATTTGGAGCTCAGAGGGTGTTTGATGAAGCCCTTGATTAATAAAAATAATGGAATAATGAAGTAAATTTCTTTGTACATGTTTTTTTTTTTGTTCTTGTTGGCTTATAAATGAATCGGCTAGTGTCATGTTTTGTGGTTTTTGATCTTGTTGGCTTGTTAATGGATTGGAAAGTGTCATGTTTTAAATTTTGAAATTGTTGTTGAGAATTTCATAAATCTCATAATACCATTTATGTCGAGATTGATTAATTTTCTTAAGTATTATCTAACCTTGTGAATGCAAGTAGCCAAAGAAGATGTATGTAACCTATTGTTTATTAACAAAGTTGGTATGCAGTTGTTGGTAGTTTGATTTTAGTTTTTTTTTTTGAATGTCATACATATATTATGTGTTTCATTCACTATATAATGTCATTTCAATTAAATTTCTTATTATAGGATACTATGATGGATGATTTGAGAGTTAATGCGACTGAGAATTGACCTCATACTGGTATGCAATTTGATGCCGAGGAAGATGCTTATGTATTTTACAATAATTATGGAGGGTCTGTGAGATTTAGCGTGAGAACAGATTTTCAGAATAAAAGTTTGAAAGATGACATTGTCATTTACAGAAAATATGTTTGTTATAAATAATGTCAAAGGGTTCGTGATAAAAAAGAGTGACGAATAAGGAAATCTCGAACAGAGACACAAACAAATTGTCAAGCTCATATGTGCATATCTCTTAATAGAGAAATTGACAAATTTGTTGTGGTGAAATGGGACGACAACCACAACCATCCTTTGCACCTTGCTGAATGTATGCATATGATGTCATCCCAATGGAAGGTTACCGGAACACAAGACATTAATATTGATATAACAGTGGATTATGGAATATCACTTAAGAATTCCTATAACTTTTAAGTACTCAATCGGGAGGAAAAGAAAATCTAGGCTTTACTCGTCAAGACCAAAAGAATTAACTCCGTGGGAGGAGGCAACGAAACTTGAGGTATGGTGAGATGGACAGTTTGTTGAAGTATTTTCAAATGGAAGCAGTTAAAAATCTATCATTCTATTATGGAGCAAAATTGGACGCGGAAGAGCATTTTACTAATATTTTTTCCAGTGATGATTATTGATGATGACAACTTTGGAGATGTTATCTCATTTGACACTATTTTCAGAATAAACAAGGAGTATCGACCATTTGCTTGTTTTACTGGTTTCAATCATTTCAAGAAAACAGTCTTGTTTGAAGCTGCATTATTGTATGATGAAACGACAACATCATTTCAGTGGTTGTTTGAGACATTCCTACAAGCTATGTTTGGGAAATATCCTATTACCATCTTCACCAATCAAGATCAAGTGATGACTAAGATTATTTCTATAGGGATGCCATAGACATACCATGGGTTATGTTATTGGCACATTTGTCAAAATGCTTTGAAACATTTTGGAAACACATATAAGAATGGTTCACATTTTCCTGTTCGATTTAAAGAGTGTGTGTATGGATACGAGGAAGAGCATGAATTACTTGAAGCTTGAGAATCATTTCTTGCGGAGTATAATTTACATGATAATATGTGGATAAAATCCACTTGGGTATTGCTAGAGAAATGAGGGCATATGTATATGAAGAGGATTTTCATTACAAGAATGAGAAACACCCAACTGAGTGAGAGCTTGAATGCAGCTTTACGGAAGTACTTAAAGTCATACCATGACATTGTTCAGTTCTTTGTACATTTTGAAAGAGTTGTAAATGATAAGTAGTATGAGGAGTCAAACTCAAAATACCAAGCTAGGCAAAAACTACTTAGATTGAAGTTAAAAAGAGCTCCAATGTTAGTCTAAGTAGGGCAAGTGTACGCTCTTACTATATTTGAGCTATTTCAAAATGAGTATGATGCATTTCAGTGTGTTATTGCGACACAATGTGATGGGTTGGATGGGTGACCTCAATTTGTGGTTCGATTATTTGATGAACATAGAGAGTATTTGGTCTTGGTTTAAGGCTAATGAAGAGATTGCCAATTGCAGTTGTCGGAAGTTTAAAATGGAGGGCATATTATATGGTCATACACTTAAAGTCTTGGACATGATGAACATTAAACAAATTCTCGAGCAATATATATGTAAGAGATAGAGATGAGATGCAAGAAAGAGTTGTAGGACAACCCCCATTTCAATGTCAAATGAAAAGGATCTCAAGTTAATGGCGACGTCATGTTACAAGCATCTTTGTCTTAGAATGGTACAACTAGTTACTCGATGCTCTGGTCTTCAACCTGCATATTAATTGGTATCACGTGGTGTTGATGAATTATTCAAACAAGTGGATAATATGTATGCATCAATTGGTGATGGTGGCAATGAATCAATCCATGAAGAAGGAATAGAAAATATTGACCCAAACTTTCTCCAAGTTAAAAGTTTAAAAGAAAAGAGGGAGATTACAAGGGTTGGGGTCGACTAAAATCTTGGCATGAGAAAGCACTGAAGAGAAAAAATAAAGCTTCACATCCATCACATATGTTTAAGGTATTGTATAAATATAATTGTAGGTTTTTTTTTATTCACTTCATATTTTTGTATTCCAAGTACATGTTATTAGTCACTCGTGTACATCAACATATGATCATTCGAATATATTGTCTTCTCAAGCTTCAAATAGTTTACAAAGTATTTTGGTATGTTACATTATTACTAATTTTTTTGTTTCACATATATATCAAGTTTCTTTGTCTCACCCTTTCTCATTAATGGAGAGTACTCCGACTGATTCAACACATATGCATTCTTTAAATTATGTTGAATCATTTTTTTATGAATGACTTCTTCGGTGATGAGCAATAGTTGTAAGGTTGCTTGACAGATACTAGTTGCTAGTTGGATTATTTGATGAACATGCTCAGGGGATAGCAATTGGAATGATATTTTGTTGAAAACCATGTATTTTGTATTTTTTTATGAACATGATAATATTTGATGAACATGATTTTTTTTTATGAACATGATCTTTTTTTATGAACATGATCTTTTTTTGATGAACATGATCTTTTTCAAGTCACAACACTATACAAGTTCATTCAAAACACAACCCACAAGTTCATTCATAACACAAGTTCATTCAAATTAAAACCACAAGTTCATCCAAAACACAAGTTCCATCAATACACCATTGTTCTTATATCTCTACTTCACTAGAATCACAAACATAAACATCACCACTAATAACGTGGCTAAAAACATATATGACTTCATTGGTCCTTCATTTGCCTCAACACGTTGAACTATATTCGAAAGTTCTTCAATCTTAAACTTCAATGTCATTACATCTTCTTCAATTCGTCATACATCTATCATATCATTTGTAATTTCTGAATAAGGCAGAGTAGTAGGAGTCATTCACTTAAAAAAATGACATTCATCGTCCGGATATTTGTAGTATAGCTTATCAGGATTTTTTGTAGATTCGAAAACTTTGATAATCGCCTTTTCTTACAATTGGTACATTCCATATTGTGATATCTTAACTCCCCGTTATTTGTTATCGTGTTTGAAGATGTCATTCTTCAATACTACAAACATGAAAGGACAATGATAATTAAAACTTAATCATATAGCAAACTGGTGTAGCATACTGGTATAACATATACAAATAAAACTCAATCATATACAAATAAGTTGTAGCCCATTCAGTGTTGGAAGTATGCTTGACAAGGTTGCAACAAACATAGCAGCACAACAGTAAAACAAAAACATTTCAAAAAAGAGACAATTCCTACAGTACTGGGAGTATTCTTGATGAGGCTGCAACAAACACAACAGCACAACAACACAACAACAACAAACATAGTTGAAGTGCCTTGCTATGTTGTGATTGGTTTTAAGGGGGAGAAGAGGTTGCTGCCATAGGTGCAATGAAGGTGCTTGTGGAGCATTTTTTTGTAAAAAAAGAGGTTTATAAACTTACAAATCAGTTGCTTATATGTAATTAATAATCACTTAAGGCATTCTGATATTACAAACCAAAGATATACCATAGCATAAAAACTAAAATCAATAAAAAGTAAAGATCTTTAAACCATTGCCAAGCCCCAAACCATCATGAAAAATTCCCAACAAAAACCAACAACTAATACAGGTCATGAGAGTATCGCCATTATGAATTGCCACATAATTAGTTATACTTTTAGAATTACATCACAACTCATATGAAATTAACCAATCTCTAGTGATATTTTCGCAAAATCTGAAATTAGTGAGTTTAGTCAACAAAATCTGAAATTAGGAATATTTTCGCAAAATCAATAACCAAAAATTACTCGAAAGAAGATAACAAAATATACAAGTGCGGGAAACAAAAATTGTTGCCTCACTTGATCAATTGCAACATGGACAGATATATCTTTCACTACCACCCCAACACAAGCATGTATGGAAGTGAGTTATGCCTGAACTAGTTCATATAACATTGAAACTTTAGGCATTGCCATCGAATCAAATATGAAATTAGGTTTATTTTCGCAGAATCAATACCCAAAAATAGCAACACAAACCTAGTCTCTGGTAGCGATCAGCGAGAGAGGGAAAGAAGGCAATGTCGTCTTCTTGGCAGAGTGTAGTTGGAGGTCGTTAGTCGCCGAACGTAGAAGAAGAGATAGAGAGAGGAGATGTCTGAGTCTGAATATGGGAACAACGATCGTTTGACGAAGTCGAAGGTAGGAGAAGAGATTTCAAATGTGGATTTGAAGGATCCAAACGACGTCGTTTTGGTAAGAAAAATTAAAAAAAAAAATACAAAAAGTAGTTAAACGATGCCGTTCTGTGTAACCGCATGCCGTAGAGGAGCTGGACCTCAATTTGACAAAAACGTCTAGTTCACGACCTGATTCACTAATTTAACAATTGGATTGACCGATTCGATCCGACACTGGTTTTTTGTGAATATATCCAAACATACCCTTAGAGCTTATTTGGTTTGTGAAACAAGGCGGATTTAGAAGATGAGTTGGAAATAAAAGTCTACAAAATCCATCAAACTCATGTTTGACAATTAAATTTCTAGTTAAGGTTATCAAACTTAGCCCACTTTAGTCCCACAATTTAAACCCATGTTCATGAAACTCGTTGGGGGTGTATTTCATATGGGGGTTAAAAGGTTGAATATACAAAATGATATTTATACTCTCATATAATCTATATACTCCAAACAAATCAAATAATTAAATATTAAAATAATAAAATACTAAAATAATCAAATAATCAATTTTTTACACTTCAAATAATCAAATATTAAAATCATAAGGATACAAGAAAATGTACGTATATAAAACATGGATATGAACGAGATTTAATGTTGAATTCCATTTTTATAAAGAGAGGTTTAGGTTTGGAAGGGTTTGGACAAGCCAATCCAAACCCCTTAAAAAAAAAAAACCTAACAGGGCCTAAGTTGTTTGATATTTTTTTGGATTAACTTGTCCAAACCCAAAGATGATATTCAACATTTAATGCTGTCATACCCATGATTGGTGTGCACAGGGATGTATGACTATTATGATAATATATTTGTATATAAATAACTATTATGCCCCTTAACCAATTTATCCAAACATGGATATAAATATGTGAGAGTATAAATGTCATTTAAATTTTAAACCCATTAACCCACATATAAAACCCACCCCATGGGTTTCATGAAATCCATAAACTTGATTACCTGGGTTTCATGAGCGGGCCTAAACCGAACTGAGTTTCAACCCCTAAACTAGATGTGTATTTGCTAAACATAAATTTGAGGGAATTTATTTCTCAACCCATATTTCAAAACCCCCCGAACTCACACACTAAACATGCCCTTATGTTTGAAGCGATTGAGACATGTTTATAAAACCTCTCACGTGCATTACAATTAAGCACTAATAAATGAGTAATATTATTTGAACTTAAAAAATTGACATAATTTACTGACATAATGACGTAACTTCAATGAAACCGTTAGATCAACACCAAATTTTAATATTTGATAGAGTTTACAGTGAATTCAAAGATAATAGTGAATTAAGCCAACAAATGAGGTCAATAAATTAGGATCTAATAGAATTACTCCTAATAAATTACCTTTGAGTGATCCACACAATTCGGACCAGTCAGCCCGATCTGACCCATTGGAGGTCTGACAGGCTCCGAAAGACCAATACTTTCACTAAGCAGAGCATTTAACGTTCTCTCTCTCTCACCCTCGCTCTCTCTCTCTCCGACTCTTACACACGCACGTACTAGCAAACGAAATCAAGATATATTCTTTCAATACCCTCTCCTTCTCATAGAACCCATAATCTAGTATATTGAAATGGAGGATATAGAAGATTTATTGGTGGGGAGTGGCGGGGCACCACCTGGGTTTCGGTTGCCCTTGGCGGCGCCAGGCGTTGGAGTCAATCCCAAGCAGAAGAAGCTAGTCCGAGGCTTTCTCACTTCCCCTTATTATTCCAAAATCCCTGGCACCCAGGTCTCTCTCTTTATCTATATAGAATTCGTGTCTGTATATTTTTGTCTGAGAATGTGTTTGTATGTATTTTTGTTTTCTCACTGACTCATATTGTTGCCGTAATGTTTTTTGCAGACAATTTATATGAAGACTTTTGGATGTTCTCATAATCAGGTAACTTTTCTGATTCCTTTTGCTCTCTTCATGTGTGCGCGCGCGCTGGGAGCCAAGATTGTATTTTAGTGGGAGGTAGCGAAAATATGAATGAAAAATTAACCAATTAATATAAAAACTAAATAGAATTTTCCTTGACACACAAAATCCTACATTCAAGCACGTGAAATATATTAGATCCAAGACTTGATTTATAGATGGAAATATGAATAAAAAAAGAGACAATAATTTTTTCATAATACGTTTCAACTAAGTCAAACATTAGAAAGTAGCACGACAACTTTGATATAAGTCACACATATCTTCAATAATTGACTGATCATATGCTATTTTTTCACAAATTTTCTTTTAGAGAGTCCATGACGAAATTATCTCTCAGCTTGTTGTGCAGCCTATATGAGATCATCCTTGTTTTTTTTTTTTTGACAACAGATCATCCTTGTTTTTTTTTTTTTGAACAGGATCATCCTTGGTTGATAAGTTGATTCTTTTGCAAGTATGTTTTATAACTCACTAAAAAACGAGTGAAGACAACTATATGATATGATTGTTTTTCGAAAATAAGTGTGTATTAAATAATGAAGGTATTGTCTTTGGTTAATATATAATGGTTTAAGACATCTGTCTCTGTTGTCCCTAGTACAAAAACAAAATATAGGCAGTTGAGTGAATGACTAACTAAGAGGGAAAAAATATTGGTGGGACCACTTTATAAATTTCTAAAACCTAAGGGGGGCAACGTAATAAATTTGACATAATTATGATTTTGTAATACTACATATATAAGGGTAAATTGAGGGTCAACCAAATGTTAGTGGGGTTGCCCCCTCCTTATAATGCCGTTCTGCCCTTGTGCATGTATGTGTGCATGATGGTGGTTTACTATATGGACAAACCCAGAAGGTCAATTGAAGTTTCTGCATTTTAAAGTGCCTTTGGATAGTGCTATTTGATGTTGTCTGGAAAAATGCTAGACTAAAACTGTTATGAATTTCTTATTCCTTGGCTGTTATGGGAAAAATGAAAATCGCTTTGGTAGAGGCATTGTTATAGTGTATAAGCATTTGACACATTCTTGATCAAATTAAAGTCAGAAATTTATGAGTGTTTGCCAATTTAGGACTCTTTTAAGTTTTTTTGAGCAGGGTGCTACAATTATATCTTAAAAGTTTGAATTCCTATGTAGAATGACAATTTTCATGACTCAAATTTACGGCAACCACTCCCAATGGAACAACCTTACCAATGTATCAAGGCTCACTTCTCATATGAAATGCATTTTATAGGCATAAAGTAACGAGAAGCATTAGAAAACAAGAATGAAATCTAGATTAACATCTCAACATAGGCTAACAATCATAGATTTATATATTAAAGTGCAGCATAGAGTAAGGAGAAGTATTAGAATAACAAGAATGAGATGGTGGAATAAAAAAGATGAGAAACTATTATTAGTTGAGAGTAGATTGCTTAAGGAGGCTGTATGGAACCTAGAGTATGAGACTAACGTTATGCGGAATAGGACGACGAAATGCATTAGAAAATTTTTGAAAGAGGTTCTTGGTGAGTCAAAGGGTAAATGGCTTGTGGGAAAAGAAACTTGACGGTGGAATGATGACGTACAATATGTAGTTAAAGTAAATAAAGAATCCTTTATGAGATGGCAAAATGATAGAAATAACTTGAACTTCTAACGATATATGTTAAAAAGATAGTTAGAGACGCTAAGTTAAAAGCCTACGACGAGTTGTACAAAAAATTAAATAGTAAAGAGGAAGAAAAAGACATCTACAAATTAGCTAAAACTAGAGAAAGAAAAATAAGAGATTTTAACCAAGTTAAGTGCATCAAGGGCGATGAGTCAAAGGTTTTAGTTAAGGATGAAGAAATAAATGATCAGTGAAAATACTATTTTGAGAAACTATTAAATGAAAATCACTTAGCAAACTTAAAAGAGATAAAAAATGGTATAATTCATAAAACTAGAGCACACACGTTCTTTCGTAGAATAAAAGATTCGGAGGTAGAGATTGTATTGAAGAAAATAAAATTAGGCAAGGTTTGAGGATCGGATGAGATTTCATTTGAGGTTTGGAAGTGCTTAGGGAATGATAGGGTGTCATGACTAATGAAATTATCTAATAGAATTATTACTAATAGGAAAATGACCGATGAATGAAGAAAGAGTATTTTAGTACTTATTTATAGAAATAAAGGAGATTTTCAAAATTGTATTAATTATAGATGGAACAAATTGATGAGTCATATAATAAAGCTATGAGAAAGGGTCATTGAACGTCGCCTAAGAGTTGAGGCTACAATTTCGAAAAATTAGTTTGAGTTTATGCTTAGTAGATCAACTATGGAGGCTATATATTTATTAATGACACTCATAAAAAAGTATATAAAGAAGAAGAAAAATTTTCTAATGGTATTTATAGATCTTGAAAAGTTGTATGATAATATGCCTAGAAATATAATATGGAGGGTGTTTGAGAAAAAAAGAGTGACAAATAGGTATATTGAGGTGATAAATGACATGTATAACGGGACTATGACTACTTTCAGGTCTTCTATGGGAGAAAGTAAAGAATTTTCAGTCACGGTTGGATTACACCTAGGATCAGCCATAAGTCCATACTTGTTCGCCTTAATTACGGACGAACTCACTGCGCATATTTAAGATGATGTCCCATAATGTATGCTATTTTCAAATGATATTGTCTTAGTAGATGAAACTCGAAGAGGGATTAACAATAAGTTAAAAATTTAGAGAGATGCTCGAGTCAAAAGGGTTTAAAATAAGTGAGAGTAAGATTAAATACATGTAATGCAATTTTAGTAATAGAAGAAGTAGACATAGTGAAAAAATTAAGACTGAAAATAAAAAAATACCAACGAATAAACGATTTAGATATCTAAGATCGATCATTAAAAATGACGGAGAGATTGAAGACGATGTAACTCATAGAATCAATATCGGTTGGCTCAAGTGTAGGAAAGCCTCTGGCATATTATGTGATAGAAGGATACGATAAAATTGAAAAACGAGTTTTGCGGAATAGCTATAAGGACAACAATGTTGTATGAGACGGAATGAAAATAACATAGTGACAAAATGAGGTTAGCAGACATGAGAATGTTAAGATAGATGTATGAAAAAACTAGAAAGGATAGAATAGGAAATGATCGTATTAGAGAAATGGTAAGAGTAGCGTCAATTGAGAACAAACATGTTTAACGAAGGCAGATAGGGGCATCGGCTAAAAAAAATGATAAAATTTCTCTATTAGGAGTAGGGGTTAACTTAAATTAACATTGAACTAAATAATAAGAAAAGATATGAAAACGTTAACTTAAATGAGCATATGGTCATGACCGAAACGAATGGTGAAGATAGACTCATATAGCCGACCCCAAATGATTGGGATATAGGGCTTGGTTTGGTTATACATAAAAAAACTTTGAATACAGAGTCAAAAAAGAATAAAAAGAGAGGAGGGTATAAATAGGGAAAATATGCATGAAAGAGACAAATTGACAAGAAGTTGTTCCACATTGATGACTCCAAGCAGCAAAGAAAAAAAATTTGATGACTTCAAGCACACCATTTACGTATGCGGCTTGGTCACTCGATAAAAGCTAGCTAGGCAATAGTCCAGATGATGCAGATCACAACTCCTTAACCATAAACCATAAAATTATGGGCTAGAAGCTGGGATAGTTCTTGTAGCTGGGAGCATCTAATTTTGTTCTAATTTTCTTGTGAGCAGGGTACAAGACATGCACCTTTGCTTTGAAAGTTGAATTTAGGAGCGGAGAAACAAGTGGAATTCATGTACTATTATCTCTCATATGCACTATACAAGTGTACCTCATCGTTAATTAGAAAAAGAGAAGAGAATGGATAAAGCTTATTATTTTGAAAAATTTAAGAAAAAGGACGATGTCAATGGCATATAACTATTACGATCAGTGCACAGGTCTTGCCTGCATTGCTTGTTTTTTGTAGCTTAATAATTATGCATTCTCTAATTTCTAGTGTTATTTGTAGTTTTGGGAGAAGGCATTTCTTTTCATATATTGTTTTGATCATGGCAGAGTGACAGCGAATATATGGCAGGTCAACTTTCAGCATTTGGTTATGCTCTGAGTGACATTCCAGAGGAGGCAGACCTGTGGCTGATAAATACGTGAGGACCTGTTTATGCTTTTACATATCCATTTTTTTGTAGCCATTTTGATCAAGCCTGGAATCTAAGTGCTCTAATATTGCTTCAATCACATTATTATGGTCATGAGTCATGACTAATAAGAGTCATGTGGGCGGTGGTCAATGATAGACTAATGTGTGGAACTTGGATATGAATGTCATATATATTTTAATGTGGATTGTTGAGAGAACCAGAAGGCACATTGTAATGTTTTGTGTAATCCCACAATTGAAGAAAGAACGAAGGATAAAAGGAAAAAAGAAGGGGGGAGAGAGAGTGTGTAGGGCTGAAAAGAGAGAGATGATTAGGTTTCCTTCACTCCTAATGTTATTACTAACACTAACTCATATATTAAAGGGAAAAAATGCCTACTCAGTGACATAGAAGAAGCTAGAACACTTTATACTCTCCCTTAAGCTGGTACAAATATATTCCATATGCCCAGCTTGTCAAGAACTGTGAAACATTGTGCTCAAACTCTTTTTGTCAGAATATATGCAAGTTGATTTCTTATCTTCACAAAAGGTGTGTCAACGAAAGTTGCATTTAACTTTTCTTTGGTAAACTATTTACCAGCTTCCACATGTTTTTGGTTTTATCTCTGGACTGTGAGCATTTTTTTTCGAAAAGTGATTATGAGCAGTAGAAATCACCACTCTGTTATCACAGTTCAGCTTCAATGGCTTCCCCAGGTCAAAACTAAGCTCCTTCAATAAAGATTTCAATGAGAGTTGTTCACAGACACCATAAGTTGTCTCTAGACTATATCTAGCAAGGACTCATTCTTGCTATACCATGTCAGTAGGGTTCCACCTACAAAGGAACAGTTACCAGATGTTGATCTTCCCCCATTAACATATTCTGCTCAGCAGCTCTCATTTGTAGGTGTCCATGTCTTAAAAAGAATAACCCTTTACTAGAAGCAGACTTTAGATATCATAGAACTCTGTGAATAAGCTCCTTTAAGAGACTCATGAGGTGCGTGCAGTTCTCAAGGAATACCTATCTTTTACAAGCATGTCAAATTTGTTTTTTTTTTTGGTGGGGAGCGGGGGGTATAGGGGAAAAATTAGGTTTTGTGAGGATGTGTGAGGTGTTGTCACCTTTTGCTTCTTTGTTTCCCTGGTTGTCTCATTTGATTATATCTCAAAATTCAGCCATTGCAAGTATGGTAGCATCTTTTTTTTTTAATAGTAAACATGAAAATTTGTTAATCCTCAATAAAATCATGAAAGGGTACATGAAAGAACAAGGAGTCCTTATGATAAAAGTTACATACAAGAGAGATGCATAAAACAAAGGAGAAGGTTAAAAGCAAAACTATGAGCATAGAGAAATAGATACAATGACCAAATCTCAACCCTCGGCACACACTTGAGGCCAATGATCGTTAATGAAAAGAATGCCATTCTTTTCAAAGTCCTTGGTAGCATCTTATCCTTTCGCGGTTTGTTGAACCTTTAATTGTTTTTTCAATTCGAATGATTGGGAAACCATTGAGCTGTCCTCCTCTTTTCAGATATTCTTATATGTATGAGCGGGAAGTTTTTTACATTCTAACTTGATTTCTGACTTTATTTTTTATATTCAAACTACCTCGTATTCCATGATCATGATGCAGCTGCACAGTGAAGTCCCCAAGTCAGTCTGCCATGGACACTCTGATATCGAAATGTAAAATTGCAAAAAAGCCCCTGGTGGTAGCTGGTTGTGTGCCTCAAGGAAGTCGAGATCTGAAAGAGCTAGAAGGGGTCAGTATAGTTGGAGTCCAGCAAATTGATCGCGTGGTAGAAGTTGTAGAAGAGACTTTAAAAGGTCACCAGGTGCGGCTTTTAACCCGCAAGACATTGCCGGCACTTGATCTTCCAAAGGTGCAAATTTTAGATCTCATATGAATGATTTCCATTCAACTTACTTGGGATGGAAAATGTTTCCTCTTTGTGTACTTGTTCAGATGATTTTGACTTGTTATCCAACAGGTGAGAAAGAACAAGTTTGTTGAGATTCTTCCAATTAATGTTGGCTGTTTAGGTGCTTGCACATATTGCAAAACGAAGCATGCTCGTGGTCATCTAGGAAGCTATACAGTTGACAGCCTTGTATGTAACATACATATATTTTTAATCTTGACTTTGAAATTCATCAGCTGTTTGTCTAATTCTCAGCACTTCAGGTAGGGCGTGTCAGAAATGTCATAGCTGATGGAGTGAAGGAGATTTGGTTGAGTAGTGAAGATACCGGAGCTTATGGTACTTAGTATACTCGTTCTCCCACAATAAAGTTTTCGCGCATTGTACTACAATTTAACAAAGCCAAATCAAATAATTATCTAGTGTCTATTTGTAATTTACAAAACTAAGGTTTCCTACTCTTCCGTGGACAAATTACTCAAAGATGAAAAGGAAAACATATGAAGAAAAAAATAATGGAAGGAGAACACACTTTCCGAATTGACTCTAAAACCACTTTTAGAATTATTATATAATTAGCGATAACCCATTCCTGAAGGTATTGTACAATTCAAAAAAAAATAAAAAAAATGAACATTGTTTATGAACACGAAACAATCAAACACCGAATATAGACACGCATTAAACTGAAAGTCTAAACTGCATTTTTAATGTCTTGATTTCGGTAAAATAAAGTTGTTAGAAGGAATGTTAAAACTTGAATGTACCATGTATGCTACAAAAATTGTCAATATTTAATTTAAAATAATTTATTTTGTTCTTTTAAAAATATATTGATAAAATTTTCCCTAAAAATTAGATCCCAATAAACTATCAACCTTCATAGACAATCAATAAAATACTAATTACACAATCTACCATCTAAAAAATGTTAACTAAATAAATAAACTATGAAACCTACTTGACAATCCTCGCTTATATTGCACCAATTCAATCAAATTGTGTTATCTATTCTAAACAAAGATCCACAAAACAATTTGTGGTATCTATACAATAGACCAAGTAAAATGTATGTGTCTATACAACAATTTATGCCTCTAAAACAACAAAAACTCAATTGTTCCTACATGAACAACTATATGAATAATAAAATTTTGTAATGCAACCATTTTTTAAAAAAAATGGAATAAACCCATAAATTTTTTCAATCACATACAACTTTAATCACACAACAAAATGACATAAACTACTTATAAATCAATCTCTACCTCAATGAATGAACAAAATCAAGCTTTGTCCAATTCAAAATTATATACCTTGAATTAGATTTTGGGTCATTTTAAAATTTGCCCAATTCAAAAAACCAAACTCCCTTTGCTTTATATTAATAAGAGTAAGAGAAATTGAAATCAATGTAAGAAACTTTTAAATTTTTGGCATATTATCCTCTGAAAATATGATCCCACAAATATATCAACCTGTTTACAAAACTTATATATTTTATGATCATACTCAAACCATGTCATATGAATACTAAAATCCAACTATGTACCGATTACCACAACAACATAATAGTTTTTACCATCGTCCTACCTAAACACAATTAAATAGTACCAAAACCAAGAAATTACGCTCAACTCAAAGGCTCTTTAATCACTAAAAGTATGAAGCAAGAAATAAAGCACGATACATTTCAATAAAAACTGGAATTCACTTTTAGTGGCCGGGTTGCGCAAAGAGAAAAAGGGTTGTGTGTGAGGGGTTTTTTTTTTCCAGTGTGTTTTGCAGAGAGGGAAGAGAGTGGAATCCGTGCCTCAAGGCACGATACATTTCAAATAAATCGAACTCGTTCACACAATCAAAGAAGAAAAATAAAAATTGTATACTCGATTGTTGATTCTCAATCAAGTTGGTCAGTTATAAAAATAAAAGAGAGCATACATAAATCCAAAATCCACGTGTGAGTAGAGATAGCGAAAAATCTTCAATGCAACCATTAGCTCATGAGTGTATCTCATAGTCCCATAGCATTGGATGTTTTGACACACACCACTAATAAATCGTACATCAATGTAGAAGGAACACAAAACCAAGCTTTATGTGATAGAAAATTCAATTCAATAAAAAATAAAACCCACAAAACCAACGCAACCCAAAAACAATAAACACAAAAAATTAAAAAAAGAAATAAGTTAATTCATGTTAATAAGTATTTAAAGCAGCATAGAATTATTGATTTTGAATATGAAACAATCAAGCAACGAACATAGATGCATATTAAGCTAAAAGTCTAAACTGCATTCTTAACACACCCATGATCAACAAAGCTATTCGAAGATTCTTGGGATTATAAATTTCAAATAAGATTCGAAGTAAACCTAACTTCAATATCAAAGTTCAAGCTTCTGTATGCTCAGTTTAAGAATTGGAATTCACTTAGCCAACTTAATGTCATGGCTGTGGTGAAATAAAGTGGGTTGGAATTATTTTTTTTCATTTGTTATAAAGAATGTAATTAGAAAGAATGTTCATTTCAAAATGCTAAATAAAAATATTTGGACAGAGTTTCCCCTAAAAATAAAACCCCAAGGAACAATGCACCAGTATAACCAATCAATAAAAATGCTAATCACACAATATAGCGAAGGAACTATGAACTATGAACAATAGGAAGATGAAAACAACAATGATATCGCTGACAATATAGAGCAAGATTATGACAATACATATTTATGTTCTCATGACATCAATACAAAATTATCATATTGGCCAATGCAGTATTTCTTGGCACCACACTCTTTTTAAGTTAAGCTCAAGCACATAAAGGTTTGGCCAATATAAAAAGAACAACTGTTATGTGAATTATGGAATTCCAATTGCAATAGGACTATAACCAATTCTTCGACGCAAAATAAATGCTATTAAGCACATCATCTACCTGCTAAGAAAGACAATATATAAGCAACTTCATAGCAAGATCCATCACGCCACACCATAACAACACAGCTCATGCATTTTTCTTTGATATCATGTTGCTCTTCATGGTTTCTATGGTGAAATTGTGGTGAAGTAACGAAAAAAACTCAAGTGATGCAAATCTTTGCCATAAAATTCAGTTTCTACCGCTTTAATTTAGTCTTAATACACCTTAAATTAAGCACTAGATTTTAAAATCTAATTTATTGACCTAATAAATTATGACCTTTGGACCTAGACAATTATGGCCAGTGGACCTAATCTAGGCAAATTCTGTTTATTGTCCAAAGGGAATGAAGGCTAATATAACCAAGTATTCGTCACAAACAATATAAAAAAACATAACGACGTCATCATCTGCACCATACCTTAGTAGTAGCAAAAAATAATGAATTAGTCCAAGTAAGAGTCCTTAAAGCCAAAATACAAGTCCAAGCACGAGTCCTTATAGAATTAGTATAGAATCTCCGGTCTCAAAAATTACAACCACAAATGTTTGTTTGATTTCTGTTTATATAAAGAAAGAACCAAAACTTCATATATAACATCATCTAGGAATTGGGTAGCAAGCAATTCTTAAACTTCAATCCAATATACTGGCCTTTATTAAGGGCTTGTTTAGAAGGTGGGTGTTTCTTGACTTGCACGAAACTAAAATGAGCTAAGGGGTGAGGCTGAATTGAAAGGTAAAAAGATGATGATTTAACCTATTACATATCCAATTAAAGTTTCTTACAAAACCATACATTAAAAAATAACAAAATCAAATTGAACTCAATCAAATCGAGTTCAAATTGAACCCAATTAAACTGAATTCACAAATTCAATTGAACATAATCAAATCGAGTTCACAAATCCAAATTAAACCTACTCGAACCGAATTTAAATTAAACCTAATCAAAACAAATTCAAATTGAACCTAATTAAACAAAATTCAAATTGAACCTACTTAAACAAAATTTAAATTGAACAAAATCCAAGAGTGTGTACGTTTGTGTTCTGTGTGAGGGTGTGTTGTGGGGTGTGGATTGTGCAGAGGGGGATGAAGGGGGTTCTGCTGAGTCGAGAAC
>CM042193.1:12822199-12850609 GCA_023539305.1 Ilex asprella
GAGAGAAACGTAGAGGAGGGAGAGGGGGAGAGCTGGGTGTGGATTTTTTTGGTGTGTGAAAGAGAGAAAGAGATAGAAGAGCAATACTTGGGGGTATGATGGCGGTGGTGGTCTTGCTATGGCGTCGCTAGCGTGCGTAACACAGAGAGAGACAAAGTAAAGAGTGAAAGAAGGAAGGCAAAAAAAAAAGGAATATGAGAGGGCGGCATGATGGTGGCTTCTCTGACAGTGGTGTGACGACTGAGGTGCGGGAGGATGAGATATATTTAGAGGGGAAAATCTAAGAAGCATGGACACGAGACACGAATACGACACGACACGGACACGTTGACACGACATTTCTCAAAAAAATAGGACACGGACACGTTGAAGATACGCTACAAAAAAATTATATTTTATATATAGTATTATATAATTTATTACAAATATAGTGATAACGATATATAATTCATAATAGATTAAGTATTTTATGATAAGTAAATCTAATATTTAGTCATCTTTGTGAATTTTTAGACTAAAGCGTCCATATAATAGTCAGTAATCATCAATTTTTTTTTGTAGACAATGTATACCTAATATATAATTTAAATAATTGCCCTCATTTTCTCAATTCCTCTTTTTTAAAATTTTTATGCATTTTTTATTTTTATTATTATATTTAGAGTACAATTTTAACATATTAGTAATTATATGTTCTAAATTTTTTAAGCTTTGTTAATCACATTTCAATACATGTCTATTGTTTAGTAGTAGGCACGTTCTAAAGAAGTGTCGGACACGTCACCAAAAAAGTGTCCGACACGTGTCCAAAATTAAAAATTTATCATTTAATTATGAACACGGATAAAAGAGTATCGGACAGGTGTCCGAGATTGTCTGAAGAGTGTTGGTGTCGGACACGGATACGTCACCTTCTCGAGAGTGTCCGTGCTTCATAGGGGAAAATGTGTTGGGGATAAAATTTCAAAGACCTAGTTGTTTTATTAGATAGATAAATACAACATATGAAGTGAATTACATAATACCGTTGTTGTTCACTGATGTTAATTTTGCAGGTCGTGACGTTGGAGTTAATCTTCCAATTTTGTTAAGGTCTATTGTCACAGAGCTTCCCTTGGATGGAAGCACAATGCTTCGGATTGGGATGACTAACCCTCCTTATATTCTTGAGCACTTGAAAGACATAGCGGATGTTTTGTGTCACCCATGTGTGTACTCCTTTCTTCATGTACCAGTCCAATCTGGGAGTGATGCTGTGTTGAGTGTAAGTGTGAAATTGGATAGTTTTTTGTTTTGTGACCCTGCCAGGTTAGACACACCACTTGTCATTTGTTGTTATTTCTTCTTATTACTAATTGATTTCAGGCAATGAATCGGGAGTACACTGTAAGCGAGTTCAGGACGGTGGTAGATACATTGACTGAGCTGGTTCCTGGAATGCAGATTGCAACTGATATCATTTGTGGATTCCCTGGTTAGTCGGCCATTTCGCTGCCATCTTATTATCCTTAAGCTATTTTTGATCACTTTACATATAAAAGTGGTGGTTCTTTGCAACAAATAGCATTATTTAGCAATTGCTAGTTGTTATTGCTCTTCAGCTGGTAATATGCCCTTGAATCCTTTGTTAAGTCACCCTTTTTGGGTAGAAGCAGGTTCTCAGATGTATACTTTGGCCCCATCTGTGTATTCAAATCCTTAAATTAGTCATGATATATTGAATAAGTTGGAAATAATCGTACCACTTGTTCATTTATTGTAGAAAGGGAAAAAGTTATATTATATGATGTTATGCAACTTGGGACTCCAAGCTGGTTTTTAAGTCATTTGTGTCAGGAAATTACTCAATTGTAATGGACTAATTCTGTGAAGTCACATTGTAAATTTCAAACCAAGTCCATGGTCATGATACTTCGAGTTCAAGATCCGAAAGCTTTGATGAAGATAGCAGTTCAAGCTTCAAAGTCATATCATGAAGACATCCCTTGAATCTTCAAAGCTTAGGAACGATAATGCACCTATGTACCTTAGAATGTTTAGTTTTGTTTAAAATAGATTCAGGATAATGTGTCAATGACTTGCTTTTTCATGAAAAGATTTTTGATACATTGAAACTTTTTTTGAAAACATAGTTTGAGTCACGTATCAGATCTTTATTGAGTAACACTCCTTAGTGTTTGATGGGGTAAGTTTTTGCTTGGTTTCAACTTTAAAACCAGTAGGGACTATCTTGGCTTGCTCTCCTTTTGCTAGAGCGGTCTTTAAACACTTAAAGATTTTTGATACATTGAAACTTTTTTTGAAAACATAGTTTGAGTCATGTATCAGATCTTTATTGAGTAACACTCCTTAGTGCTTGATGGGATAAGTTTTTGCTTGGTTTCAACTTTAAAACCAGTACGGACTATCTCGGCTGGCTCGCCTTTTGTTAGAGCGGTCTTTAAACAATTAAGAGAAAAATCAAAGGAGGCTGACGAGTTTGGCAGTAGAGGCTGCCCTCCCTGCTCGTAGGCTTCTTGAGCAATCTCACGACGACTCAAGTGGTTCCCGCTCTACTTGACTAGTTTAATTCTTCTTTTCATTTCGGGGACAACTACTATCTTACGGCTTGACCGATCCCTCACGAATTTCAATTTTCTTGAACCCTAACACTACTCTAATTCCAAGCCTACAATTAGGGCCAAACTCCTCTAACCTAGGGCATCTCTCTATTATTTGCTTAAAAGCTATCTCTTACACAAATAGAAAGCCAAGAACAACCCTAGATCCCTAAAGATTCAAAAGCCAAATACTTTTTGATCCTTCAAATTCAACTTCACACATTGAAGAAGATCTTGTGATGAACCACTAAAACTCACATTGGTTGTGTGCATATCGAGAATCTTTGGTGCGTTCTTGAATACTACTTGAGATCTAGATGGTTCATTGTGCTGATTGCGCTAGTTCTCAAAACTTTGGTCGGTGCATTTGGAGGAGAAATTCAAGGAAGAAAGCATCTAACTATGGGTGTATTGGTTAAGGTATAAGACTTATATCTTTGTAATTGACTTTGAGAATAATGAATTAGGTTCGGTGAACTGGGATCAGTTCTGTGGTTTTTCCTGAGAGGGTTTCCACGTTAAATTGCTTGTATTGTGGATGATCTCTTTATCACTTTAGTTTGTCATACACAGATGCAATTGTACACACACACACACACAATGTGTTTAATGGAATGATTCAGTGAATTCAACATCGTTCATATTCCTCAAATCGGTTTTGTGGTGATTGGCTTAATTGGAAGGGTAAGGTGGATTGGATTATTGGTTGATTGTTGACATACATATATCATTCATTCATCTAGGTTGGGTTGTTCTTCATTTGGGAAAAGGGGTTCGAAGGACTTAATAGACCAATTAATTAATTAATTTGGTAATTGTGGTTAATAGGATTAAAATTGGTAATTGTTTAAATGGAAAGTGTCATAAACTTATTCCGTCTCCCCTCTAGGTTATGTGGTGTAATTCCACGTATAATTGTGACGGGAAGATCCTTAATACACTTCCCCAATTTGGGTGATGTTCTAGTCACAATGTTAGTACAAAGTATTGTTTTATTAAGATGACCAAAAACTAAAAACGAAGAGAACTTTAAAAGTTACAAGTTTGCAAATAAAGAAGTGAAAAAAAGGAAGAGATGTTAAGTATAAAGCATATGATGATTTTTGCTTTAAACTAGACAATAAAGATGGAGAAAAAAGTATATATAAATTTGCTAAATTAAGAGAAAGAAAAATTAAAGATGTTAATCATATTAAATGTATAAATAGTGAAAACTCTAGTATTTTGGAAAAGAACGAGAAAATTAAAGAAATGTGGAAGAATTACTAAATGAAAATTATATAGAAAGCTTGGACATTGAGGAAATCATAGAGAGATTAGGGAAAACACGTTTTATTTTTTTTTGTAGAATTAAGATGTCTGAGGCAAAAGAGATATTAAAGAGAATGAAGGCAAGAAAAACTTTAAGACTGAATAGTATGCCTATTTGAGGTTTGAAAGTGTCTAGAGGATGTTGGGTATCATGTTAGCTAAATTATTTAATAAAATTATAATGACTTTGAAAATACTCGATGAGTGGAGGAAGAGTATTTTAGTACTTATACATACAAAGTTGCATAAACTATTGGTATTAAATAGGAGTGTCAGCTCTGACCCTTTGATATGAACCCTACATGAACGATTATGAAATTGACATGATTATTAAATACGCATAATAAGTAGTCTGGACTAATGTTTAATACTCACAACACACTAAATAGATTTTTTTTGTGGGTCTTGACACGAATAACAATGACACGACACGAATAACACAACATGTGGATCCCATGAACACGACACGATTGACACCCCTAGTATTAAACTAATGAGGCATACAATGAGTGATTGAGTAAAGATTAAGGTTTGCAACAACGGTATCTAAGAGTTTTAATTTGTGCCTAGGAGATCAATAATGGAAACTATATACTTTGGAGATTAATGTAGAGGTATAGGGAGAAAAATGACAACCGTCATATGGTTTTTATAGTCTTAGAAATGTCACATAATAAAGTCTCTAGAGATATTTTATGAAGGCTTCAAGAGAAGAAAAAAGTTATACTAAGGTATATATGATGTGCTTAAGGATGTATATGTTTTTTGACGGATTTTTGATTGCGGGTGTGCGAATTTCCGAACAGACTAAAGATTCAAACACTAATTTTGACTCTTCAGGCGATTATAATAGATCCGGAATACTACTTCTAGATTCTTCTCTACTTTGGAGATCAATGACTTAAATTTGAATTTGAGAAAGGTACTGGAATTGAAAAGAATAGTAAAGCAAACAATAAAGAGTGCTATGTAAATTACTGTACTTAGTATTAATTAAAAAGAAAGATCATCAGAGTAACGGTTACAGAGTAAAGAAAAATGCAATAAATAAACTAAGCAAGATAAAGGCAGGCTCAGTGTTGATGTTTGTTGATCAAGTGAGAGACTTCTTTGTAGCATTCCCTTCTGTATTTATAGGGGATGACTCTTAACTTCTGGAGCCATCTTTTCGGGCCATGAGTCCAATTATGGCCACTTTCTCTAACGTCTTCAGTCGTGCAACGAACCATCCATAACTGACGGTTCATGATGTCACGTCTGCCATGCTTCTTTGTTTTTCGAGATCCATTTAGTTCTATTCCCTTAACCGTCTTGTCTTAGTTGGACTATGTCTAACTCACCTCTAGTCGTTGGATCTTACCACGTGACACCGTTCGATTTATTTAATATTTGGGTCTAAATATTGTTTCCCCTTCCCCCCTCCCCCTTGTTGGGAACTTTGATCTAAAATGAAACTAAGAACAAGAACACAACAAACTGGATTGAATGACTTGATTTTATTAACAATAACTTTGGTTTAAATAGCCATTCAATACATGATCTTAACAGAAACGAGAAAACAGCTCACTTAGCAGAAATAAAGCTAAGTGGTAACAGAAACTTGGAACAATTCAAATACAAGTAGAAGTCCCTAAAGACTAGGACTTTTCCTGTAGACCAGTAGAAGTCCCTAAAGACTAGGACATTATTTTAACAAAAAACTGCAGTAAACTCCACTCCCCCCCCCCCCAAAAAAAAAGACGTGACGATAGACTCTCAACCTTCTTCTTGTCCTTTCAAATTTGTAGGAAGCGGCTAGCACACAATCCGTCTCTATCCCTTTATTATTGCGACGATTTGTTCACTGTGCCTATATATTTCGTCATCAGACTCAATTTTGTCATTATTCTAGTTTGTCACAACCTTTCTTCTATAATGGTGATTCCTTGTACTGCTACCCTTCAAGAAAGCCATTGCAAAGGTTCCTGGTCAAAAAATCAACCATCTCACCTTCATCGGTAATGGGCATTGATCAGACTCCCTCTCGTATCCACTCTTCTAATGTGTCCTCATCATTAAAAACATGGTTGAGATCAATTGGATTATAAAAATCATCATTTTCACGTTGATGCGCCAAATTTCTAACTCGTATCTGCATATTGTTGTGCACAAAAATTAGCTTATGCAATTTCTTCATTGCCAAATGGTTGTGAAGTTTTGTATGTATCAATGACCATGTGCTCCAGTTTATTTCATAACCCGATGAAGAACATGTTTGAACTAAAACTTTGATTGCAATTTTCTGTAGATGATGAGGGGGTTCTTCACCATGATGGATCCATCATTTCGCTGCCAATATAAATATGTGGATAATATTAGAGTTTGTGACTGTAAGCTATTTATTAAAAAAATAAATGACCATAGGTTTAAATATGAAACCTCGAAGAGAGGCAGTTACTACTTTCTTGGTGAGTGTATTTCCAAACTGTGTATATCTATCAGTATATAATTTGATCTGCAAAATAAATTTGTTATGCATCTACAAATCGTAATTACGCATATAATTATACTAATTACCAAGAAATGTCATACCTCGTTCATTGTCATGGCTTGTTTATTCAAATCTGATTCCAATCTCTTTCTAACCTCTTTTAGTCCAGCTCTGACCACGGGATGATTTGAAAATTGATTCAAATATTGGAAAATCGGGTTTAAGAAATATGGGATGGCTCTTAACTGTTGGAGCCATCTTTTCAAGCCAGGAGACCAATTTTGGCCACTTTCTCTAATGTCTTTAGTCGTTCACCGAATTGTCCATAATTGACAGCTCATGATGTTACGCCTGCCACGGTTTTCTTTGTTTTCCAAGGGACACGGAGTTCTATTCCTTAACTGTCTTGTCTCATTTGGACTATTTTTGACTCACCTCTAGCCATTAGATCTTGCCACATGGCACCCTTGGATTTATTTAATATTCAGGTGTAAACAGTATGAAAATGTGGTGAACTTAGTGAGAACAACGATAGAAGAGACTAATGAATTTCAATTGTTTTAGGCTTACATGCTTTGAGTCCATATCTTTTTGCGATGAGCTACTATGGTGTATGTTATTTACTGATGATACTATATAAGTTGATGAAAGTAAAAAAAGAATAAATAATAAATTAGAAATGTAGTGAGAAGCTATTGAATCATAAGGATTTTAGATAAGTAGGGTTAAACTTGAAATGTGGAATGTACTTTCAGTATAAGGAGAAATCCAAATTAGGAAGTAGTAAAAATTGAAGGTCAAGAGATACTGAAGAGTGAACATTTTGAATATTTAGAGTTTATTATTCATGAGAGTGTGAGAGTGATGATGATGATGTTACTCATAGAATTAATGCAGGATGACTAAATGGAGGAATGTATCCAACAAGGATCAAAATAAAGTTACAAAATGTCGAAACATTTCTGTTTCTAAGGAGATTGAAACGAATCAGTGTTGGAATCAACATTCTAATACTTTGAGGTGTTTCATAATGTTTTGAAATGTTTAGTTATATTTCAATGCATTTGCACAATTATTTTGGAATGTTTCAAGATATTTTGGTATATTTTGACAAATGTTTTGAAAAAAAATTATTAATTTTTTTTAAATTTTGTTTTCAAAACAAGTTGGGACGTTTTCAAAACACGTCGAAATGTTTTTGTTTCTTAGGTGATCGAAATAATACACCGAAACAAAATTGATCCTTGGTATCTGGTGTATTGTGTGATAGACATATATCCCTTAAGTTAAAAAAGAAAGCTCTATAGAACGACCATAAGAACCACTATCCTTTATGATTTTTATTGTTGGACTACTAAAAAACAACACGTTCAAAGATAGAGAGCGGTGAAAATGAGAATGTTAAGGTGGATGTGTGATAAAAGTAGGAAAGATAGAATTAAGAATGATTATATCCGTGAAAAGTAAAGGTAATACGTTTAGAACATAAATTAAGAGAGAATCAACTTAGGTGATTTGGATAATTTTATAGACGTTTATATGATTGCTATTAATGGTAAGTGTAGGGGTATAGGAAGACCAAAATTACTTTAAATGAAATAGTAAAGAAAAATATGAGAACTTATGGTTTGGCAAAAATACATGGCCCTTGATAGAACACAATGGTGAAACATGATTCATGTAGCCGACCCCAAAACTAGGACAAGCCTTTGTTGAGTTGAATTAGTATAGTTTTATCAGGAATATTATGTCCAGAAGTTTGCTAAAGAATGATACTCATCTCTTTGCTTCTCAGGTGAAACTGATGAAGATTTTGCTCAAACAGTGAACCTTGTCAAAGAGTACAAGTTTCCTCAAGTTCATATATCACAATTCTATCCTCGACCTGGTACAGTTCTGTAGTACTCTAGGGTTTTTAATTTCTGTTTATACATTTGTACTTGTGTAGACTGAATATACCCATTTAGCAAACTTCTAGTTTGTTGTCATGTGACAAGCCTGTTTTGATTTTAAGCTTGTTGTTTGTTAATAAACAGAGTATGATATATATGCCCAATGTAATTTGTTTCTTTTCACTTTACATGATGATAAGAAGTCGCATGTCAGTGTTCGAGAAAGTGGAACAAAGATATTATGATTCTCTTTTAATTTTCAAGCCTATCTTTTCCAATATGA
This sequence comes from Ilex asprella, assembly GCA_023539305.1. Taxonomy (NCBI): domain Eukaryota; kingdom Viridiplantae; phylum Streptophyta; class Magnoliopsida; order Aquifoliales; family Aquifoliaceae; genus Ilex; species Ilex asprella. The sequence continues at coordinate 12,830,756 of CM042193.1, forward strand.
TAGAGTTTATACCTTGTATTTTAGCCAAGTAAGATCAGAAAAACAACTTAAAGGAAAATTATGGGAACATACGAATAAATTTATTCACGAAGTACCTGTGGGAAATAAAATATATTCTGTAGACTTTGATGAATGTAGGTGAAGAGCATAGAGATAATGAGATAGTGCATATTCTGGAGAGACTTGCGATAGAAATGATGTTGGAGAGGTTATCTTTTATCATGTAGTAGCACTGATGACGTATACATACTTTAAAAAGAGAGATGAATATGTAATATCCTTGGGAGAAATGGGTCAAATGGGATTCAGGCAGAGATTTTTTTATTATATCGTTGTACTAAAACGTTATCTTACATGTATATTTTTAAATATGGTAAGCATTAATGATGTTGTATATATGTAATAAAATGCTATGTTGTTCAATTTAAAAGGATAAAAACTCGAGTTATTTAAGACAAATTGCTAAAAGAATAAATTGTGCTCATTTTTCAAAGGGTTCCCTTCTGCTAGTCAACGATTAAGTTGACTAACCTAATATGCTGATATCCTCCTTCTCTCTCTCTCCCGCCCCCCTTCTTTCTCCTACTTTATATAACCATTTTATCCTCAAAAACCTAGAAAACTAAAAAATAGTAATAGGATTTTTTGTGCGACTAAGATATTAAGAAACAAAAAAATCAAATTCCCAAACCACCATGACTGGCCGCCATCCCACCACCACACACTATGAACACAAAATCAAATATTAAACTCGAAGATGAAAAGTAATATCTAATAAACTTTAAGCCATCACTGATTTGGTAAAACTCAATAAATCAAAATAAAATCCTTGTAGCAAACCTAACAAAACTCACCATCACAAGTTCAAGTAAATGTGAGATCAGATCATCAGAATCTGTTTCTCCAGCATTCTACAAAGCATCGGAGACTGTTTTGTTCAGAAAATCTCAATCAAGTCAACATGCTTCACAGTCGTACTAAAGTTATAAGAAATAGTAACGAGACCAAGAGTAGTGTTTAATTAGTTTGATACAGGCGTGAATTGATACCTGCATTTCATGTACTTTGTTGTGGACAAAATCTAACATAGATGTTTGTGTAATATTAGTTGACATAAAGGTATCCCTCGTAATTGTCAAAAACTGCAAATGATGTCATTATGATTGATTCAAATTAATTTATTCTAATTTTTTCAGACCAGTCTGTTAGGTTTTTTTTTTCAAAATTTTTAGACGAATTTTTTTCTGTGGAGGAAAAATGAGCTGGAGAACAAAAGATGTGAAGGGTATTATTCTTTCTCTATATCACTATCACTCTTGACAGCTATTTGCTCTTTAGTCTTAGTAATCCGAGAGAGTTATGTGTCCTATTTCCAAAGACAGCGGAGTTATGTGACTTGGCCAATCTATCAGCCAGTAAAATATAATTTGTCCCAAAATATGTAGAAATCCATTTTTGAGTAACCAATCTCTATCTTTCAAAGAATTTGGCGGACATGAATACATCCTTCTTATTTTGATGTAATCTTAACTTTTATGTGGTTGCAACGAGGGACCAAGGTTTTGGAGTTTGCGTAAGTTGTTAAGGTTTTCTAGTATCCGTAAATAGAGTTCGTTTCTATAATATATGTCCAGATTTATTGAATGTTTTTTTCATGATTGTGAAGTTGGATCTCGGTGTAAATTGAAAATGGTTGTTTTAAGGGGCTATAAAAGGAGATTATGGGCTAGTGAAAGGAAACAAAAAAAAAGCAGGGAAGAAAGAGAGAGAGAGAAGAGAAGAAGTGAGAGAGAAACCAAAAGGAAGAGAGAGAAGAAAGAAGAAAAAGGAAGGAGAGAAAACTAGAGAAGGATATGGGGAAGAAAGAGATGAAAGAGTAAGACAAAAGAGAAGGAAAGAAAAATTCATGAAGTTGTCAAAATTAACGGTAAAACGTGCTCCAATCAAGTTGTAAGTTCTTGAGGAAATGTCGACAACATCTATCAGATTGGATAATGGTTTGGAAAGATCTCTACTGTTAAATTCAAACGGTGATTTGTGATTTGATATTTATGAGAATATTTTTTTTTGGTTAGATATTTATGAGAATTGAATATGTGGTTCATAGGTTCCAATTTGAAACTAATTTGAAGCGGTGGTTTGTTACTCCGGTTTTGAGAGGGACTCATATTTTCTAACCCTTTTAATACTTAATTTATTTTAGAAATCATGTTCTTAAAGTTCTTATCTAGGGGCTTGGTTTGCTTACAAACTTTAGTGAATTCAGATCCGGTTTGAGCTCTTCGGAGCTGCATAAATAATTGAATTTTGATTTGTTTTGTGAAAGGTAACTTCTCGGATTCATTTTGTGAAAACTATGTATACACAGGTTTGAGGGGGCAGAGGGTTTATATTCCAGGTTGAAATCGTAAAGGGTTTCATTAAGTTAATCGGTTTTGATGGCCTAGTGGTCTTCAAGCTTGGGTACTAGCTGGATTGTAGGGAGTGTATCTTCCATAGGGGTGAAAGTCCCCTAAAAATTTTATTTGATGATGTGTACCTTTTGAGGTCTTTAGGATTTGTTCTCCAATGTGGCACACTATAATATCTGTGTTGGTTATTTAAAACTCTATTTTCTGATACTGAAATTGTTTCAGCTTATATGTAAGTATCGCTAAATATGTTTTAATTCCAAATCACTTGAAATTATTTATTTTCAATCCTTGTTTGTTTCAAAATTTGATTAAGCTGCCGAGTATCTTGGCACTTATCCTATATTATTTATATCTTTTTTTGAGTAAAAGGTATTCAGGTATAGGAACAACTGTGGCAACTAGGGTTGATGAGCGCGGATCAATTTAGAGATTAGAGAGGGATTTCCTAGGTGGGATTTGCATATGGAGTAATGTTCAAAAACCTTTTTTTTTCTTTGAATTTTGTGAAAGTTGTAATATTTATTACTTTGGAGATTGGATTTATATTATTGGGGTTATTAACACTTTGATTTCTATGGAGTTGGGACATGGCGTGATAGTAGTCTTTATAAGATCATTACTAAAGTGCGTTCAATAAGGCTTAGATGGTGCTTAAGTGACATTATTTTAAGGTTTTACGGTGCATTTGTTAAAAGTAGATAGAGGTGTGGATTCGGTGGCAAATGAGATGGTTGAAGGTTAAAGATCTAGAGGTGTGGAGGACATTGTTTTGAAGATTGATTTTGAGAAAGCTAATGACCATATGGATTGAGATTTTTTAGAATTTGTTTTAGAAATGAAGAGCTATAGTGAAAGAGATGGAGGAGTTGGATTACAAGGTGCTTGCAGTTTGTGAACTTTTCTGTCATTCTAAATGACAAGCCAAGAGGTAGGTTTAAGGTATCTAGGGGGCTTAAATGGGAGATCCATTATCTCCCATATTGTTTACTCAGGGCAATATGGTGTAATCCTGTAGAGGGATTTGTTGTTGGTGGGGAAAGAATTTTTGTGTTACATTTACAATTTGTGGATGATACCATTTTCTTTTCCTTGGGAGATGAGGAGAAATTCTTGAGCCTTAAAAAAATTGTTGATGTGTTTGGTGTGATATCTAGGTTTAAGATCAATATGGATAAGATTTTGATTGTTAGCATTAATTCGGGTCAAGATAAGATTACAAGATTGGCTAGTGCTTTGGGATGTCTTTTTTGGAGGGTGGCCCCTTAAGTATTTGGGCCTTCATTTAGTTGGTAACCCTTGAATTTTGATTTTTTGGAACATGGTTATTAAGTAGATAGGGAAAAGATTGGATGGGTGGAATACAACTGTTATATATAGAGGAGGTGGGCTTACCTTGGTTAAGTCAGTGTTGACTAGCATTCCTATTTATGTCTTGTCCCTATTCAAGATTCCTTGTTTGGTGGCAAGGAGGATTTAAGGGACAATGAAAGAATTATTATAGGAGAGTAATAGTGATGGCAAGAGAGATTGTTTGATTCAGTGGGAGGTAGTGTCTAGGCCTAGAATTAAAGATGGTCTTTTAGTGGGTAATCTGAAGGCTAGAAATATATCTATGGTTGGAGCGAAATGCATTGTGGCATTTAGTTATTGGAAGGAAGTATGACTTATATGCCCATAAGCAAGGATTGAAGTACCGTTTCGGTCAGCTTAAAAACAGAAATGTTTCGGAAATGCAATGAAAACGCAGAAAAAATATGAAAATACGTGAAAACATGTAGAAATCATAGTTGTTAGTATCGTATGATACGTCACGATACAGGGTTAAAATGATACAGATCGTAGTTCTGTATCATTTTTGCGTTGTATCGCACGATACACGATACGTTTTTACGATACGTGCAAAGATTTTTTTTTTTTACGGAACGACATCATTTTGGGCTAGGTACATTGATTTTTTTTTAATTTTTTTTATGGAACGATGTCATTTTGGGCTAGGCAGGTACTCCAACAAACATGTGATCCTGTGCGGTGGAAGAAATGATGTTAATTTATTTACAAAGTTAATTTTTTTTTATCAAAATTTTTGAATCTTGATTAATGTTAATTTTTTAATTTATTTACAAAGTCCAGTCTCTTTGGTATTTCAAGTATGAATTAGTGAACTATGGTTGTGAGCTTTGCATTATAATGTTAGTAGACTATGTTGATGACTTGAATAGTTGAGAGAGTATTAATGAAATGCTATGTTTTTATGAATGTATGATTTTTTTTCAAAGGTATATATATATTTTTATTGTTTATTTAAAATTATACCGTATCTAACGATACACGATACGATACACGATTTGATAACTATGGTAGAAATACAAATACAATCCATTTATTTATAAATATAAGCTAAATAATTGATTAATTTAACATATTCATTCGCTTAACATTCATTTATATAAGAAAAAATTTAAATTGGAGGAAAAATAAAGGTTTGATATGAGGCGAAAATTATTTAAATTAGAATATTATTCAATTGATAATACAATTTTATTATAATACTAATTACTAATTAATAATATTAAGTGCAACATATTATTATAATACTAATTTGTGCAGCATATTATAATACTAATTCATTAATTTAAATTGTGTCTTCAAATTAATAAATAATATTATTTCATTAATATTAAAATCATTGTGTGCACTATGATTAAAACACATAAATATTTAGTTCTAGATATTTAATACAGTGTTGTTTCGACCTGTTTCGATTGAAACGGTCCGACACAGTAACGTTTCGACCGAAACTTTGAAATTTTGGGATTCAACCTATGTTTCGTGTCGGTGTGTTGAAATTTCGAAACGTTTCAGACGTTTTGACACGACATTTTAATCCTTGCTCATAAGTGGGATGCTAATGGGGGTTGAAAGGGGTAGTTTTCGGCACCCATGGAAATTAATTTCTTGAGGATTACAACCCTTTTCTCTAAGGATTAAATTTGTTGCGGGTAATGGGGAGAGAGTTTATTTTTGGGAGGACTTTGAGGTTGGGGAGTCATCCTTGGCATGTTTATATTCCCGTCTCTTTAGTCTTTCTCGTTTTGATAATACTCCTATTGATTGGTGATACAACTTTATATCATGATTCTTTGGATAGAAGTAGTTGGGTCATTGACTTGATATGGTTGTTCTCTTGCAAAGCTTTTTTTGATTCACTTATTGATAATTCTTCCCTCCTAATTTCTTATCCATCATTTGAAAATTTGGAGGCTAAAGTGCCTTTAAAAGTACAAGTTTGTGGATAGGTTGTGGTTCATGGCAAGACTAACACCAATGAGGTACTCCAAAAGAGAAAACCTAATACATGCCTTCATCCACAATTGTGTGTTATGTGTAACAATGAATGCAAGAATGTGAATCATTTATTTTTGCATTGCCCGGCTGCTTGGTATTTATGGAATAAGTTGTTTAAGAAGGTTGGGCTTTCTTGGGTGGCCCCAAGTTTCATTTCAACTTCGTCTTGTATGGACTTTGGTGGCTTTGGAAGAACGAGTAGTGTAGTTACTCTTTGAGATTATGCAATGCTTGCCATTCTTTGGGTGATTTTGTTGGAAAGAAATGTGCGGATTTGTGAGAAGTGTAAAGTACGGAAAGGATTATGGAATCATATCTATATTTAGCATCATTTTGGGCATCGACATCGATTTTTTTTGATAATTTGCCTCTTTTTAAAATTTCGGGGAGCTGGATATGTGTTTGTAGATGTTATTCGTCCATGCTGTTTATTTTGTCTTGTTTTAATGTAGTGTTATTACATCCATTTTTATTATTAATATAATCTTTTTTTCCGATTAAATAAAAGAAAGAAAATCAGTCAAATCTCTGGATCAAGAGGTTGAGGCCTGAACTTCGGTGGATAATACGTGTCAAGGGTGTTTGATTTCATCCTCCTGAAAATAGGAATCAAACGTGAGTTGTGTGTGCTCATACTCCACTGCAGAATGGGGTTGTCTGAAAGAAGGAATCGACACCTGGTGGAGTCGTGCAGGGCTGGGCCATGCTACAGGCCAAGGGAGTTCCAAATCTTTCTTCAAGCAATCATGCGAGACAAAGTTAAATATGCTAGTACTCGATCATTGAGGCACCTAAAGAAAATGGAAATCCCAAAAATAAGAGTCCACTCTCTTAACATCAGGACAAGATATATGAGGCTCATGGAGGGAGAAAAGACAATAAAGATGGGGACAAACTGTTAAAAGAAGAATGCCTTCAAAATAACATTTCAGATCCACCACCAACTTTTTATTGAGTCAAAGAAAGAAAAGGAGGATATATTTGTCAGATGAATTTTCACTCATGAGTTCCATTGTACCCTGACCCCCCCATTCTTCTGAAAACCATATTTTATACTAATTACAGGAATCAGGTTGTAGTGGGAACGTCCATAACCATTTATCTACTAGAGAAACGTTTTTAGATGCTAAACTACTGTACACTTATATTTTAATCCCATAACCTGAATAGAAGACCACATAGTTGATTGATTTATGATTCTAAACCTTTTTACCTTGTCGTGAATCGTGATTCATTAATCAGCTTCCTTGGTAACTCAGCCTCAAAACTACAAAAATAGGCTATACTACGTCACACCTCTTGTGCTTGATGATCTATGTGGACTGTTTCTGATGTACAGTGCTTGTTGGCTGGCTTCAATACGACCGAGGTTTGGTGAACCCAGCTTTGTGTGTAATCTGTGTGCCTTCCCATCCCCCCTCTTTTGCGGTTCCTAATGGTCCTGTGGCTGTTCTTTTGCTTGCATGGGTCCATTATGTCCTTTTTTCTAGCAATATAAAATTTCTGAGGTGAATTAGCTTCCGCAGACTGTCTGTCTATAGCTGATATGCATAGTAGCTGTTATCACTTATATCAAGTAGGGGAGTAGGTTGGAGACTATGTATTGTGCAGGGCAGTGTTCGTATAAATAATTGATGTAGAAGGGTTTTTCTACTAGGTCTTGAATTTGTCTCTTTATAATTTAATTGTGGTGAGAGACAGCTTAATTGTGTTATGTGCATCATAATTTGTTGTATAAGGAGTGTATGTGTACATAAATGACTACCCTAAATTTGTTCAGGCTAAATTGGGTGGTCTAGGTTTCAATGTATAGTTTCACAAGTGGATGGATGAATGAAAATTTGATTTGGATAGACTCGATCAAGCAAAAGTTCTCTTAAAGCCTTTTCTTATATGCATAATGTTGTCATGACTATTGCATGTATCTTGAGCCGTTCATAAGCATTCTTTGTTCCTTTATGTGGAAAAGTTGTCGTGCATTGGTTATCAACCTTATGGGTTGGGGCATTCCAAAGTATATTCATGGAAATGTGTTAGGCTTTATGTTCTCCGTTAAGTCTGGCTTGCAGTCATTGTCACTGTTTGATGGTGACCCATTAGTATTTCTGTTACTAACCGTTTCTTTTGAGCAGAGATTTTAAAAGTTGAATTATGGTTGATAGGTACAAATTGTCATATCCTAAGAAAATCAAATCATACTTTACCCACCACAAGCAACCCAGGAAAGAAAAAAAAAAATTAATCATGTAATCACAAAACACACTGCAGCGAATCCAAGTGACTGAGCCATTTGAGTGTTTCTTAGTGATAGCTGTTCCTGAGTTTCTTTCAAAATCCAGGTACCCCTGCTGCAAGGATGAAAAAGGTCCCAAGTACTGTAGTAAAGAATCGGAGCCGTGAATTGACTGCTGTTTTTGAGTCTTTCACCCCGTATCATGGAATGGAAGGCAAAGTAGAGAGAGTATGGATTACTGAAATTGCAACTGATGGAATTCACTTGGTAAGATTGTCTCTAAGCACGTGTGGTTTAATAAGGGAATTTTCTTTTGATTTGGCACCTTGAGTTAGAGCATTACACAGTTGGGTCTCTGCATTAGGGCAAGTTAGATGGTTGATGTTTGGAAGGCATATTGGCATGTATTTTGTCGTGGTTTACATGTTATGCACAAACAATTCTGGGTTAGACATATTTTGAGTGCTTCCTTTTTGTAAATTTCGTTAGTGTCAGAAGGTATTAGAATGCAAAAATACTTTGAAATCAATTTTATTATTTTGTTCTATTTGGTAGTCAAGTTAAGCATGAAGCCAATGACTGCTGGCCAGATGTTCTTATCTTATGACTTAGCATATAGATTCATTATATAAGAAGATTGTGCATGCTGTTGAAACCACAGGCATGAGCATTTTCCAGTTCTGAAAATATGTTATATCAGTCAAGAGCTGATCCCAAATCGTTGATGTTTTCACGTAGCTGCTTTTCTATTTTATCTAATCAGATGGTCCCTCATTGCTTTAGGTGGGTCACACAAAGGGATACATCCAAGTTCTCATAATTGCTCCAAATAGCATGCTAGGGACTTCTGTTGTTGTGAAGATAACATCTGTAGGAAGGTGGTCAGTTTTCGGGGAAGTCATAGAGACTCTCAACCAAAGGGATGAGGATATGACTTCAACTGAAAGAATGGGTGGTGATGACAAATGTTTTCCCTGCTTCAACCTCGATGAGTCCTGTGCATGTTCAAGGGAGCCTGAATCTTGTGCTTGTGAACTGAATAGTTGCTGTGGACAAAAGCCATTGGATGAAAGAACGGTTCCAGTTCCAAAGAATGACTCGCTGCCAGCAGATCAAATTAGCCGAAATCTCATAGGGTGGTTAATAAGGAAACGAAAGAACCATTACCAAAAGACGCAGGAAAATGGGTTTGTGTTGGAATCTAAACAAAAGCAGGACCAGGCCCTAGGCAGCATACTTGAGTGGAGTCGTGTGGACACTCTACTTTTGGGTGGAATACTTGTAAGCTTGTTGACAATTGTGGCTCTGCTTTCATATCTGCAATCTTGGAATCTATAATCAGAATGAGGCAATGTTGTGTCTCTTCTTTTCCAGAAGAATGATATAATATTATTATTATTATAAGACTGCAGAATATGAGAGATTTTTGGGTGTTTTGAGTTTTGGACTATTGATAGAGCCTGTTTTTGATGGATTCTCTGAATTTAGGTAATTGTAATGCACTGCTTTTTTTCTTTTCCTGACTATTTTGTTTTCCAGAATATTCAGTTTGTTGTCCTCACCTATTTTCTTTTCCAGAAAATTCCGTTGACTCTACTTACTGGAAAACTGTACTTGTGTTAGCTGATCTTTGCCCGTTCCCTTAACAGAACATTAACGTTTGTATTACTATTCATGCAATTAAGTTGGGAGGAAATGTGTAAAAAATCGAATGAGGAAAAAAAAATGAGTAGATGTAGCTTTAAAATGTAGTTTTGAAAAATATTAGAGCCAAAAAAAAAAAAAAAAAGCCTTGATGATGCAAGCTATTACTTCCACTTTAGTTTCTCAACTCATTCAACAAAATATTGAATGCTCAAAGCAAAAAGAATGGTTGGACTTGGTCTAATACGGTGGTTGGAGAATATAGTACATCTTATCTTATCTGGAAAAGAGAAAAGAATATAGGATATCCATGCCCAGGAAAAGTGAGATCTTTCAATGTGGGGGGTGGCAGGGGAAGGGGCGTATTATTGCTTCCATTGTTGCCTTGTGCTGCTCTAACTTCACTGGATTTATTTACTGAACTTGGTCTTTCTAATTTGTTCTGGACTGAATAATTGAGTTCCTAATGGTTTCCATCTCAGAGAAGCAGCATATCTGACTTGGCTGGCAATCTCTTGAAGAAATTGACAGGTACTGACGGCAACCTGGACCGGAACCGAGGGTGGCGCAGCATGTACAGCCCGATGAGCACAGCCACGACTTGGAACGGTGTAACATATAGGAAAACTGCGAAGATTAGTGCCAAGACAATGAATATGGCTGTAGCCCTTGAGTCCCTCCAGCTTAATATGGCTAGAGCTCTTTCGCCCTGTGTTGCCAAATCTCCGATCACTGTCTGCACCTTACCTGCTATGGATCGTAACCGATCGTACCTCATCCTCACGATTTCTGTTGGCCGGGAAGTTGGGAATGTATCGAATTCTTCGTCGAGCTCGTCAGGGTGCACCATTCCAGCTTGAGAAAGCTTAATGTCCATGTGGGGTGGGTGCCTTGGCCTAAACCTGTAGTTCCACAACCCAATAACAAACAGGTAGAGGAAAATTGTGGGCAGGATCAATTCAGGGTAGCAGACTAGAATCAAGAACAATACGTGCACGAGGATCGTTGTGAGTGGGTTTTTCCAGAGACAAATGCCATTGAACCATCGACAAACGGCTGAAAACCCAGAAAGAAGCGACATTATTCGCTGGAAATTGGCTTTACTTCGTCTCAGGCTCCACATGTGGTAATCCACATCAAGCATGTACTCCACGATTTCTCGCCTGAGTGGTGGCTCTGCTCTGGCTAACCTCGCCGCCACTATCTGCATTGCCTGGTGGCGAAGCCAATCAATGTGCCTAACCGGGATTGGTTGGGCATAATGCATTTTGGGCAGAATTGGCCTGCCATATTGTGCCACCATGTTAACCCAAGCTGTGCAAGTGAACCTCAATGCCAAGTGAAGCTCCCCATGTTTCTTCAAACCAGAGGGTTGTTGAAGAACTAGCAATGGATAGCAATGGGTGTAAATTCGATCAGTTTCTAGAGTTGATAGCCGAATTCTCACCTTCCCGATTCTCTGATCTCTCGCGTCCTCTCTGCTTCCATTGATGTGGCAATTGTCGAAAACACCAATGGTGATTACAGTACAAGGATCATAAACTTCCCAAGTATACTGCTCGTTCCAGCGTGGGGCTAGAGTATCAAGAAGGGTTCTTGTTCGAATCCATTTGTTCCCATACTTTGCTACACAGTAGGCGTCCGTGGTTCTACCATCTTTACCTTTCATTGGCAGCAGGTTTTGGGCACTCAAAATTCCCAGCTCAAGAATCCCAATGCTAGGCTTCCTCAGATGTTTCGATGATGGCTGAAGATCGCTGCTAAAATGCGTGGACTCGTCAAGAACATGATAACCGGCATCTAGACAGAGCCGGAGGTGAATTTTGCTCGAGAATTTCACTTCTTTCTTCTTGTCCGCTTGTTCCTCCACAGAATGCCTGTGGAGGTTGAACCAGCGAGGGTCGGGTAGCTTGATGGAATCCATTCTCTGAGGGACCTCTCTAACCGGTATGATCATTCTTCCGATGATTTCTTCCTTTCCAGGTCCGGTCCTATCCTCAACACTGATAATTATCATCTCTTCAAATGGCTCAGATGCCACAAACATGAGCTCCTCGTTCCAAACCGGATTAATTTGCCTCATTTGAGGCCTAGTGACTCTCACCTGATGACCAATCTGTACCCTCACAAATGTATCAGGTAGTCGGGTATGATCAGAGGCCAGGAGGTCCTGGGCTGCGATAACATGGACTCTAAGGTAGTACAATTTGGGTGAAAAATATACCTTTGATCTCGTATTGTAAAGGTTTTGATGGCTAACGTTGTGAGCATCAGAGTGCCATGCATCAGGAAACGCCTCATCAGCCTGTGTTCCAATCCAAACTGCTAGCATAATTTCTCCTTGAACCTTCTCTCCCTTCTTGTTATCCAATTTATACCACAGGGGAGCCAAAGGACTATCCGGCGGAACACGATGAGGAACTTCCATTATATCAAAACCAACCCTCCCCACAAAATCATCCTTCCCAATATCCTTATCCTTCACGATTATTTCAATCAAATTCGACTGTAATCGTTCTTTCGAGAACGCAAAAACGCTGTTCCAGATCGGATTCCGATTCTTCTCCAAGTGTTTAGTCACCCCTTTGTAGTTCCCAACCCTCACTTCAACATAGGGGTCAAGACTTCCTGTTATGTCCATTACTGGAAGATCCTTAGCCTTCACAACATTCACATACAAATAATGCATTTGCTCCACCAAATCGTAAGTACCTGCTGTCTTTTCCCTTCCCCAATAGCCCATACGCGCCGCCACCGGCGGCCTTGTCTCAACCAACTGAAATTCCGGCCGCTGCCCGGGAAATTGCATATGCATAAAGGTGCCCGGACCGGCTGGACCGGCTTTGGAGAAGTCACTTCGGGATTCGAAGGTCACCGGCTTTTGTACCGGTGGTGGTGGAGCTGGTGCTGGTGTTGGTGCTGGACCTCCACCACCACCACCACCACCACCAGCAGTTCCAACACTGTAAAAAGTTCTTACTTCTTTTTCCTTCTTCTTTTTCTTCTTGTGTTCACCGGCTCTGTACTCATCTCCAAGCTTGTTAGTATCGAACTCTTGCAATGGAGTTGTCTCTTTAGTTTCGAAAGTTTCGAAACTTTGTTTAGTCTCGAAAGTTTCGAAACTTTGTTTAGTCTCCACACCATTGTATTGTTGTGCTTGTGGTGGAGAAGAGAATTGACCAAGACCCGCATATATTTTCAAAGAGATATCGCCTTTTATATTAGAAAAAAGGCCACGTTTGTCAAGTGGGTAGCGTTGTTCCATGGATTCAGACTCGGAGAAAGGGACTGAGACGCCGGAGATTCTGACCCGGCCGAGAAACTTGTTGTGGTGGCCATGTTTCCGATCGTTGAACACAGAAACGTCGATGGTTTTGTTGGGAAGAGCTCTTGGATTGTCGATGTTGAAGACGAGCTTTTCATTCCACTGTGGGTTGAGATCTTTTGGCTTTGTTTGTGTTCTTTGTCGTTGCTCTTCGAATTCTACTTCTACATAGGGACTTGCCGAGCCTTGTCCATCTTTGGGCATTAGATCACTGGCGTCGAGAACTTCTACGATGAGTTTGGCCATGAACGCCGATGGAAGAGACTTGTCGGCCGGAGATGTAGATGGAGAATTATGATGTGGGGAGGGAGGGAGGGAGAGAGAGAGTAGGATTAAAGAAGAAGACAGGAAGAGTGGTAGCAGTAGGAAGGAGAGAGACAGAGAGGTGGAGAGAAATAGTTGGCGGTGGTGATTTAGATTGGGTTATTTGGAGTAAGAAGACAGGAACATGTGTTGTATTGTCCTAGAAATGACTGAGGAGGAGAGGAGCTTCACCATCCTCTCAATTTCACATTATCTCAGTTTTGATTCAATTCAATCATCACCGTTGATAAATTCCTTTGATCGCACTACAACCAGTGGGACCCACTGGATCCAAGGGATGATACTTAGTTTGACAACTAGTCAAATTGAGAGGATTCACATCTTAGGAAGTGCCCCTGCTTGTGTTTGGTGGGGTGAGGCCGCTCCAAAAAGAGAGAGAGAGAGAGAGAGAGAGAGACATGTGTGGGGTTTGGTGGAAGGAAGGAAAGTTAATGATGTGTCAATATAGTTTAAATGATAATGTAAAAGTCTAATAATTAAAATTATGATAATATTTTTGTATCATATCAATTTTTATATTAATACTAGAGATAGTTTGTACTTGAAGTCACGATACAATGTGAATGATTTTGACATGAATATTGGTAAAAATTTGGATGAAAATTTTAAGTTGGGAAGGCATTCCTTTCCCGATTGAATGTAATGAAAGGTGAAAGAGTTTACTTCATTCATGAAAACTAAGAAACTTTCTGCAAAAGCATTTGTTTCCTTTTGAGTATGAGTATGATCTCTCCTTTTCATGGGTGTTAGGCAGATTTATTATTGGTTCAATTATGCACAGTATATTTAGCTTGGTTTGATTGTCAATTCCAGTGGGCTAAAAGGTCAGCATCAAGATAACTCTCAGATTGCAGTTTTTTTTTTTTATTTGAAGTATTTTTATAATAACATCATTTCATGGATATTCTTGTGCTTGAAACCTCTCTGTTGGCTTTTCCTTTTCTTTCTTTTTTTTTTGAAAACCCAATAGACTTTTTCAACTAAATGGTTATTATTATGATGAGGAACTAACATTCTTCGTGGTTGTTGGTGAGATTGCTTATTATTTACATTTCATAGATCCATCCCATCATAGATTAAGATGACACATATGAATCCAATTCCTTAAATACACCCATAATCCAATTCCTTTATGGTTAAGCTTTGATTGGGATTAGGATTGAATTGGTCTATGTCAGTAGACCCCGCCCACCTTTTTCTCTTTCTCTTTGTTTGTTTGCTAGTTTGCATTATTCTGACACTACATATATTTCCTAAGTCACCCTCCCCTCCCCTCCCCTCGCCCTTTTTTTTTAAAATTGCATCTGGTAATGAAAGAAGAATCTGTGGATAAAGCTGACAAACAGAATGGTATGATGTTGAATCTAATTCAAGAAATGCAATTGAAAGGTTGGATGAATCATACCATACAATCAACCAATCATGTTGACCATATAATTATGATTTCGACAGCTATCTAGATAATGTAAGAGAAGGAAAAGTTGAAAGAAAAACACATGGACAAGGGAAATTTCATCAATTTTATAATCACTTGTACCTATCCCATCTATGGATTTTATTTTTTGTTGTGTCATATATTTTCTAGTTTAATTAAAATTTGGGACGTATAGGACTGGAGTCGAGTCAAGTCAAATTAAGTCAAGTTAAAATTTATTTTAAAAATAGGCCGTTGAAGATTTATTTTAAAAATAATTCTAAAATAAAAAATTTTAGAATTAAATTCAAAAATTTAATATGAATTTGAATAAATTCAAAAATAAATATTTTTTTAGCCGATAATTCAAATTTAAATTCAAACTCAAACTTGAATATTTTTTAACTAGGATTTCAATAAATTAAAGATGAATTTGACTGTGGTCTGATTCCAAACATAGGCATAGACGTAAGGTAGGGTAGGAATTTAATAATATTAGATTAAATTTAAAGATGTAAAGGGTAACTTGGTAACTTGAAAAGCAATGTGGGCTGGGAGAATAAAATATGTGGTGGCGTGGGGCAGGGAAGGTCCATGAGTGGAGAGGGTTATTTTCAAGATTGATTTTGAGTGATAGGAACTGAGCAGTTGGAGAGAAGACGCTAGTGTGTTAGGCTGCCATGGTTTGGCTTTTGGATAAAATACTGCCTGCCACTCACAATTTGCCTTTCCTAGTTTCCCTAATGCCATATAAACTAGAAATAAGGCGGTGTTGAATGCTAAATTTTTAAGTGTTGAATGTTAAATTTTTTAATTTGTAGATTGTTTAGTGTCAAATGAAATTTAAATATTGAATTTAATCAAAATGTTTGATAAATATAAATAGCTGATGTTTAAAAATTATTATTATTCTAATTTTGTCATCCTCTTGAAAGACCTCTCTATAATTGTCTTATTTCTATCATCACCATCACAATGGTGGTAACGGTGGCCGCGACGACGGTGGTGGTGACAACAATAATGGTGGTGGTGGCGACAATGGTGGTTGTGTGATGGCGACAACGATGGTGATGGTGATGGTGGCACAATAGTGGTCGTAGTAGTGGTGGCGATGGTAGTGGTGGTGACGATAGTACAATGGTGATGGTGGTGTTGGCAATGACACAATGATGGTGAGAGTATATTTGTCCATTATGAGAAATTAATAGAATCCTTATTAACTAAATTTTAAGAAGAATTTAAAATATTAAGTAGTATGAGTTTTAGATTATTGAATGAATTTAATTTATTAAGTACTTAAAGTTTTTAGTTTTAAGCATTAAGTGGTGTTATCAAACAATCATAAGGTTGTGTTTGAAAATATTTTATAATATTAAATATTAAATATTAATTATATAATATTTATATTTTAAATGATAATTATTTTTTTAAATTATGTAATTTAAAATTAAAGTGAATATAAAGAAAATAAGAGAAAAAATTGGGGAGAGAGAAGTGATAGGTGGGTGTGCATTAAGAGAGACGGGTTTGGCAGCGAGGGATGTGTTAGTTTTTTTGAACCAAAAAATATAGAGTAATGTTATTGGGACCTAATTTATTGACATAATTTGCTGACATAATTCACTGTGACCATTGAATTCACCGTAGACCTTATCAAATATTGGAACTTAGTGTTGATCTAATGATTCCTATGACCACATTATTATGTCAGTAAATTATGTCAAATTTTTAAATTCAAATAGTATTACTCAAAAATATATTCTTTTTGACCCGATTACATTGGAAGAGTTTGAGTAATTATTGATGCTGTTACCCAATGAGCAGTTCTATTCAAGGGTCTGCTCTGATGACTGAAGCATAGATCCATAAGTTTTGCACTCGATCGAGAATATCCTCTATTAATGGAGCAATTTGCCATGGGGGTACTCCTTACAAGGTGCTAAGTTTTATGACTTCAACATTGTCGCTTTCGATGAACTACCATGCATGCCTCTTTTACAGCTGCAGCCTTGGAGTATAAGGTAGACACCGCCGGTAGAGACCCTGTCCTCCCTTCCATCAATGTCCCCTGCTCGTTTCTCCCCACAAGTCTCCCTTCCATGAGCTCGACATACTGTGGTTATTGGGTTTGGCCCCTTACGATTGAAGATGAATTCATTCCTTGCCTTCCAAATAACCCATCCAGTGGTTGCCAATTTGCTTATCACCTCAATTGGTAGTTGGACATTATCAATGCTTGGAATTAGGGTAGATGTCCTCTGTTTTACTGTGTCGAAGGTCAGCTGGTTCACTCGATAGCCTATGTCCACCCCAAACCATACTCTGTGGGTCCAATTGCAGTTGAACAACAGGTGCTCAATTGTTTCAAGTTGCTCATTGAATGATTTCTCCCAAACTTACTTGGCGTATGCATGTTGAACTTGACAAAACTTTTATTTGAATCTTAATGATGTGGATTGACATTTCAACCGATGCAAGAATTCAGACTCCACTCCTCACAGCAACCTCCACTACAACAATAATCCAACAATGTGTTTACAAAGGTTTCGAGTAGTGCGGGATAGACTAATCATCACATTGCTCTAGAATGTCTAAAGACAAAAGTTCCATTCGATTCAACTAGATTTTTCATACAATTATCCCTTTGGCTTATCATTGAAACCAACACGCCTGAACATAAGATAGCTGCTTTCACTCTACTTTTTATTTGAGTTCTAAATTTCCTTTCGCTTTTGCTTATGATCTTTTTTATGGTTATATCGATGCAAAAAAAGACATTGTCTTCTTTTCTTTCCGGAGCAGAGCTGTCTTGCTCGTAGCTCCCTATTGATATAAAGGGCATGAAGGGAAAAAGAAAAAAAAAAAAACAAGTTTTGAGGGAGTACAGAGCCACAGTTAGTAGTCTCATAAGGATTTAAAACATTTGCAATATTTTGCTAGCGAACTGACCAAAATGCCTTATGGCAAAACTTTCGTATTAAGGTTACCAATTAAGAGTGGACAAACTATAGGCATGAGTTCGATTTATTTTGAAAACTATTCGTAAATATAAAATTACGGTCGATAATGTTCACCTCACGCAAATAGTGATGAATGTCGTGGGACTAGGCTAAACCATGAAATCCGAGTCGTGTATGGAAGAGCATCACAAGCATTGCTCTACTTAGGTGACGCTCGTAAAAATCATTGTAGCAAAAAATATCACTAACTTAAGACACCAGCTTGATTAGCGCGTGGAATCTCGGGTCTTTGCAGGCACCCTCACAAACATGAAAAATACTCCACAAAGTTCAAAAAGAAAAAAAAAATCAATAGAGCTGACCCTTATAATTGGTATGTCTGAGATTTTGTCTTCTATGTTGTCTATTTAAGATTTCTTAAATGTCTGTATCCTATTTCTTTAGCGACGTGGTCCAAAGTCCAAACAGGTTCTGCCAGAGCACATATGAAGATGGGCACGAGGGCCAGGACAGTTTATATGCATAACTAAAAGACTACTTTTCTGTGCAATGAATAGAAAGGCTGATTAAGAACTTCGAACCAACTGTGATAGGACCCACAAAACTCTGCTTTTTCCACCTCACTATTAGTTTATCTTTTCCAATTTATAATGATCTGTTTGGTATATCAAGGCATGAGTGCATTTTGGAAAAACATGTGAACTAGTTGGATGCTTCCAACAACTAATCCATAGAATGAGTGTATTTTGAAAAACAAGTAGGGTGATTCAATTAAATAATTGATTCCTCCCCTTAGCTGGCTTTAAAATTGGTTTTGTTTGTATTTTGCCATTGCTAATCAGTGAGGTTCACAGATTTTGGATGGGTTTTTAAAAAGTTGAGCTCGATCCCGAAAATCACTGTCACCTCACGTCAGTAATTGTCAAATAATAGAGTAACTTAAAAGGGACATAAATTGACTTCTTACGAGTTTATCATTAATTGAACATAACATTTTACAAGTATAACCTTCACTAATCTTGATGATGATGTGGAAACTAAGTGATTGTTTGTAAACGAACAACTGTACGTCTTCCTGTAAAACGAACAAACTGTCAAGGATTGGGGTTAGATCGGTTAGAGGCACTTTGATGATTAAGTTAGTAAGGGTGTGCGATCAAGCAAGCAAATTAGAGTGAAAGAAGTGCGTACATTAAGACTTAAGCTCATCCGGTATTCATAGGAACACCTTCCTGACCAAGTAATTAATCATCAAAAGTGTTATTTTATTATGTTTAATGATGAATTAATTGCATATTATTTGAGATTATACATGTTAGGTTCATGAATTCTTTAACTTGATACTTATTCTAGTTGTTTGTTTCATTTTGTCGGCAATTTAGACGAGTTATGATGATAATGAAGTGAATAATGGAGCAAACAATGAAAGAAGAATCCGGCTGGAATAAGAGACAATTTGGCAACTAAAAAGAAGTTTTGGATAGAGATTGAGGAGGGTCCGAACTCACAATGGGCATCCTAACTCACCCCATACACTGGAAAAAGAGAAAACGAAACGGAGCGAAAAAAAATCAGACGAAGCACTTCCGTTCGAACACAAGACAGTTCATTCGAAGCTAGACAACCCGTTCGAATGCGCCATTCCTTGTTCACACGTAGGGATGTCAATGGACCGGAGAAAAACGGGTATTCGTTCAAACCCGCTCCGTTTGGACCGGGGATGGACTATACGTATTGGACGGTAGACGTATACGGGGATACCCGAATAAACCCGTGCGGGGATGGAGGCGGGGATGGACTTACCCTTACCCCCGCCCCTCCCCGCCCCATCCCCGTTACCCGCAAAAAAATATATAAATATAAATATATATTGAGTTGATTTTACCACCATTATGTTGATTTGGACATTTGTTTGTGTTTTATTCAAATATATAATATTTTGAAGTAATATTTTGGACATTTATTGTTTGTGTTTTATTGAAATATGTTATGTTATATTATGTTGTGTTAGATTATTTAGAATATTGTTGGATTATTTAAAATATTAGATTTAATTAGCTTGGACTTGGGCGGGTACGGGGGAAGCGGGGACGGGGACAGGGATTAAAAATTTACCCGCGGACGGGGATGGGGATGAAAATTATACCCGCTAACGGGGGTGGACCGGGGATGGACGAAATTTTTTTAAGCGGGTA
>CM042193.1:12855609-12882091 GCA_023539305.1 Ilex asprella
ACTTGAATATATATATATATATATATATATATATATATATATATATACTAGTGTTATCTAATCTTTGAATTAAAGAGAGATCTTGGGACTCTTACGTGCACAGGGGTGGAACTAGTCCACCACTCGGATAGTGGGTGTTCCTGGCTCACCTAAAAGAAATAAAATACTAACTACTATTAAACCTACTTTTTAATATTTTGTTTAATTATTTTCTGTCATCACTTCTATATTAAAATATCAATTGCTGAATACTAAAACGCTCCAACGGCTAATATTCTAACAACCATATTTTTTGAGTTATTATACAATTAAATATAGAAGTAATTACAACTTATTAAACACATATATTATTTGTGTGTGTGTATATATTTATATACGTATTTTCAGAATAGATATATACAATATCATATCAACTATCTTCTTATAAATATAAGTTTTTAAGCAATATTCAAAAGTGTGTGAAACTTCTGCTTCATTCGATTGTACAGATCTGAGTAAAATAACAGTCAATAAGATGGGTTGTTGTATCATGGAACGACACGTTATTACCTTTTGCATTATAATTTTTTCATAAAAGGGTACGAATCGTCTTAAAAAAATGACTTAATTCGCGTCTTACCCCGCCGTTCACTTCGTTTGCATTCAATTTTTTCAACACTTAGTCCAACGAGTTTGAACCATTGGGACATGATTTGACCATCGGGATGCGATTTGAAGATCGGGACGCGCCTCTTGGATCTAATGCGCGAGTTTTCGATGAGGAAGACTCCTTTTTAAGCACCAAAGTGTCCAAAATCCTAACCCCCGAGTGTAAATATTGCCTCATGTTTGTGAGGGATCCCACTTTTAAGCCTTTTACATTATTTTCTTTAGTTTTTGAGATCTATCAATGGTTTGTGAGTAGTTCTCTTGTAGTTTTCAATTAGGGTATGAATTTGTGATTTTTCTTTCCAACAATTATTTTATGTAATTTTTTTCTTGATCTTAATGATAAATCTTTTATTCTTTTCAATATTGATTAAATATGTTTAGCAAAGTTTTATACTATGTGCAATTATTTGACTGTATATTAATAAGACTGAGTTCTTGGTGTACTTAATACTTATAATTCTTTGTGAGTTTTATACAACTAGTTCCTGAAATCTTATTTTCATATGAATCAAACTAATTGTTTGTTTAAAGAAAAATTACACTAAAATCTGAATTCGTTGACTATTTGGTTCTCATTGAAATTTAAGTACTAAATTGAATTAAACTATTTGATAACTACAAAAAACTGACATCTAAAAATAAATTAATTTTCAGTTTTACTTATCCACTCTTTAATTTGAAAATATTTATAAAATATATTTTTATCTAATAAAAAACTACAATATATCAAATCAGTTTAATTCATATCATAAATCATAATCATTATTATTATATTGTAATCTACATTTAACAAACTTAATAAAATTAATTTAATAAAATAGCAATCAGTGAATAATCACAATAACTGAACAATAGCAAATTGAATAACGCAATAACACAATAAATAATCGAAAAATATAGAAAAAAAGAAGAAGAATAAAAGGGGTGTGTGTGTGTGTGTGACTGTTAAACTCTCTGTGTATGTGTGTGCGCGCGTGTGTGTGTGTGCAGTGCGTGCATTTGTGTGTGTGTGTGTGTGAAATTTTGAATGTATGTTTTTGATGGACAAGACAGGGGAATAAAAAAAAAATGAAGAAGACAAGAAAGAAAGTTATCTGTTACCCACTGAAGACAACGGCAGAGCCACATAGGGAGGAGGGTGAGCACTTGCCCTGGGGGATTGAATCTCTTTATATATGTATTATTAAGGGATGAAAGTTTGCTTATTTTAATACATTTGCCCCCTTGATTTTTAAAAATGTTTACAATAGTTCTAACTTACTTTTAATTTTTGGCAAGTTAGTGGCCCATTGCCCCCACCCCCTTCCAAAAAGATCAATGTTTTAGTTTCTGAATTGAGTAAATCAATAAAATAAATGATAATTTCAACTAGTTTGCACAATACAAAATGAATAATGATCTTGTTATGGATAATGTGGTTTTACACATCGAAGAGAATTTCTAAAAATTTAGTTTATCATCAATACATTATAGACAAATTCTGAGATTTGAATAACATCATATTCTACTTTAGTATGTTAAAGTTGAAATGCAATACCGTAAGTTATTTTATGGTTTATTGTTCATATTTTTTTTAAGTTAAATGGAAACTGATTTTACTGTTTTAATAGTAGTGTAGTGTTGAATCCTAAAATATTTTTTCACGCTTGGAAATGTTTGTACAAACTAGTGAAATCTTTTTGTGTAATAGTTTCTGTCACGCCCCAAATTTCACAAAAGCTTGATTAAAAAAATTACTTTGTTTATTCCAAAAATACATGTCGGTTTGTTGTAAAAACATCTAGAAAAATATCTTTTTAGTTTAAATAAATCATCATTTTTTTTTAGAAAATTTCAATAAAGCTTCCTTTGAAAATCGGGCATCTAGATAATTAGTGAGAGTTACCTGTGAGAGCATTAAACATAATAATTATACGTAACTACTTATTCGCATCATATCAATCATATACATCTCTTCTCATGATATCCACAAATAAGTCATTGTCATTCAATACCGGGGTGACAAATAGAGGCGCACCTAGGTGACAATTTAATTATCCAAAATTCTTCATCATGAACATAATATACATAATATCTAAAATCTTTATAAGTAAACCATTTAAAAAGTCACAATCTATGCATATTCCCTCAAATTAACCAAAATATAAATCATTAACAAATCCTCAATAATATACATCATCCTACATTGTTCTTTACATACTCTAACTAAATCATAACAACTATCTTCTGTCTCGATACTCACATTATGTAGTCCACCAACATATGCCCATAACTGAAAATCTTAAATGATAGGGTTGAGCAACCACACGCTCAGTAGGATAATCCTTTTCTCAAACATATATAAGATTTTAAATACTAACAGTTCACAATCATAATGATAGGTAATGAAATAATTTATCAATCTGTCTAGGTACATGATAAGTAGTAAGCATTTTTTAAAGTAAACTAAGTACTATCATTTGAAATATATAATTGAAAGATCAAGAAATTTACCACATCAAAATCAAATCTCAAGGTAACCCTATAAAACATTTCTTCTTAAAACATAAATCAACATCATTGATTTTATAAAGTACGAAGTGATAAATCTTTATACAAATATATGTATAGTAAATCTAGTAAAATAATCATGTCTTATTTTGAACACAATTTCCTAAACTTGTTCTTTTTAGGGTTTTTTTTCAAAAATATTAACTGTACGTACTTTTGCCTCAACTTCATCTTACTTCACCTCACTCAAGAGATTTGTTGGAATATTGACTATTGGTTTATTGACACTCATAATCCATGTATATTACCCATACAGACAGATATCATCAAATAAACACCGGTTCATGAATGATCTATCTCTGGGAAACCTTTTTGAATCTCGCACCCTAGGGTCTCATCGTATTTCTTATTTTTCAAGTGGGATGTGTGAAATTGTATATGTATATTTTTATTAGACAAGACAGGAAATTTAAAAAAAAATAGAGACGAAGACAAGAAAGAAAGTTACATGTTACCTACTGAAGACAAGGACAGAGCCGCATAGGGAGGTTGGGCACTTGCCCGCTGAGTTTTTGAATCCTTTTATTTATGTATTATTAAGGGATGATAGTTTGCTTATTTTAATACATTTGGCCCCCTTGTTTTTTAAAAATGTTTACAACAGTTCTAACTTTTAATTTTTGGCAAGTTAGTGGCCCATTGCCCCCAACCCCTTCCAAAAAAGATCAATGTTTTTAGTCTCTGGATTGAGTAAATCAACAAAATAAATGATGATTTCATCTAATTTGCGCAATATAAAATGAATAATGATCTTGTCATGGATAATGTGATTTTGTATATTGAAGATAATTTCTAAAACTTTAGTTTATCATCAATACATTATAGACGAATTTTGAGATATTAAATAACATCGTATTCTATTTTAGTATGTTAGAGTTGAAATGTAATACCATAAGTTATTTTATGGTTTGTTGTTCATATTTTTTTTAAGTTAAATGGAAATTGATTCTACTGTTTTAATAGTAATCTAGTGTTGAATCCTAAAATATTTTTTCATGCTTGAAAATGTTCTGTATAAACTGGTGAAATTTTTTTCTGTAATAGTTTGCTCCCTCTAATACGAAATCCTAGCTCCGCTCCTGACTAAAGAAGACAATCAACTACTTGCCCCTACTCCAATTTTAAAAACTTTTTAACTTCAAGTAAAATTAAAAAAAAATTAAACTATTTAGAATTTGCTCCCATTGAAAAATTAACCAAAAAAATTAGAGACATATTTATACAAATATGGATTTGATTGTGATCTGATTTTGTTGCATACACACATATATAGATATAGTAATTAAAATTGATCGATTATTTAATGATATTATATTGAATTAAAAATTAATTTGTTAACATCCATCTCTGGTTTAACTATTTGGATTAGATCGACTTTTATTTCTTTAAAGGATTCAGATAAGAACTATAAAAATTAAATGCATTGGATAGTATGATCGAATTTGGACCAATCGAACTCTTATTCAAATCCAATCGTTAACAAGCACCAACTATTTATTTGTAAAGTACGACAAGTATGGATGGTGATCATCAACCGTTAATTTCAATAAATGACTACCCCTACTGTAAAAAAACTCTTGGCTTGCCCCTAGTCGTTACCTAAATCACATAAAACGGGAGAGAGAGGAAGAGAGCAAAAGCAATAACATTCAAATTAATCTTAGAGTGAGAGCACCTTGAGAATTCTATATTATGATAATCTATACATACTTAATGATATTAAATAATTTTCATTCAAATTTGATACTTATACTGCAAAAATAAAAAATTAAGATTAATCAAACTCCAAAATAACAATATATCTCATTTAGTTTCAAAATAGCCAATAGTCAGTGTTCTATGTCAATGCATGTATGAAGGAACAGAATACAAAACATCCACAATTCTTATCATTTAAAATAAACATATTTGGTTATGTTTAATTCTTGGTTTCAAGGGCCAAATGAAGAAGGACAAAATGCATGTCTGTCTTTACTTGGAGCTTTTACCTAATTGGAGAATGAATTAGTTGCAAACTAAGCATATATCCTAATAGCATGCATTTCAAGATAGCCAAGAAACTAACAAGTTAAAGAGCCCAATAGGACAAAATTCTAGAGGCCTACAGCTAAGATGGAGGAGGTGGGTGATGTGAGCTTTAATGTTTCAAGTCAATGCACTTCTCTTGTGGGAGCTACTAGAAAAGAAGAGATTACTTTACAAAATGTACCTTAAAATTATTTGTGATCGATTATACATAATTTTAATAAATTATAACTTGATCTTTAAAAATTATAATTTTCATAATTAATTACAATATTTCGTAACCTTTTTAGTTGTAATTTATTAGAAAAATTATTATAACTTAACCTTTAGATATTATAATTTGCGATCCTCTATTTTATATTCTCAAGAAAGATAGATGATGAGCCCATTACGTGAAATTTAACCATTATGATACATTTTAGAACTATGAACCTAGGAACAAACAATATAATTATAATACGGAAAACGTTTTTAACAAAAGCTAGACACGCTTAGTGGAGTTGGGGCTATCTCACATCGGATAACCTTGGTATTGAGTGTGTATGTGTATAAAGCTCTATAACACTACCATTTTTAAGTGGCGGTGTTGTAGTGATCGTGTGCGTGTGTTTCGTTTCTTTTGAAAAAAAAAAACAAAACGAAAGCTATTAGGGTTAATTATACTTTTGCTACTCAAATTGTGAGGTGTGCATCACTTTTATCTCCTCAATTATTGAAATTTTCAAATCGTTCCCTCAATTACTTGATTGATTTCACATCGTCTAAAATGCAAACATTCGTTACCTTTTTGAACAGAAAGCAAGGGAACGATTGGTGGAGGTGCAAGCTTACGAGGAAGTAAAGGAGACAAATAAAGTGGGTGATACGGTAGCTAAAATAGGGGCACGGACCAATCAAAAGTTGTTTGTTTTTTGGGTAACCCATGGACTGTATTAATGACCAACTTAAGGCTGATATTTTGAGTGTTACGTACCCAAGACAAGACTGCTATGTACTAATTAAGCTATGTTATGCTAGCTATGTTCTTGTTTCAACAATATATATACGTATATATATATAATCACAACAATAGTCAACATTGATTCAATCTTCATCAATTTTAATTTAACAGTATAAAATTCATCACAATTTTTTTTGTCCAAAAGTATCAACTTCTTTGCATGACCCTCAATGTCAGACAAAAGTCAAACAATCTTATCAATCCACACCTATATTTTTCTTTCATTTTAATTTTAAATTGTATAATTAAAAAACTAAATTATTATTTAAAATATAAATATTACAAAATTAATTCAATTTTTTGATATTATATAGTTTCTTCAGACGTAGAATTATTGTTAATGTGTGTGTATATCTATATAATAAATCAGCTAGGTGTTTGAACTTACAGAAATATATTTTCTCTCCCAAATTTCACACACTCTACACACACTTTCTTTCCAATTTCATAAACTCAACACACACACACACACTATATACAGACTCTAATACACGCATAGTATTATAACTCAGTGCACAATGATTTTAGTCACAGAAAATCGCTAGTGTGTGTGTGCGCATAGAGAGAGAGAGATGATAATATCTTAGGGAAAGTTGTAAACCGAATAGCATGCATTATGTCATTTATTGAAATAAAATCTAAAATAAATATCTAATTTTTTCTTAAATATCATAATTAGTATCCAATTATACTATCTATTGAAATAAAGTTAAAATATCAAATAAGAGGACAAATTGTAATTGACACAATATCCTCTAACTTTAATTTGGGTAATTTGATAGTTTAATTTGGTCGTTTAAACGACCAAATTAAATTCCAATAAATAATATAATTGTAAATTAATTATGATTTTTTAAGAAAAAATTAAAAATTTATTTTTATTTTTATTTTAATAAATGTCATAATAGAACATTAATTTTTTTTGTAAAATTTAAAATATGTGATATTTTATTTTTTATTAGAGTATTTTTTGTCTAAGTATAACATTTTAAACTTAAGGGGTCTAAGTATTACATGCTTATAAACTTCTGGAAGTCTAGATATAATTTACTAAATGATATATTAAAGGACATTGATGACAGGGGTGTAAGTGCTAAGCGCGTACAAACTTTAGTAAATTTGTGTATAATATTTTAAATATTAAAAAATTTGAATAATTAAATAACAAATTTCAAATGATGTCGATGTAATTCTCCCTAAAAGAAAATATCACCCGGGCCATGGGCACCCTACCAAACACTTATTCTTCTATTTGTTGACGGAGTCGCCACCAAAGAATCAAAAGGCCCACAAAAGCTGGCATGTGGTGTTTGCATGTGGGTGTGGTACTTCAAAACAAAACAAAAGAGAAACCGACACATGCACGCTATTCCGTTTACAGATTCCCCTAACATATAATCATATATTGTTGGTAAAATAATTATAACAGATTAAAATAGAAAATTTTGATCAAATATTCATTCTTTTTAAGGAAATTATGCCCTCATTATATTGTTGCTGAATTTATGACAAATTCTTCTATGATTAACAAAGTTAAACAGAATTTTAGATAACAAACTCTAAAATTCTTTCCAAGAACATAATAGAGAGACGTTTTTTTGTTGTTGTGTATATTCATTGAAGATTTTGTACAGGTATTATAATACCTTAAAGATGTAAAGAGCAGACACACCTCTTGGACTAAAAAGATATATAGTGGAGACACAACTCTTTGGCCAAGAACTACTTAATTAATACAAAAATAATTAATTATTTATGGGCTTCAAGCCCAAGATGCCCCAAGTGCCCATCTTTTGACTTTAAATATTATTTTATTTAAACTCTAATCAAAACTCATTGATTTGAAATATTTAGAGCTTCCCTACAAATCTTTTCACCATCCAAATTTATAGATTTTGATATGTTTCTCCTTTTAAACTCTTGCACTCCCTTTCAACTTTTTCAATGTGGAATACCTTATATTACTAACAATCCCCCACTTAGATAGTAATGTAAGTGATCAAAATCAACTAAAGTTTATGCATATAGAAGGCGTCTTTCGACTTAAACCTGCGATTAGTATAAACATTTCAAAACCACGTCAAAATCAATGGTTATTTAAATTTATTAAACATTGATTTTATATAACAAGATCGGAATTGTCATACACGTAAACTTACAAGTTTCTCTAAATATGTTCACTGTAAGTTTTAGCATCATATTATGGTCTTGTGCTACCTCCTAGTTTCATGAACACTTACAAAAGTTTTATTTTCAAACTCTTGATAGAAGCGGCACCACTTCTTGTGTTCGCATAGGTGAAAAGCTGTAAAAGTTTCAAATTTTGAACTTTCTTGTTTATAAAATCGAACACAAATTTTTCCTTAAGAATAATTAATATTTAACCTTCTTTTCCATAAGCACTATGTATAAAACCTTGTGTTTGCTAACAATCACTAATAACTTGGTATTACCACTTAAATCTTTTAAAATTGCTAAGCAACAAGAAAGGTAGGTGATTAACCATCAAAAGTGCTATTTTATTATATTTAATGATTGATTAATTACATATTATTTATTATTAAATGTGTTAAATTCCTTGATTTTCTAGTTTGATATTTTTTCTAATTATTTGATTTATTTTGCAGGTAAATTGATTGATTTAAAGTAATAATGGATAATGCAAGTGAAACAATTACTAGAAGAAGAATCATAATCAATAAGGATTGAAGAGTCAAGTTTGAGATAAGAAGACTTGAAGATAAATCAGCAATTCAATCCTTATAAGAGTCCAAGTTTGAAGAAAACTCAATTAAAGTTGGATTTGGAAAGTATTCTAGAAGATAAGGATTTGACACGTCATCAGTATTTTAATCATAACTTTTGACTCCGATATCCGATTGACCTGATTTTTGCGGGGTTGGAAAGAAGACTCCAAGGGATATAAAGTGTATTTCACGAAAATTTCGTGATTCAGCCTCTAAATATGCGAAATTTCAGCTCGAATTCTGGACAGATTTTATACCCGCTAGGCAATGATTTAATGCATGGGATTTGACCTAATAAAACTTCTATTTGGCAAAGGAATTTCTTTCAAGCCAACCCTAGATCTCCTACCTATACCTAGGATTTATTATAAATAGGGGTTCTCATCTTAGGATTAAGAATTCCTTTTTTTCATCTTTTTATTTTTGTATTCTTTCTATCATGTCCGGCTAGAAAGCTCCGCTAGAGCTAGGGGAAAATCTCTCAACGGAGTACGGTATTTTTATTGACTTTTGTACTTAATGATTTGTGTTATTGTGTTAATTTAATTCCTAATATTTTAGCAAAGTGTTTATGCTGTAAAAACTCTTGAGTTGTTGTGCCACGTACATCGATTGCTTGAGTTTTCCTGCGTGTAAATCACTGGTTATTCCATGCTGTTAGAATTAATATGATTTCATAAAATAATATGATTTAATGATTATTCAGGTTCCTGGTAGTCTTTTGATTATAACTTTCGGATTGACCACTTGATTTGTTAATTGGGTTAACCGACATTTTAATTCCTATTTCAAGTCAAGTCTTTGAGTCTTTAATTATTACTGTACGAAGTTGAGAGGGAGTACCTAATGCTCTAGTATTTTTAATATTATTTTAATTACCAAATCCAATCTTCTTCAATCCACAACTTTCCAATTCAATCCTTTTTACTCTTGAATTACTGTTAGTTTTTTGTGTGACTGTTTCTTTGTTGCAATTCCTCGTGGGATCGACCTCGAACTTTTCGAGAATATATTACTCTGCTCAACCTGCGCTTGGATTTACACTTTTAAAGTTGAAGCAGTAGGGTTTCCATTATTAGTGACAAATTTAGAACTATTTAAGACCCATTGTACTCGTAGTACTTTTAATCATATCTCTCGAGAGTCCTTTAGTTAATGGATCAGTCAGGTTTTTATCAGACTTGACATGGATAACTGTGATTATACCATCAGAAAATAGTTGTCTAATATATTCATGTCTTAAAATAATATGTCAAGATTTACCATTATAAATCTTGCTAAAAGCCCTAAACATAGTTACTTGACTATCACAATGCAAAGAGATTGCTGGTATCGATTGTGGTCTTAACTTTATATCTAACAATAAACTTCTCAGTCATTCTTCCTCTTTACCTTCCGTTGCCAACGAAATAAATTCAGATTCTGTTGTCGAATGAGTAATACACGTCTATTTCTTAGAAGCTCATGATATAGCTCCTCCACCTAAAGTGAAAATCCAACCAGACGTTGATATGTTATCATTGATACTAGTTATCCAACTAGCATTTGTATAGCCTTCTAGTACCGAAGGGAATTTGTTATAAAATAAGGCAAATGACTTTGTCCTTTTAAGATAACTGAGAACTCTTCCAATAACCCTCTAATGATCGGTATTAGGATTACTTGTATATCTTAAAAGTTTGCATACAGAAAAAGTAATATTAGGTCTAGTGCAATGCATAGCATACATTAAACTACCAATTGCACTTGTTTAGTCTAATTGACTAACGGATCTACCCGAATTTTCTGTCAATTTGTTGGAAACATCAAATAGGGTATTAGCTTCTTTGATTCCCAAGGGGTTAAACTTAGAGAGAATCTTATCAATATAATGAGATTGGCACAAAGCAAAACCCCCACTATGTTTTCTTAACTTTAATCCCTAAGATAGTATCGACTTGTCCTAAATCTTTCATTTTAAATTAAGAAGTCAAGTATCTCTTAGTATCATTTACTCTTTGCAAATTGGTTCCTATGACTAACATATCATCAATATAGAGACAAACTATTATATCATAGTCTTTAGAAAACTTCGAGTAAATGAATCTATCTGCTCCATTATGATTAAAACAATGAGATAATATGACACTATCAAATTTCTCATGCCACTGTTTAGGAGCTTGTTTTAATCCATACAAGGATTTCACCAATTTGCAAACTTTCTTTGCATTACCAGGAAGTACAAATCCTTCAAGTTGTTCCATATATACTTCCTCATCAAGATCACCATTTAAGAATGTTATTTTTTCATCCATTTGATGGATGTATAAATCATATATTGATGCTAAAGCAAACAACACTCTTATTGAAGTAATTCTTGCCACCGGAGAATATGTGTCAAAATAATCAACTCCTTTTTTTTGTCTAAAACTTTTTGCCACTAGTCTTGCTTTAAAGGTTTGTCAAGAACTATCAGTATAATATTTTCTCCTAAACACCCATTTACATCCGATTGGTTTGCAACTAGGGGGGTAAGTCAACCAATGTCCATGTTACATTTGATAGAAGTGAATCCATTTCATCATTTATTGTTTCCTTCCAAAAACTAGA
Organism: Ilex asprella; assembly: GCA_023539305.1. Taxonomy (NCBI): domain Eukaryota; kingdom Viridiplantae; phylum Streptophyta; class Magnoliopsida; order Aquifoliales; family Aquifoliaceae; genus Ilex; species Ilex asprella. The sequence continues at coordinate 12,867,172 of CM042193.1, forward strand.
ATCTTTTGATGTCATTGCATCACTATAAGTTTTAGGATCTTCTTCCAAATGCATAACAATGGGTATCTTATTTAAAATCTCATCTCTACTTCCTTCAGCCAAGAAGACCATTGCTTGTGAAGAAATAAAATCAGAATTCAAGTTTTTCTCTTTTCTTACCCTTTGACTTCTTTCGGGTTCACTAGGAGGTTCAACTCGTTTTCATTTATTATTTAAAGAAGAACTCTGATTCATATTAATGTCTTGTGTAATTAGAGGTTCGACATTTTCTCTATTCGATTGTTGATTGCCATTTGAATTTCCAAGAAAATTTGTTTCTAAAAATGCAACGTCTCTAGATTCCATGATAGCATTCGAGCCTATATCCAACAATCTATATGCTTTTGAATTTTCAGCATAACCCACAAAAATACTCCTAAGAGCTCTAGGTTATAATTTAATTCTTTTAGGATCTGGAACTCTATAATAGGCTATACAATCTCATACTCTCAAATTGCTTAAGTTTGGCATTCTTTCTTTCCATATTTCATATGGAGAGGTTTTTATTTTCTTTGAGGGTATTCTATTGTGCACATGACAAGTTGTTAATAGAGCTTCTCTCCATAGATTTGTTGGTAGTTTAGCATACATAAGCGTAGAATTAATCATATCTACAAATGCTCTATTCTTTCTTTCAGCCAAACCATTTTGTTGTGCAGTGTAAGGTGCACTCGTTTAATGAATTAAATCATTTTCTTCACAAAAAATAGCAAATTCAATTGAAAAATATTCACCTCCTTGATCACTTTGTAGGATTTTAATTTCCTTTTCCAATTAATTTTCAATTAAGATTTTATAACATTTAAACATATCAAATGCTAGATCTTTAGTTTTCATCAAATAAACATGAGTAAATCTTCAATGATCATCAATGGAAGTAATAAAATATTTATTTCCTCCTCTAGTTAAATGACCATTTAATTCACATATATCAGAATGCACAAGTTCAAGTGTTTCAGTTGTTCTTTCATTCTTTGGAAAAGGTTTCTTAGTCATCTTTGCTTGCATGAAGATTTCACATTTTCCAAAATTTTAATTTGTAAATGGAATTAAACCATGCCTAGACATATATCTAATTGATCCATAATTAACACGTGATAAACGAGCATGCCATAAATTAAAAGGAGACTCAAGAATATAAACAAGAAACATTAACTTTATTAATGCTTAACTTAAACATGTCATCACATGAATACCCTTGTCCAATAAAGACACAATTCTTAAAAAATATATTTTTTTCTGCCTCTAAGACAACCTTTAAGCCCTTCTTGTACAACAAACTCGCAGATATTAGATTATTTCTCACATCAGGAACAAGAAATACATTTATTAAAATCAGTTTCTTTCTAGAGGTAAACCGCAGTTCAACAGTTCATTTTTCATGCACCTTAGCAGTATCATGATTCCCCATCAGAACATTTTCATCCTTTGATGCAACTTCATAGTTCTTAAACAGATTTTTATCATTACAAACATGGACTGTTGCACTAGAATCATACCACCAATCTGCAGTCTTGTCAGTTGTTGCCATGTTACATTTTGTAATCATGTTGATTTTAAGTTCCACAACCATGACTATAATTTCAGAAAGACTTAGAGGACATTCAACAATATTGGATTTCTTTATCCAACGTTTGTCTCTGTCTTCAATTTCTTATAGAACCTGAATTCTTTCTTGAAATGTCCATTCTTGCCACAGAAAAAATATGTCTTGTTCTTCTTAAAGTTGGCAAAATTATTACTTGAAGATTCAATATAATTCTTTTTATTTCCAGAAATATTACCAGCCTTTGTAGATTTCTTTGTATTAGACTCAATATTGTTTACTTTTGTAACACCCCAAAATACACCCTGGACGGCATTACATTCTAATAACCATTTTAAGCATGAGAGCACTAAGTAATCCATCAACATTATATCAACCATTTATATTGGAACAAAATTCGGGCAGAGTCTCCCTTGTACGGGGAGCTCTACCACAAAAACTCAACCTGTGCAATTCTACTATACTGACCACACCGGGTCCATTTGCTTACCATAAAAATAATTCATCAAACTTACAAGTTATTCCAAAAGAATAGGCCAAGTTATGGCCTTTACATCTCCATAATCAAATAACTATGCTAAGGCAGCGGAATTACAAAATATGGGTAAACTTTACATTGTTTCAAAATAATACCCTAGTCTAGAATAAAATATGGGGTCCAGCTAAGAGTCCTCCCCGGGATCTACACTCCCGTCTTGCTGAATCTCCCAGGTTACGGGCTCCTCGAGTCCTAACTCCTCCTCATGAGTAAAATCTGAAATGTTTGTAGGTAAGGAGGGGTGAGTACAAGACTCTGTAGGAAAATCCTTCCAAACCCATTCAAGGTTTTGAAATCAAGCAAAACAGGTAGGTCTCATTTATCGGTTGAGGATTTTAATAATTTTGACTTAGTCTAATTGACTATAAATTCACACGAATTGCAATCTATTGGTCCACCCTTTCATTTATTGATCAAATAATTTTTACAATTTTTTTTCTCTCTCTTGCATAAAAATACACTATTCCATGTGAAATATATGCCACCCAAGACCCGACCCAAGGTTATTTCATTTCTACCAAAGTGCTGAGCTTAAGAACACACTGTCGGCAAAGTGCCAAAAAATGCCAACAATTTTCTAGTGTAACGATAACATTTTTTTGGCTGTTTTCAACCGACAGTTGGCCTCCATCTATTTTTAATTTTAATTTTATTTCTATAAATGTCATAATAGAACATGAATTTTTGTTGTAAAATTTAAAATATGTGATATTTTATTTTTTATTAGAATATTTTTTGTCTAAGTATAATATTTTAAACTTGATGAGTCTAAGTATTACACGCTTACAAACTTTCGGGAGTCTAAATATAATTTACTAAATGATAAACTAAAGGACATTAATGACTGGAGTATATAAGTGTTACGCGTGTACAAATTTTAGTAAGTATATGTATGATATTTTAAATATTAAAAATTTTAAGTAATTAAGTGACAAACTTCAAATGATTTCGATGTAATTTTCCTAAAAGAAAATATCCGCGACATACCCTGGTCATGGACACCCCACCAAACACTTATTCTTCTATTTGTTGACGGAGTCGCCATCTTAGGAAAAGAATCGAAAGGCCATAAAACCTGGCATGTGGTGTCTGCATGTGGGTGTGGTACTTCAAAACAAAACAAAAGAGAAGCAGGCACATGCATGCTATTCCGTTTACAGATTCCCTTAACATATAATCATATACCTCTATATCTATATAATAAAATATAATGATATTAAATTTTGAAGATAAAGAGTGATATTGATTGTTTCATGACAAAAAAAAATATCATCTAATGGACGAAATTATCTCATACTGTCTCGAACTATTGACGTCTCAGATCGTTTCGATCCGACATGTCACATTAACTCTTTTGAAATATTTTTGCTACTCAAAATTTATAATTTCCAAAATTTAATTCTCCCAATTTTTTTTCTTAAAATGAAGCAAATCTCTCACTCTCTCTGTATCTCTCTCTCTCTCAGGCTTAATTCAAGCAAAAAAGTATCAAATTTTCACAATATTTTTCTATATTTCACGAAAAATATCATGAAAATATTAGATAGTAAGTGATTCAAGCAAATACTACATATCTCTCTATATATATAGTATATAGCACAGAGAGAGATAGTATATTACGAAAAATATTCATCTGTATCTCTCTCTGAAGAAAAAGTATATAATAAATATTAGATAGATAGTATATATCACAAAAATATTCATTTGTATCTCTCTCTTTCATTCCAGCAATACTACAAACATAAATCATATAAATTCAATAGTCAAATTTGTTTTATTATAATCAATAAAAAAAACATAACTTATACAAAATCTAATTTAACAAAGAAAAAATGTTTAACATGTAAAATATACAAGATTAAATTCAAGTTATTGGGCAACTCATATATCAAGAGATATATTAAAAAATATATGTTTAACGTTTAAAATGTACAAGATTAAATTCATATATAAGCACGAATCATACAAATTCAATATTTAGTGAAAACACTAAACAACAATATTTACTAAATAATCCAAATCTAAATGCCCTAAAAAAATAATACAAAATTACAAACGAGAAAAACGATACAAAATTATAAGCAATAATATGAACACGAATCATACAAATTCAATATTTGGTGAACAACACGAAACAACAATTTTTACTAAATAATCAAATACTAAATAACGTTTAGTTTAAAAAAATATATTAAGAATATAAATAATCGAGAAGAATGATATAAAATTAAAAGCACTACTATAAATTTGAATTATACAAATTCAATAGTTAAATTTATTTTTTTCATAATCAATAAAAAAAAATAACTTGCAAAAAATCTAATTTAACAAAGAAAATATGCTTAATATGTAAACTATATAAGATTAAATTCAAGTTATTGGACAACTCAGATATCAAAAAATATATTAAAAAAAATATGTTTAACATTTAAAATATACAAGATTAAATTCATACACAAACACGAATCATACAAATTTAATATTTACTGAACAACACAAAAGAATAATGTTTACTAAATAATTCAAATCTAAATACCCAAGAAAAATGGTACAAAATTACAAACGAGATAAACGATACAAAATTATAAACAATACTATGAACACGAATCAACAAATTCAATATTTGGTGAACAATATGAAGCAACAATTTTTACTAAGTAATCCAATACTAAATAACGTTTAGTTTAAGAAAATATACTAAGAATACAAATAATCTAGAAGAATGATATAAAATTAAAAGCACTACTATAAACTCATATAATTTCAATAGTTAAATTTGTTCTTTTCATAATCAATAAAAAAAGCATAACTTCCAAAAAAAATTTAATTTAACAAAGAAAATATGTTTAACATGTAAAATATACAAGATTAAATTCAAGTTATTGGGCAACTAAGATATTAAGAGATATATCAAAGAAAATATGTTTAACATTTAAAATATACAAGATTAAATTCATATACAAACACGAATCATGCAAATTTAATATTTAGTGAACAGCACAAAAGAATAATATTTACTAAATAATTCAAATCTAAATACCCAAGAAAAATGATACAAAATTACAAACGAGAGAAACGATACAAAATTATAAACAATACTATGAATACGAATTATACAAATTCAATATTTAGTGAACAACACAAAGCAACAATTTTTACTAAATAAAGTTTATTTAAGAAAATATATTAAGAATATAAATAACTAAGAATAATAATATAAAATTAAAAACACTACTATAAACTCGAATCAAACAAATTCAATAATTAGGTCGTATCTTTTGGAAGTCGGTTGAATTTATGATAATTATATTTGATCATTTGACAACATTTGCAGACTTTGTTTATTTGTGAGAACATTGTTTTATTTTTTATTCTATTAGTTATGAATTCTGTTATTATTTACATAAAGTAGATTATGAATGTTAAAATCATGGATTTTGAATAAAAAACAAAACATTGAATATTGTCAACTGATATATTTTTCTAATGTTTGAATTGTTATGTTTTAGTAGTTATTACATAATTTTCGTGACGTAACAATTTAATGTGAAAATATATGCTATGCATGTAGGTTGATGTTATAAAAAATATTAGCGGACTTATTTTGTTCGTCGTTTATTATGATGTAGTATTTTTTTATTTTACATTTATATATGAGCAAATATTTATAAATAATTTACGAGTAACACCGTGCCTTCAAGCACAGACAATTGCTTGTATATATATATATGTATATATATTAAAGGTAATTCGTGTTTGAAGATACGGTTCAATATAAGTGAAAAATGATGAATTTGAAAGATGAGAAATTCAATTTGAATGGTTTGAAGAATGATATCAATGGCCGTTAAATGAGTTTATTTGAGACTGTCGGATAAATTTATTAAAGCTTATCCTATTTTATATTCTAAATTTGACACAAATTAAAAGTAATATTCCAAAATTTTTGATCTTTTTACGAATTCTATATTTTTGAATCAAATGAGGCTTCAACAAATTATATCAATACTCTAAGAAATCAATTTTAGTTTACTAATTTTAAGATATTTGGTATGATTTTTTTTTTGGTTCCAGTACCCAACTTTTTTAACCCAGTTAATTTTTTTTTCATAAATCATTACAGTAGGCCCAATTAAGAATATCCAAAAATATATATAAAACTTATATAACTAAAAAAATAATCAGGGCGGCTCCATGCCCTCCTCCCTTCGCCACTACCATAGAGAGAGAGAGAGAGAAAGGGTGAAGAGTGAGAAAAGGAAGTAAAAATTCAATCTATAATATAAAACATGACGATTTCAACAAACTCATCATATGATTACCAATATCTCTCTTAAAACCATTCACATTACATTATATCTTCAGCTACGGGTTACCCATAATATTCATACATATTTTCGTCTTCTGGACCGTTTTGCTGCTTAATGCTTAGGCAACTTTTTGCATGCATAAATTACATTTCTCATTCATTGTCAAATTGATATACATTCGTATCTCCAGTTTTTGAGGTCCTATCTCAATTGATAAATTTGGGTTTAAACAAATTAGTCAATCCCGATCCAACTCAAATTCAATAACTTGATACCTAAATCCCAATGAATTTCGATTTTAACCAAAAATTGAACCCAAACTTTTACAGATCGACTACATTAGTGTTCTAATTGAATATCGGTTGAGAATTTTAATAATTTTGACTTAGTCTAATTGACTATAAATTCACACGAATTGCAATCTATTGGTCCACCCTTTCATTTATTGATCAAATAATTTTTACAATTTTTTTCCTCTCTCTGGCATAAAAATACACTATTCCATGTGAAATATATGTCACCCGAGACCCAACCCATGGTTATTTCATATCTACCAAAGTGCTGAGCTTAAGAACACACTGTCGGCTAAGTGCCAAAAAATGCCAACAATTTTCTAGTGTAACGATAACATTTTTTTGGCTGTTTTCAACCGACAGTTGGTCTCCAGGTATTTTTCATCACTTTTTTTTAAAAAAAAAATTAAATTAAATGTCTATCTATAGCATAGGCTTTAATAAATATATCCGAATGTCTTAAATAGACTCATCTAATGGCCACAGACATCCATCTTAAAATCATTCACATTACACTGTGTCTTTAAGAACGGATTATCCCTAGTTTATTAAAAAATATATCGCCAAAATATTTTCTATCAAAAAAAATTCGACAAATATCATTTATAAAATATATTTTTTTAATTAGTACAAGTTATTACAAAATTATAAATTTATAAGAATATATTAACGTTGAGTTTTCTTAAGAGATGAAAAAAAATTAATCTTTAACTTTTGATTCAAGATATGTGTAAGACATGTTAGTTTCAGATAATTAATAAAATAAATAAAATTAAAATTAATTATATTTAATATAAATGTGTTAAACAACGTCTTTGTTTTTTTAAATCAACATGTTACACTGCATAAATGATATATTAATAGCAAATTTGACCCGTTTAATAATTATGTCAAAAAAAATCATGTGTTCTAAGATTAGTTGTAATCATCGACCTGTTGGGGGGCAATATTACAGGAAAAAAGTAATTTCTTGACCATTGGATAAATAAATTTGAAGCCACAAGATGGACTTATTGAAATTGTCTTATTTTATATTATAGATTATATATGTCAGGGGATCCGAATAATTAAATGACAAATCTCAAAGAGTTTAAGTTTATTTCTCCCTTTCTTTAATTCTCCATCTGCCACACTGATTTTCTCATTCAATCCTATTGAATGCAGGTACTGATTTTGCAGTAATTGTTAGTAAGCAAATTATGATGGAGATGGTTACTAAGAAACAGAAAGAGTCCAACTATCATCAAGTCTCAATATGATCCAAAAAACTACCTTCATTTTTTAACTATTAACTAAAAAAAACCACATGTCTTTTCTTCAAACATTTGAGGGGATTCTATACAGCCGTCTCTTCTTTTGTGGGATAGGGTTGGAAAAGGTGTCTCTTGATCTCTCCCCCCTTTCTCTCCTATCCTGCTATATATGTATGTAGGAACTATGGATGTAAGTTGTACACTTATTGTGGTTGTTGTTGGTGGCGGACTTGGGGGTTGCAACAAGAGACATGGGTTGTCGATTTGGGGAATGGTACGGATTTAGGAGGGGCAAGGGTGTCGGACATTCCTGACCGTAACAATAAAGTGAAATGCACACACTCTAAATTCATCAAAAATAAAATAAAAAATGAGTAAGCTAAAGATGTCTCTTTTTTATTTTGATGCGTCAAGTCCAATGGCCTAACTCAAATTATAAGTTCGGTCTAAATTTATAGTCCATCTTTAAGAGATCTAGCAAGTCTAGCTCAAAATGGTCAATTCGGCCAAACTCATCAAACTCAAGGAGCTAGATTAGTAGGGGAGCAAACAAAGGTCATTCAAGAGCCTCCTCTTATCCATCTTAGAGTAAGGGTCATCCAAGAGCCTCCTCTACCATCTTAGAGTAAGGGTCTTCCCTAGATATTGCCTAGATTTTACTTGATAGTTTTTTTGAATAGCCTCCCTCTGCATTTTAGCCTTGTTGCTTATATATGTAACTGGTAGTTGGGGTTTTGTGTTTGTCCTTTCTAGTTGGTTATGTGGTTCCTTCTGCGTTTGTTTTTGTCTTGAGGCAACGGTCTCTAACGCCTTTTTGCATCTACTACTCATCGACTACAGTACTTGATCTGTCTACATTGTCTATAGATTTTTGTTCATCAGAACAGTCAAATAATGTTCGCTTTTCCTTTATCCACGTGTCATGCTGCAACTTTTGCAGATTGACCTTGTGCCGTGCTCCCATCTCCTGAGCTGGTAGTTGTACTTGTACCAAACTCGTTAATATCGAGCTTCCTTGGAACTGGACCGTAGCCTAATTCAATCCCAAGAAATATTGTTTGAATGAGCTATTTTTTGCAAGCTAAGAGGGTCTTGAGTTCTAAAGAGGTCCAACCTTAAACCAATCATTATTAGAATCTAATTTGAATTAAAACATCGATGCTTTGAAAGACTTAACCTGTAATCGATATAAAGTTAGAGATGACAAACACTGTCTTCGCTATTTTTAGGCTTTTATCTCAAACTTGATCCAGTTTTACGTTTTTTGGGCTAATGGGCCAGGTCATGCATCAGCTAAAAATTTGGATTATTTTAAGTTACAAATTGGTATTACGTAAAGGGCTTGGGCTAACCACTGGAACGTTTTGTTAAAAGGGCCGAGTAATCAGCCCAATAAAACACTTTTGGCTCGGCTCTTAATCTTGGCCCATTAGGGTTTTAGAGTGAAACTAATATATAACAGATTCTGCCTGGTTTTCTCTTCCTCCATTTCCGTCGCCCGGTGGAGACAGATCAGATCTGATCGCGGGACTGAGAGCGTCGACGGCTAGCAGCCATGGTGCACGTCTCCTTCTATCGCAACTGTATGTCCTCACTCTCCTGGTTTACGTACATCTCTCTCTCTCTCTCTATATATATATATATATCTGTGTGTGTGTGTGTGGGTGGGTGGGAGGATCAGATCCGCTTATGAGATGTTCATGTGATCCTTTTTTCGATTAATGTTACATTATTGGAGAACCTTCCTGCTGTGATATGACTGTTGCTGTTTCCAATGAATTTCAAGGGTTGTTAACGTTGATGAATAGTTTAGTGTCAAGACAAAGTTAGAAGTCCTGGTATTTTATCTTATGGCTGTTTCTGTTAAAAGAATAGGAAAATAAGAGGAATCGAAGTTGGAAGCTGTCTTTTTATGATGTGATTGACCCTAGGAAGATCACATAGGCTCGATTAGGGATAGAACAACCAGTTGATTGAGCTAAACTTATGATCTATAGGCAACCAGAACAACATCTGTTTATAATTTCCCTTTTTGTCTTCACTGATTTCCAAGCTTCCAAACAGTGGGAAATTTAGTTTAGTGCTTGTTTCCATGTTTTGTTCTGTGGATGGTTTTGCTTCTAAGTTTTTTAGTGGAAAGCTATGAGTTGTTTTATTAGGTTGTTTACATTCATGGTTATATTGACATGAAGGCAGTCGGATGGCTTGGTATTTTTCCACTGCTTGGTTGGTTAGTGGAAAAAGTGTAGAACACAGATGAATTGAAATGTGAAATTACTCTGCCAATATTTGTGGCACCAGTTGGCTTGATTGAGCTGAAGTTTTTATTAATCAAAAAAAAAAAAAAGCTGAAAGTTTTTATCTATCAGCAATCACATTGACGTGACCTATGCTCAACTCAGCATAGTCATTTCTCGTTTAATATGGAGTCGGTCGGCTACATGAATCCTTTGTCTGCTATTGATTTTTGACAAAAGCTATGTTTTCTGTTAAGCTACCAATTATCATCTCTTTTTTTACAATCCCATTCAAAGTTTATTTTGGTATACCTCTACCACTCACATTGCCATTAATATGTCTCACAGTGATATGATCTGATGATCTATAAAATTTCAAGTTCAGTTTATGTTTTTTGCCCTTTGTATTTGATTTCTTTAAATTGAGGTCAACACACATAGAATGTTTTTCTATGTATGTTTATTCCTACAAGCACTTTAATTAAGAAATACAGAATATGCTTTATCCAATTTGAGTGTGAAGAACTAATTATGAGTGGATGTCAGATGGGAAGACTTTTAAGAAGCCTCGCCGTCCCTATGAGAAGGAACGATTGGATGCTGAACTGAAGCTTGTTGGAGAGTATGGGCTCCGCTGCAAGAGGGAGCTTTGGAGGGTCCAGTATGCTCTTAGTCGCATTCGTAATAACGCAAGAATGCTTTTGACCCTTGATGAGAAGGACCCACGTAGGATTTTTGAGGGTGAAGCCCTTCTGAGGAGGATGAACAGGTATGGACTGTTGGATGAGAGCCAGAACAAGCTCGATTATGTGTTGGCCCTGACTGTTGAAAACTTCCTTGAGCGCCGCCTCCAAACACTTGTGTTTAAGACGGGTATGGCAAAGTCAATACACCATGCCAGAGTGCTCATTAGGCAGAGGCATATCAGGTATGAATAATGCGTTAATCCCTGTAACCCAATTGGGGAAGAATGTATTCATTTTTTTGTTTCTGGGTACTTGTTTTTCTTCCACATAGCATGAAATTTTTTAATACCGTCTATGCATATTTTCTAGTTTTATGTGCAACTGAGAAAATTTATTGACGTTAGCAACAAATCAATACAAGAAAATAATTTGGATTGGTTGCTTATATTTTCCTCGCTCCACACACCGAGATGCCCTTGTTTGGATGAATATGTACGTGCATTTGTAGTGCTAAAAATTAAACCAGCCGAGGTATTCAGTTGTCAATTGATGAAGTATAATATTCTACGGCCGCTAACTTTTTTTTTGGGTAAATATCTATGCTCACAAATATAAAGATTTAATTTCATTTTGTGTATCTAGAGGGGTATTTTTGGGTAGACCTGTTGCTATCTGGACTGTTTTGCTTTTATAAAGCACAAGTCCTTATTTTTTTTCCTCTGAAAGCAATGCATTAAATACGTTCAAGTTTATAGTTTTTATGTTGTGAGACTCCTCTCTGATCACCCATAAATGTTATTTTTTCAGTCACTACCCCTACACATAGTTGAGATGTTATGAAATCCACATAAGATTCCCGTAGTTGAGTAACCATCTATGCAACACTTTCAAGGCATAGGAAGAATGGAGGTGACGGTGGTTATGATCAGAGAAGTAGGAAAATCGACTCGCTTCTGAAACGGAAAGCAGTGCTCATAAAAAATAACAAACTATACCTACCTTTAATAAAGAATATGGCATTGCATCTGTGCATTTCCCCTACTCTGTGGCTTGCGTTCGTTACTTCAGTCTGTCTTTCAGTATACTAGTCGTCTTCTTCTTAATGGCTGCCTACCATCTTCCTTGTCGCTGTCTTTTGGCTTGGCTTATACACCTTTTCATAACATTTTAGCTTATACCTTGGACAATTATCCGTACAAAATCAGAAAAGTTCTGGAATTGGTCCACCTACGGGTGGAAGTTGGGCGGTTCAATCTGAACCCAACCCGAGAAAAATAGGGTGTGGATTGAGGTTTTTAAGATTTGGGTTGGGCATGGGCTTATAAAACCTCAACCTGAATTGAATTCGAGCTACTCAAGTTAGGAGGTTGGGTTCCCGAGTTTAACCTGAGCACCCGTACTGAACTAATGAAATCGGGCACAACCCAAATTTAGAACTTGGGTTTAATTTTATAATAATAAATATACATGTGTGTGTGTGTGTGAGAGAGAGAGAGAGAATATAAAGAGAAAGAGTTAGGGTTAGGGTTGCCTCTAATTTTCTCATCTTTGCCCTCACCATCAGGTGAGCTCTCATTTCTCTGCAAAATATATATAATAAAATAACTCATACTTTAAATTTTATTTCAGTCATATCTTCCCTTTTAAAACTATCACCAATCACTCATATTTTTTCCTTAAAAATATCTCATCATTCATTTTATCACATTTTTAATCATTTATATATTTTCTTCCTAAAAATATTGCATTACTCATTTCTATCATATATTTAATCATTTAATATTTGATTAATTTATGGTTAATATAATTTTTATTTCAAAAATTATTCATATATGATAATATACACATGTTAAAAACATTTAGTATAGTGGGATCGAATTTTATATTTTATCGTATGACTAGTATTTTTAAAAAATGTATTTCTCCCTTTAATTATGAAAACACTTTTGAATGTAAGACTTTTGGTATTATTCTTTATTCCCACCATGTGGGTTTCTTGACCAAATGTTCTTACCTTCATAATATTTTTTTTGGCTTTCAGCTCTAGATCTTTTGCAGATCTATTTCATCTACTATTTGTATTTTGTTCATTTCACATGGGATGTCTAAGAAACATTCTTTCGGTAAATTTTAGCAAGAAGATGGAGTAGAGAAAGCTTATCCCGACAAAGTGGTTTTTCAGATTCTGATTTGGTGTCTTGATTGGTAAATTTGAACAACTTGGATATTGTGGCTAAATTATAAACCTGAATGATGAGCCCGGTATTAACCCGGAATTGAGTTGGGTTGGGCTAGGGTTGAATGTTTTATAACTTGAGTTGGGCTTGGGTTAATCTCCAACCCTGCGCAACCCGCCCGAGTTGCACCCCTAGGCTCACCCCTCAACCCAAACCAACCCAACCTAACCCAACCTAATCGAAATAAGAAAACAAAGGAATGAAAAATCCTCAAGCATTGTTTGGGATGGACTAAACATCTTGACTATTACTTGAAGAATCCCTTTTGAGGAATGAAAATTCCTCAAAAGGGCTTGGGGATTTTCAGTGCTATATTATTTAAGATGGACTAAACATGTTAACTATTACTTGAAGAAGCATTTGATGTGATTTGTAGGTTGCCTTTTGTTACAAGGTTTTATCGTCAGAGTTAGATGGTTGACTTTGATTATAGAAAGGTGGAAAGTTGATATTGTGCAGTTTGAGTTTTTAATGAATTCCTGCTTCTTCACGTAATGTTATTAAACACTTGGGACAAAATTACTCAGTGATGTTTGAGAGTCCTATCAAATTTCTATTTGGACAAGGTCCATTACTTCTTCAACATAATTTCAAGAAAGTCCTAATTTCGAATGATTACACATTTATGTATAATATAACAAAAATTGTTTGAAAAACACATGCATGTAATCGCTATTTCTTTTTGAGGGAACCACATTCAACATCTGGTTTAGTAACTACCACTTTGACTTCTGATTGGTCTACCTTGAAGGAAAAAAATCCATTGATCATGTTCATCTTAGTAAAATTTATTTCTTTGCACTGCAGGGTTGGGAGGCAGGTCGTCAATGTTGCCTCCTTTATGGTGAGAGTGGACTCACAGAAGCATATTGATTTCTCGCTTACAAGTCCTTTTGGTGGCGGGCGTCCTGGTAGAGTGAAGCGAAAGAACACGAAGGCAGCTGCAAAGAAGGCTGCTGGTGGAGATGGAGATGAAGAAGATGAAGAATGAAGCGTCATGTGCTATGTAATTGGTGATGGTAATTTTAGGAAGCATAGCATGGCCAGGAGTTTCTATTTACCTGCGTAGTTTTTTACTGAATCATGGTTGGTTTCTTTGAGAACCTGCTATTCTAGCAAGTTTTGAATGCTTTATGTATTTGCTTTTGAGTGCCGTCGTTGTTCTATTAAATTTTGTGATGATATACAAGATCTGGCAATTCTTGGTTTCTATGAATGAGCTGGACAATCTTAATGAAACGCTGGAACATAATTTTCTGCACGCAATTTGGAAACGAGAGTGCTTGTTTGGGTTTGTCCAACAAAATGTTAGTGTCTGGCCGTGTTTTCGAGGCTGGAGTTACAACAGATTTTTGGTGGTTACAGACTAACAGTGCCGACTTTTTGGTCCTGGTATTGCTTCCTCAGCGCTATGCTATATACCTGTGGTTTTGATACACGGATGTTGCATTTGTTTTGCGGAATTCATGATCCCAGGAGCATAGCTAGATTGTGGTTAGACACTGCCTAATTTGACAGGTAAGTAGAATTTGAGAGTTGTAATAATTCATACAAAAAAAAATTATTTTATTTTGATGCATTGGCTACCTAGGAAAAAAAAATTAAAGAAGACTAATGTGTTTTTAATAAAAGCCCTGTCTCGGAGAGATTTATTAGGACTATTTTACATGTGCTTTAAATAGGGTAGTATTGTTGGATACGTAAAATACTATAAGACCAAGGCAACTGGAGCAAATATATATATATATATATTAGAGAGAGAGAAAGAAGAGGAAGGAAGA
>CM042193.1:12884681-12922146 GCA_023539305.1 Ilex asprella
GGTTTGCTTTATTAAAGAAAACAAAGAAAGATTTTGCATTCCACTTTACATAACCATTTGTGCTGCAAGCACTATAACAAGAGAATATTTCCTGTGGGCTTGTTACTACTCATGGTAGTGTCTTTTTTTTTTCCCCCAATGGTGACAAAGACATGGTTGTCAAATCAATATCTAATTTTCTTTGTAAATAAGATTTGGTGGACAAACACTGGTGGTATGAAAGACCAATTGCAAACCTAATATGAATCTTAAACAAAGCAATTGCATGAAAATCACGAGGGGTTTCTAAAATATTAGTGGTGTCAGTAGGCAATTAAGTTAGTGCCATAGAATTGATGGCTAACCAAACACATCATTCCAAAATGGAATGACATCTTTGTTTTCTTGTTTACGATGTGGATTATCCACTAATATGCTCTTCCCTTTTTGTTTTCATGGAAAGTTTTGTGGACAGAATGCTAGGTTACAGTTGCACAATCTTGTACTCTTCACATCCGTCTCTTTCTCTCGCCCTCGAGAAAATATTGAATGTATCGATAACACGACGTTACTATTGTGATGAGGTGTTACCAATTAATTCTCTCTTTATATAAAAAATAATGTTATTGAGACCTAATTTATTGACATAATTTGTTGACCTAATTAACTGTGACTTTTAGATTCACTATAGACTCATCAAACATTGAAACTTAGTGGTGATCTAATGATTCCTATGAAGTCACATTATTATGTCAATAAATTATGTTAGATTTTTAGGTCCAAATAATATTACTCTTCTATAAAATATTGTGTGTAACGGTTACACCACGCTAATATTGTCACGTGGTGTAACTGCCTAATAATAAACAAATAAATAGGCAAAATGAACCCCACTATTTCAAATAATCACCTTTCTCTGTGTATGATAATAACAGCTACATATTCAAAAAATGGGGTTCACTTGTTCATTTATTTGTTTATTATTGTATGGTTACACTAAGTGACAATACCGATTCTCTCTCTCTCCCTCAAATATTGAACATAAGAGTGACACCACGTTTCTATTGTCACGTAGTATCACCAATCAATAATAAATCAACATATATGCAAGTAGATCCTAGTTAATTTAGTAACTATCTTGTCCATGTAGAAAAATACCATCATATCATATATAAACAAAAATGGGGTTCACTTTTCCCACATGTAAGTTTGTTATTAAATGATGACACTACATAACAATGATGATGTTGTATTACTATTACACCAAATATTTATTTTTTTTTGGTGGAAAAGTGTATCTCATTCGGCTAGAACACATGATTAATGTTAATTTTAAGAGGAATTTTAACAACTTAAATTTTATAGAGGGATTTTAGAAAATTCGTCAAATATATGTCATATTATCTACTAAAACAATTTTAGTACACAAATCTTTTTACTTAAATTCTATATTTTTGGCTAAATAATTTTATTAAACAAAATTTTCCATAATTATATCGTTTTTACTCAAATATCAATTAGTCAGAGCATTTTCTTTTGTCTTAATTCAGTTTTTCTCTAGTGTTACATTCCTTTAATTTTCCTAATACCATATTACCTATAATGAGTTTAAGTGAGATTAAACCTTTGGGGAGTTTGGAAAAAAATCTTATAACCAAGATCTTTTGGAGATTGAAACATATATATACATGGACATTACACTTCTCTTTCATTGATTCTTGAGATGACTCAGCTCTTCATGATCAACATCACACTCTCTCTCTCCCCCCCTCCATTGTTCTCCATGTGAAACCTCCTTATCCTTACAACCAACCCACTCCCAATACTAAGTTAGAAAAGGATGAGTTGAACTTAATTGATCCAATATACATTCGATAAAACCTAAAGATTTTTCAATAGGATAGTCCACCTTGGTAATAGTTTGTTCCTTAAAACTTTTTTAGAGTGTCAGGCTTTAGCATAATGGTAAAATTATTTCATTAAAAGTTGGACGTAAAAAATTTTAGTCGCATGAAAAATTTCTTTACATGCACGGATAGAACCGCTTATATCTAATTCCTCATCAGACTTTCGCATATGAGAGTCTCGTGCATTGCGATTTTTTTTTTTTTTTTTGTCTTAATCTTAAGAATAATTTTGTCCATAAATAATGGGTATCTCAATTATTTAACATCCCTAGAGGAAGACTCCATTTACTTAGGGACCCACCACAAAAGTACTAGAAAGATAAAATGTGATGAAACTTGGGTGGGTGTTATATTAACACCCATCTCCATCATACATCTGGCAAATACTATAAATGTATCAAAGCATGTGTGGACATGGCAGACAACTCATTCCTCCCTCGGGTTCTCATTATCAATGGGACCACCACCATCTCATTCGGACCCCAATGAGATACCCCTTTTAGAACTAGTAACACCCCATGGTTGATAATGGAGTTATAGCTAGATTAGATTTAAGCTCGACTTGTATTTTCAATTAATTAAGTTTGAATAATTTTTTAGATTTATTTGACTTGTTTATATGTAAAATAATTAAATTATTCAGAATCAACTCGGGTTTAGCTCGTTTTAGATTCAGTTCAAACTCAGCTCATTTTTTAAATGAATCGAACTTGAATAATTAGTTAGGCTTGTTTAAAAAATCAATTTCGAGAACCTCGACTTAAACTTATAAATTTTGGCTCAATTATGACCCATAGCTCTAATAATAGCCCTAGTACCACCACCCATTTATAGGTTATTTGTTGACTGGTTTTTGATCAATTATGAATGTAACTTGCAAGTTACAAGAAAGGAAATTTCAAAGCTTTATCTATGCCAATGGTGAAGGGAAAAACACCCATAACCAAAACCAATCACAAGAAACTCTTTAAATAAAGGAAAAAAGAAAAAGAAAAAGAAAAAGCCAAGTCTATGATGAAATCGAGAAAAAGTTCTTAGGGTACGAATTTTTTTTTTGTCATATATTATTATAGCTAGGGAGGATGACGATGAATTTTGTGCCTTTAATCTTAAAATTCAATAGCAAGAACCAACTGCTAACGTTTCTCGGGTACATCTGAAAGTTGATGTTTAAATGTTTAAAACTGAAATCAGGGCAAACAAAGCTCGTTTTAACAAAGGGCACATCTAAGAGACCAATCTTGCTTTTTTTGATAATTCAGTTCCTAATTGCTTATAATAAAAATAAAAATATTTACACATGTAAATATAATCCACAATATATAATATTATACAATGTAAGCTCGATACATTATACTTATGGATAAGGTTAAAGTACTAAAGAATATTTTCAATATCATATTAAAATATATTTATTGATTTTTAGATCTTTCATTAACTCATTTGTAGTCATTAATCATAAAGATAAGAAGATAAAGAAAAATAATAAAATAAAAATAACTTTACATATTCCACATATCTAAAAATGAATGATAAGTGCAAAAGATTAAGACTTAATTAAGTGTTACATGTGATTCGAGTTAGCGGGGCATTGTAGTAGGGCCAAGCCCTACTACATTGCTCCGTTTTATGTATTGAATGGTTTTTGATTGAAAAGATTAGATATGATTCCAAAAAAAAAAAGTCACATTTTCATACTATAATTAGATCGTTTACTTATCGACAACTATTGGTGTTAGCGTCAACTTGCCTTTTTATTATGAGGAGGATTATAGCACCGAAAGATATATTATACCATAAATTGTAACATTTTTAATGGATTTATAATTTTTTAGAATATAAATTACAACTATAAAAGCCCAAAATCGACCTGAAATTTTTTGATCGATCATAAAAATTATTCATAATTAATTATAAAATATTATGATAACATATCTAAATAAGTTAATGATTTTACTTTTAAAAAGTGTACCTTAATCTTTAATATAATACTAATTTTTTCCTTTATCAAAAGATGTGCCCCATGCTCTACACCTTATTGGGAAAAATACAAGGCTTGTGTATATTATTTTTCACTCAACAATGTTATTTAGACTTAATTTTATAGATTTAATATAATAATTTAAATTATTGTGATTACAATTAATAGAGTTTATTGAATAAAATTCACCATCAATTTGACCACAATTCATTAGATAAGCAAATTAAGTATAATGGATAGTATCCTTTCTCCACTAGCTGTTTTAGAGAGAAAATTACTGTTTAAGTTCAATGTTACAAGGCAGCCTAATTAAATTACAATGGGGTTTCACTTTGAAATTATGCAAAAGAAGAGGGGAGCAAGATGAAACCCCCAAACACCTCAATTTCTCCTTTTTCCTCTCTCTCTTTTAATCTTTACACCTCCCTAAAATTAACTTTTTTTTTTCATTCTAACCCCAAACAAACTACATGAAAAGTTCAGATTGCAACAACTCATAGTAGTTTGCAGCCTCATCTTCAAACTCCCAAAGCCCATCACACAAAGAGAAGGTGTGGTCTCCGCCGTTGATCTTGTCATCACCACTGTCTGTTTTGTGGGGTATCCCAAGCTCATCATCAGAGGCTTCAAGAAGGTGTCTAATGACCCTCTCTTTGTCATCTTCTTCATTTACTTTACACTCAGATGTGGCTGAGACTCTCATTTGGTGGTCTGGGTCCGCCTCTGACGTGGGTCCCAGTAAAGGGTCGAAGTGGGTTGAGTCACAAGAGAGCTCTTGTTGGAGGGTTGAGAAGATGGCTGACAAGTCTTGGTTAGGCTCATCTTCTTCATCTTCGAGGAGAGAGAGTATGTGGTTGTATGACTTGTGGCGCTTTGAGTCATCCTCACAGTCTGGGACTTCATGGGTTTCTTCTCTCTGGCGTTTTGAGGGAGCCTCAGCCATTTTGGAGAGGAAGAGAAGGTTTTCGTTAGAAAGAAGAGGTAGAGTTATGGGAGGGTAGAGAGAGGTAGAGAGAGAAAGAGGATGGGATGAACGGAGAGAGAAGGGTTTGGATTTGTTATATAGAGAGTTCAGGGAAGTGGCGTACCGGTCAATATGAGACTATTGAGTGAGTGAGAGAGAGAGAGAGTAAATTTAATACATTTTTAATGATATAATATTTTTTATACTTAAAATTGGATCGAATATTTTTAACTAATTAGCAATGAATTTAGCGATATGGTCCAATTGGAAGATACTAGTATGTCATTTGGGTCTCAATAAAGATTTCAAATAATATGTTATTATGTTATTGAAGTTCTTAATTTGATCCCAAAATTTAGTCAACATATCATTACTAGTATAAATTTTGTCAAACTTTTTGGAATCAGATTGTATCATATTAATCTTTTATGAATATTTTAATTTTAGCGTGAATAGTATATTTTTGATCGAATTAACGAAAAAATTAATAAAAATAAACTGAAATTAACCTAAACAACTCTTATCGTTGAAAAAATAAAAAAAAAGACACTATTAGTTTCGAGTTTGACTTAGATAAACGTACGCACGAGGCGACGAGGGTGAGCATTTGGTAAATAATGAAGAAAAAAAGAGCGTTGAAAGCTACTGGTTGTACAGCAGAAGATTCATATCTCAAGATTTTTTTGAAGAAATTTATATTTTTTTGAAGATAATATATTCCTTCTTCTTTTTTTTATTCTTTTGGCAAATTTTTTTTTCTTCCATGGTAGCATATTGCCCCCACCACTGGCTACTTTGTCGATTATCAAATATTGTGATTGATTATAAATAATTTTCATTAATTATAACTTGCAAAATAGATTATAATATTTTTAAGGTCGATCGTGACCATTAAAGCTATAAATTACACTAAAAATATTACAATTTTGGGTTCGATATCTCCATCGATATGATAGCCTTTGATCCAAAACGCATATGGAGAAGCGATTGATACATGAACTGTTTGAAACTTGATGGTCATATACTTATTATCGATGACTATTTCCTGGACCCGCCATTGAATATGTGGTGTATCTGTCTGTTTAGAATACTGGGAGATACATCAAGGGAAGTGAGAGAAAATAAAATTGCATTAGAAAATAGAATGTGATTGGAAGTGACTATACAAGGCATGGACCATTGACAGTTTTGCAAGGTAACACAGTAGTAGGGGTGACAATTTTTGACACGACACGATAACTCGATATGAACACGACACGGATAAATGGGTTTTAGGTTGACTAATTTTTTGTGTCAACCCGTATATGACACGACCCGTCAATACGAAATGTTAATGGGTCATGCTCGGGTTCAACCCGCTTAACCCAAATTAACCCGTGTATTTAATCGGGTTGACACGAACCCGACCTGTTTTGACCCGAATTGACCCACCTCTTAGAGGATTTGAAAGATGCTTATAATATTGTTTTGGGATATTAGTAAAGCTTTTTAAAAATTTGTAATATTATGTAGATTTGTATTTGTTTTGGGATATTTGTGATGTTTTTAATGTCTTTGTTTTATGTAGATTGTATTTGGAATATTTGTAAAATGCTTAAATTTTTCCTTTTTTGGTTAGATCATGTCGGGTTGGGTCGTGTTAAGTAGGTTGAGTCGTGTTTATCCGAACACGATCTATGTAAATCTCAGGTCACAGGTCGTGTCGGGTTAGTCGTGTTTCAAGTCAGGTCGTGTTCGTGTCCAAATGACCTAACCCGTTTAGTTCGCAGGTCGTGTTTGGGTTGATGTGTTTTCAACCCGAACCCGATTTGACACGACCCGAATACGACACGACACGATTGCCACCACTACACAGTAGACAGCAAGTATATCAGGGATTTGTACAGACCTAATGTCCACATCAACAAACCTCTTTTCAACTTCGTAATATCTCTAGGTGGGACAAGGTTTATGGATGAAACCTCCTTCTTCCAATCCCCTGGAGGGCAAATTTTTCAGTTTTAGTATCGTTTGTTATTATTTTATATGATAAAATTATAATTTAAAAAAAAATTATAACTCTGTAAGGTAGGTCATGATCGATCACAAATATTTATGATTGATCATGAAAATGTGGTATCAATCTCAGCATTCTATGATCGATTATGTCTTTTGAGGTTATAATCTACGCGTCAAAAAAATTATAACTCAAATATTAAAAAATTATAACTTTTGATTTCAGTACAATCGACGTTCGTATACAAATTCCATCCCTAGAAAGGTGAAGGGGTTAGCCTCCATTTTTACACGTGTTTGGGCATTGATTATGCTCACGTGATATTGATAAGGAAGGCACATGACTAAAAATCTGAAGAGTACTCTATTAAGTCTTTTATCCGAACCGAGTTAATTAGTGGTTTAGTAAACAAAGAAATAGATCGAATCTCTCTACGATTAAAGCCCATCTACCTGATCAGCTAAGCAAGGGAATAACTCGACTTGTACTAAGTCAAGTTCATAAAAGTGTTCGGCAAAGTAAGAGATTGGTTTGTGCCAAAGCAAGTTTTTTATCCAGTTTGGCAAACATTGGATGTGCTCGGTTCTGGATAAGCCCGTACTGTTTCAAAAAGATTGATGTAGGGATAAAGATTCGCCTAAAACTTAGGCAATCGGATAAACGAAATCAACGAAAATAAAGATATTCGTAAAGATTGTTGGAGAAGTATTAGTAACCACCCAAACTCGAACACTGAAAGAAAAGAAGATATGCCACCTTACATCTAAATTAACGAAAACCCTAAAGGGGACACAGTTTATTAAAAACAATAGGAGTTAAGACAAAAGGTACGCTGAACTCTCTTTGTCTTTATGCAATTCTTTTTGTTTCATTATTGACTTAATCATCAGAGTGCCTACGATCAAAACACTTTAATCTTGGACAGTTTGTTCATTTTGTAGAAAAAAGATTGAAAAATAAAATTTATTTTTTTTTAAAAAAATCACATCATAAATTCAACGTGAGATAATATCAATTTTTTGCCTCAACAAAAGGCGTGGAAAAATTTATTGAGAATCAAAAGACGATTGACAAATTATGTCAAAGCTTCGAGTACCCTCTGTGGTCATACGCAAGTGGTGTGACATCTTGGGTCTAATGCTATATAGTTTTTGATACGACCCGTGAGTTCAACACAATAGAAAGGAGAAATACCAAATTAGCATAATTTAGTTTATCTTTAATTGGTTTGAATAATAAATAGGTGAATTTTTTTGATTTGTCAAATAATTCAGTCAACATCAAATCAAAACAATTAAATATGATTCATATATGATGTGACACACTTGAGTATAAGTAATTATAAATGCAATAACAGCCTTATTACCTCTTGATTCAACAAGAAAAATAGTAGTGATGATGTTTTTTCACCGCAGATGAGCAGGGGGTGTGTAAACCGTGATGATCGAGAGGGGTCTGAGCTATATGGCTCTCGTGATTTGCAGTAAAGTATTCAGGGGAGTCTAGGGGAATGTGAACAGTAAGAAATATAGTGGTTCACCGGCTCTGGAGCTCGGCTAGTCCACTCTTCAATGGAGACTCTTGCTCCCTTTTCTTTATTGATTACTGGGGTGTTTTCTCAGTACAATATCACAGAAATTAGGGTTTTTTTGCCATGGCTCTGTAGCCTCTAGGGTTGTCTCTCGGGTATATGGTCCTCTCTCTTGCAATGAAGGTATAATACAGTATTTATAGTGCAATTCCTATCTTCTAAGGGATCTACACCGAGATCTTTGCCTTCATCTGTGGGATCCTCCATGATTTTAGGAGAAAATCTTGGTCGGTTGATATTCTGTGCCTTGATTATAGCTTCCTATTGCTTCTGGGAGTGTTTTCTATTAGCCGGTTGTCTCCTTTATATTTCCTTTATTGTCTTGTCTGATGGGAACCGAAGGTCTGGACCCCCGAGCTATAGATGTCCAGTCTGGCCTCCTGAACTGACCTCCTTGTCTGACCTCCTCTCCCGAGCTTGTATATAGGATTTATTCTAAGCATCATCAAGTAGTATTCTTGTCATTTAAAGGGTAACGACCCAAGGAGAAAAAAAAAATATAGGCTTTAATTTCACAAAAGAAAGACCCCATTGAAATCCAATAATTTTTTGGGGATTTTTTTATTGTATGACATGTAAGAGGGCTTCTATCATTACTATCAAATTCTAATATTTGATGGAGCCCACAGCCAATTCAATGGTCACAGCAAATTAGATTAACAAATTAGATCAAATTTTTACGTCCCAATAACCTTGCTCTTATTTTATTTTATATTAGTGTAAGTCCCATGCAATACATGAAATTTGCACGATTCTCTTATCTCCTTGTTTGTGTTCCCTTTTTTTTATTGTTATCATTCCATTTTAAAAAATGAATAAATTTTTTTTTAAAAAAATTAGAGTGATAAAATAATTATGAAAAATTAAGGTGGTAAAACTACGTTTTAAAAAAATATTTAAATTAGTGGCTCATTTTTTTGAAACTTTTTAAATGAATGATAGTTAATTAGTGGAGTAGAGGAGTAGTTACATGAGACATGTGTTAGAATATAGTCTGTTAAAATCATATATGAGAATTAAATAATTAAAAATTCTAAGAGAAATAAAAAGAAAAAGAAAGACTTCTCAAACAACCTCCAATTCTATTACTTTATTGTATGTCTAACAAACTTTCTTGACATTATGCAGAGTGGCACACTATCTACCACTATGATTTCACAAAAAGATTAATAGTAAGGTCTTTTATATCAAATTTCTACTAACCCTTCACCTAGTTGAATCAATACATCTAGCATTCTTCATGGATTTCAGGCTAATATAAAAAAAAGTCCACTTATTATATTTCTAGCTATGAATGCCCTCGAAATATATAATTTTCGCCCTTCAATTTTTAGATCATCTTTAAATTTAATTCCCGAACTCATCTCCAATGTATACAAAAAATTGGAATAAGACTATTTGTAATCAATTATCGTGCACACATTTAGAGCTCTCATTTGTGATCAGGGTAATTATTAATCTTACAAAAATAAGTTTTTATCGAAGTCGCACTACAAGAAAAATGATTTTTTGA
Source organism: Ilex asprella (assembly GCA_023539305.1). Taxonomy (NCBI): domain Eukaryota; kingdom Viridiplantae; phylum Streptophyta; class Magnoliopsida; order Aquifoliales; family Aquifoliaceae; genus Ilex; species Ilex asprella. The sequence goes on from CM042193.1 coordinate 12,894,613, forward strand.
GACGGGAAAAGTGTGGTGAAAAAAAAAATTTATTCTAGATGCTATTCAAATTAATTCTTCCAGAAGATTTAATAGTGTCTAAATCTTTTGAGAAAGTAAGGTAATGTATAACCATGTGCAAAAAACGATCTAACATAATGGGTAGATGCTGAAAGTGCCATGCACGTGGTAAGTGGACCTAATTTTATTAAGTGCTGGTAGATACAGCAAGCATTTTTGGCTCAAAGTTGACAAATTCTTATTTTTAAATTTTTATAATAAAAAAATTATTTGAATCGCATATCTGGCTAAATTTGGATAACTGCAATCACTCACAAATTACATATATACAACAAGTCAATCAATGTGTCTCTTATAAACACTACAATTGTTAAACTTCGGTTTAGATGACGTTTGTCGTAAATGTCAGAAATAACTTTTAAAACACTAATAACAATGAATAGTATTTTGCTAGCCCATCTGTGTTTATGATGGATATTTCATCAAAACCGTGTTTTATAAGAAAAATGGAATTTTTATTGACACTTACAATGAACACTGCCAAAAGAGTGCTGTAGACTCGAACTTGGAACCTCGATAAAATAATCTTCTCAAACCTCTCTATTTCAACTACCAACAGGTTAACATACTCTGAACAATACTATGCCTCAACGTTTGATGTGGCAACACCATGATTACGTTTATATAAAGTGAGTTGAAGCCATGCCAAAGCATGAAGATTAAGTCACAAGTTTCCATTATGTTTGTGTATCAACCACTCTCCAGATGGACCATTATCTGCTGTCGGCTGCGTGGACTTGAGGATTCAATTAAGTTAGTTGCGTGAGTTGATGACCAAATAAAAAGATGCATCAAGTGCACAAAATTCTCGTTATTATAAAATTTAGAGAAAATTAGATGCACATAATTTTACTCTTACAAAGGGAGAAACTATTTCCGCAACACGGCCTACTCAACGTGGTATTTTTACAAGGGAGAGGATTGATGAGGTTCGAACTCGCAACTTAACAATTCAACAACAGGCTGCGGTCATCATTAGAACAACTGTCGATCCTCACTCAAGGTGTTAGTTAAGGCTTTTGTGGATTTTTCCTATTTATCTCGTGATTTTCTTTTTATTGTTGGGGACCACTTGGTGGGTGCTAAATTCTCAGAAAATGTCAAATTTCAGCATCAATCTTTTTTGGGATTTTCATTGTTCTTGTTGATCTAGTATACAACAAGCAATGCTTTTGTTTGACAAAAAAGATATCCAACTCGATTTTCGAGGACGATATGAAGTTGGGTAACTGTGTCATGACATTTCACGAGAGTAAAAAAAAATCATTAATCACAAAAAGTCGACTTAGACTTATGATGATTGCTTTAGGTAGGAACGATACGATGATTGATTTAGGTAGGCTTAGAGTCGCTAACCTGCCATAGTCTAATACAAGGATTATTTATGTGCGAAATCATGAACCACGATCTCCAATTAAAGGTGTAGAACTTATATCTTTCGTTAAACGCAATATGAGAATAGAAGGGTGAAAGAATAAAATTTCATCATTAGCAATCGAAAAAGAAAAATAAAAAAAGGGGATGAATAAAGTTTGGAGATGGTCAATATATTCATTAATTTCTTTTTTCCTATTCTCTTTTGTGGGTAACTAGTCAGTTAAAAGATGGATGAATGATTAAAGACCGCATTGAAGGGAATTTCAATCACTACCCACTACTAAATTTCACTTTTAGGTAGTTATGGACCACATGCAATAAATAGTCAAAGACCACTGGTCTCTTAAGGTCAAGTGAGATATAAAAATTGTTGTGAATAATTGAAGATGGACAGTAATTGGTAGATGAAGATTCATGGAGGATATCAATTGCAATATAATTTCACACTTTGCTCCCTTTTTTTTTGTATGATGTGTGGTTAATGGACAGTAGGGAACAAGTACTTATGAGTTCTTTTCAAATAATTGAGTCTTCCTTATCTGGACACTGAAGACTAGATTGAGTGATACTCTCTGGCTCCGGTTGGGGGCACAGCTCCTCTCCTCTACTGTACAGCTGGTGTGATGTTACTTTAAACGACACAATTTTACACGTAACATAACGTCGTTTTGGAAATAATACCCTGCTGTCATTTTATTTGTAAAACATCATTTTGAGAACAACATCCCTACTGTACAGCAGAGGAGTTGCACCCCCCCTCCACTGCAAGAGAGGAGGGGGGGGGGAGAGGGTTTTTAGGTGGTCCCTTCAGAAAGTACAGCTGCAGTCAATCCAACAAAATCACCAGAAAATACATGACTTAGATCCATTTATAACCTCTGACAATAGATGAACAAATATGCAAGCAAAGAAAAACTAAATAGTATTATCCTGGAGATCCACTGTAAAAACAACATAGTTCATTGAGTTGGGTACTTCAAATTCAGGGTAGAATGTCCCAGATTAAGGATCCAACTATGGTACCAAAGTCTTATCCCCCTAGTCAATTGGCTGATGAAATATTGAACTCTGAACTCGTTGTTCGATGAGCCATAACTTTGGAAGAAAGCCAAAAATCGAATGTTCATGCAGAAGGACAGATATTAATTCTTGAAACTATTCAGTTTGAAGTACGAAAAAAATAAACGAAAGACCTGATATAACAGAGAGTTCATGAAGGATTGAAAAGTCAGGGCTAAGGAAGTTCTTAAGCTGTTCTAGCAAGTTCAACAATGAAAAGTAACATTGCCCCTACAATCCCACAGAGACAGGCCACTGTATTGAATCAAATACACTGAATAACCATCATCAGAGATCTCTCATCATATCTATCATGCAAACGGGAGATCAAAAAGTATAGCTTACTACCACACCCACGAGGGAAAAGGCTCCAGAGTTCAAAGACGATATTAGGATACTCGTATATCTGCCCAATAAGAATCTGATTACACTAAAATGATTCTGCTTGACAAGACAACAATGTGAATTTAGCCCATAACACTAGAGAGATCTTGAATCAACTCTCTCATGATCAGTAAACAGATGCACATCATGATGTCAACCGTCACACAGACTATGCAAAGTTAAATACCTAAACAATCAAACAACAACTAAGAAGCTATGGACAGTCTAATCTCAAATCAATTCAACTCAACAAGCCTCAATCCCAAACTACATGTTTTCAACTGCATGGGTCTTCTGCCTTTACTTTGAATTTTAATGGTACACCTTAGTCTTAGCTTCAAAAAAACAACGCAAGCCACCCTATCAAATTGGAACAGACTTATTAAGTTAAACAAAATTTATCCCTTGATGCATATAATCAAATGCAAATATCATGCACCAGCTAAGGAACCGAGACCTGGGATCAAATTGCAAGATATGATGAATGTGAATGTCTATAACGCCGTATTTGCGCCACTGGTCATGCAAGCAGCTCAAAAATCTGAGACTCGAGAGGAATAAAAGTCCCAAACAATTTCATATATATAACAGTAAAAGATAGTTATCCAAACTTCTTGGCCAATGGTTTCGAACCATGCCAGGAAGGAATTGCACCATAACATTTTCCTTTGAAAAATGTCATAAATCCACAAAAGATCTAAAAGCCCCAATATTGGAAAATCCTAAGAGGACAGGGGCAATTGCAACTAAATTTTCTCCATTGCCTGAGTTTTTTTGTTCTTTTGGCTACAAATTCTGAATCTTCTCCAATTGTACAGCATTTCAGTCAAGCACTTTTACACATTTTCTCCATCTTCACAATTCTAAGATAGGCAACAGAGACTTATCACAAATAAAAAGAAAGAAAAAACATAAGCAACAGAGGAATGCCTTATCATCCATTTGGTATTTCAGGGTTAAAAAACAAAAAGCAGCAAGTGACGGTAATTCAATATAGATATAGGATTTTCAGCATTTCCCTTCAACCCAATTCCTGCCAAAACCAAACAAGGTTAAAAGTAATACTGAAAGAACTTTCCGGTAACGTCTTTTAATGTAGGGAAATAATGGTCAAACATAACCTCAGCTGAATTCACACCAGATCAAACACCAACATACTTTACAAGAAACCAGCGTCCTAAATTTCTTCTGTCTATGGCATTGTACATTTACCAAAAAAAGAAGAAGAAGGGGACAATAACACAAAAGGCTCCAAGTGGTCAACTCGCACTTCATAAGGCAAGCATGTGGTAATAACTGCAACAAATAATATGCATTGAAGCTTCTTCAGCCTAACTGAAAAGGCATGAAATTCACATACACCTTTACAAATCGTGCCAAGAACTTAAAAATCCTCAAAGGTTTAAACAACGTTATATGCTAGGAACTACATGCAAACTATACAGTGAAAATGAGTTGTGACCCTGATGGCAGAAACAGAGGATATAGCATGCGAGTATTCCATGATATCAGCATGTTTAACAATAATTAATTTTAGTGGAACAAAACACAGATCCTTAATTAAATGGAAAAAAAAAAAGCAGTGAAAACATGCAGCCATTGAAATAATGGAACATGAACCTAAGTTTAAAAGAATAGTAACCTACTGAAGAAGAAAGAAATAACAACTCAAACTGCTATCATCCAGCCATCAGGCCATCACCTGGACAGCATCATGGGATGATAAAAATGTGTCACATGTACAATCCAGATAAGTCAATTAACTACAAGTGACCAATGTGAACATGGGCTCATCATTAGCTAGCTTCTACAAACTACCAGATTGAGGTTCTTGTAATAAAGGAAAGGGAAGAGGTTTGTAGAGAATTAACTGTAATTCCTCTCGAATGTTCACAACTTTCAAGGAAATACACTGGTCCTTTTTCTGCGGCTAATATGTCTCATACTCAACACCAAGCAATATTTCACTATCCACTTCTATTTATACCTAGACATGTGTGTGCATAGAATCAACAATATCCATCAAACAACTAAAGAGAATCTTCTCTAGCATTAAGACCACCCAGATAAAAGCCCCAAAATATGCATATGCAGTGTTATGACAAGCTGTGTCACATAAAGTCAAAAAAGCAATTCATACACTTTCGATATATCATTCTGCTTCAAACATGATAAACAAAAGCAAACCACCTTTGGAAACAAAAGCAAACCACAGATGAGACACCACCCATTGCCACTGCTTCAATCTCATCTTCCAAATCATGTCTCTGTCATTTGGCCAAACAGTTGATCCAGCAATAGTAACTATCATGTTGCAGGTTTGCCATAATCTTCCATTCACTTCATCTACTAAAAGCTAGAGTCTTATGACAACCTCAGGTCTTCAAAGTCGGTTTCTCTTTGCAATGCCTACTCAGTTTCTGCATCCTCAAGCGATGGTATCTCCAAACCACAGAATTATTTGTCCACCACTACCCTTTGTTAACTAAATCTGAAACCAGTGTTCGGTTTGTCTTTTAATTTTCCTATATAAACTTAAAAACAAGCCCTACCCCCAAAAACAAATTAAAAAAATAGAAGTGATACTAACTACTAACTACAAAAGGTATCTAGTTGATTTGAAATGAATTGAAGGGAAAATGCCCCTAGAGCTTTTGGGGCCATGATAAAAGAGCTATATCTGCCAAAAAATTTCTAACCACAACTGTCCTTTACAAAGAATATTCTTGAAGTACTTTTGATGGAGTTAAAAAAACAAGGGACATCCATTTATGCATATGTGTCTTCTCAAATATATAATTTGCAACCATAATTATCAGGTCACATATTGTTGCAGTAGTACAGATTGAGCATACTTCCTTGTAAATGTGAACTTCAAGAGGGCCTCTAACAACAATGGAAGTTTAGAAACCCAGCACTCTAATCCTATAAGCACCAATTTTGTCAAATTATACAATGAAGTTGGAAACATCAACGAGGTAAACAGGAAGATTGGCTACTTGCCCACTGATGAACAATACAGCTGATTTTTGTATAGAATTCTCAAATGAGGACTCCCATTCTTTCTAAGTATCATATCAGATTGCCATTATTAAAGTATTCCCCGCTTCTTCTCAATTCTGTATCTCATGCCGCTTCATACATTACTATGAAAGCAATAAAAACTTACACCTAAAATACCTGACAACAAATATGAAATTAGAACCCAGTGATCAGATAATAATATAGCAACCTGTTTGACAATGAAAGACAGAAAGTGAACATAAGAAGAAGGCGACGGTTTGAACTTTAAAAAGAAAAGAACGTCATCAATAATTAGCCAATCAATTGCAGTAATAAATGTATTTAGTACATAATTCCCCAAAAGAAGAACCGTTATTTTCTCTCTTCAAGACAATGCCATGACAATTAAGGACCATAAAACCCAGAAACTAAATCTATGATTCTTGAGAAAAGCTTTAGCAAACACTAATGACAACCTATCAATGTATTGCTCCTTGTTATTAAAGCTATCCAGTGCTGTGTGACGCCAACCTTTGAGAATTCTCATGTCACTGAAAATGATAAAGACAAGTTCAATGGAAGAGAACACACATAAAAAGTTCTTAAAAAATGTACTCGAGAGCTCTTTCAAGAGAACATTCTGTTGAGTCTTGAGTAAATCTGGTATTCCCCCCATCCTCCCCTGCTCAAAATGGAAAAATAAGAAGGAAAAAAAAAAGTTGGGACAAATTACCCAATTAGCAAATCCTGTATCTGAGGAGAAACCAATGTAGTAGATCCAATTGAGCACAACAGCTCACCAAAATACACATTTTCAGCATCCCATCACAGCACAATTATAGACAAAGCTACCGGATTGCTTCCGGCCAAGCAAGTTCCACTGGGGTGGGCCTTCAGTCGGGACCCATGAATTAACTTCTATAAACCCTTCACCCATAGCTCTAGGTCCGCCAATAACAATAAGCCGGTCTCCACATGCCCGAAATGCCAAACCCCAACCATTCATAGAAACAGCACGTTCGGGCAACCTCCCCACAGTGATCCACTCCCTCGCATCCTTGTCATACTTCCTGACCTCCATATCAGCATAATCAGCTGCATATAACTCATTATTTACAACTGCAACCAGAGGTGGTGCCTCTGATGTAGCAGGCATGTCAACTTCTCTGGCTGCACCGGAGCGCACAGGGGACATGTCAGGGATATCTGTCCAAGTCCTAGTTTGCAAATTATACTCCTCCCCACATGTGAGAAGTTTTGAATCAGTTCCTCCAATCCCTCCAATCACATAAAAATTTTTATCCATGAATACCCCAGAACACATCTTCCGTGGTTTTTTCATATCTGGGAGTGTCTCCCAAGTTCCACTCTCAGAATTATAAAGCTCTGCTGAGCTGAGGATTTTGCCCTGTGAATCGCAACCACCAGCTAAAATTGCAATCTCCCCAAGACTGGCAGACCCAAACAAACATCTTGGCGTTTTCATCCTCATCCCAGATGACCAGGTGTTTGTCAATAAACTGTATCGGTAGATGACATGTGACAGCACTTCTTTTCCAAATACAAGAAGCTCGGTGCCAACAGCCAAAGACTCCTTATCAGAAAACACGAAGCACTCATTGGATGTCATTGTTGGTAGACGCATCCAACGGCGACGAGTGGGATCAAATGCTTCCCATTCAAGCAGGTGGCAAGAAAAATAAACCCAATGTTCAATCACCTCATTTTGCCGCCTTAGTCTATAGAGCTCACCGCTACTAATGAGTGAACGGAAGTTCCGATTCAAAGATGCAATGGCCCCATAATCAGACCTTGAGCAACGAATGAGACAGCTAATTGAATTGTCCCGACCAATGGCATGGATAAGAGAACTTGAATCAGAATTATCACCAGCATGTCGCCGATTACCGGATTGGTCTGTCGGGGCCATCAATTTGTCACAAAATTCCAATGAAGATTCCACTCCTCCACGAGCATCTAATTGTTTAGGCAACTTTCTAATACCAATTTCTTCACCCCCTCCATTATCTAATGGCCTCTTGTCACCCCTAACTTCAATTTTTTCTAGCATGTAATTCATGCAAGCCCAATTGCTTTCGCACTCACAGGTCCTTGGATATCCCCTTGAAACCAAATAGGACCGGTCTTCCAACATGTCTTCGGAACTCAACCTCGAAAAAGTACCACTTTCACGACCATAAACGAATCCAAATCCTTCTTTCTTCCTCACCAGAACCAAACCCACCCCAAAAAATGGGTAATCGAAGCCCCAAAAACCTGGAAAACTTGGTCAAAATACAGCAACATCCTATTCAAATTCAGAAAAAGAAAAAAAAAGGATCTTCTTAAATCATAAACGGTGAAGAAAATCTAGAACCTTATATTGTTCATCGTCAATATTTCAATAAATTAAGGAAAAATTAGTAACGCCTTGGTTTTTTTTCAATAAATAAAGCAAACCACAGTAACGCAAATGTATAGAAATCTGAGGAAGAAAACTAAGTTGACAAGTCTTATCTAAAAAGCTCACTGATCTGTAACCAATAAATAACGGCCCATATCAAATGGGTATTAATTAATTAAAAACCAGTCTTTTAATAAAAATTTCAACTCAACAATCCCGGAAAACCTCCCACACAATCAAATTCATCAAATAATGAGAAAAACCCAGAACCTAAAACACTTCAAAAATCAAATCTTTCAATGAAAAAAAGCATTAAAAAATCACAAAACAGCAAATTTAGCCGACCCAGATCTCTAAAACTCAGATCAGAGACGACCCCCTTCAATTTCAGCAACAGTAATACAATTAGATCTGTAAATGACTTTATGATTATTTAACTGTCGACAAATCAAACTTCCTATAGATAAGAAGAATAGTATCGAAATGGAAAGAGAAATCGGGAAAGATAGTAATAATACAGGCGAGGGACTTACGGGTTATTGGATAAGAAGAAAGAAAGGAGGAGGAGTTGATTGGAATTATGTGAATGCAACAATCTCTTTCTTTCTCTCTCTCTACAAGTACATGTTTTTTGAGTGTGTTTCTCTCTCTATATATATAGGTCTCTGCAGCTTCAGTTCTTCGCGTTCTGGCTCTAAAACGTCCTTTGGATTCTCTCTGCAAATCAGAGCAGGCTTTGGTTAGGGCTCTGGGGCATAAGCATACCCTTTTGAGGACCCGCTCTCTCTCTCCATAATTTATTTTGGGCAATTTTTATATAAAAATATACTCCAATACGCATTCATTTATAGATACAGAGCTATATATGTATGTGAGGGTATGTATATATTTGTTTTGTTTTCTTAATATAGAGGAGAGAGGAGGAGGAGGGTGGTGGTGGTGATGGAAGGGAGGGTGGTGGTGGGTCCTACAACAGGTTGGCAACTTTGGAGGTTGGCTTGGCTTCGCCGTGGTCGGCGTTTTCGAAGGGGTAACCGGTGACCGGAGATAGACGGTTCGCCACGTGTTTCCGCGTGGGATGAGAATAACAGGACTCCGTTTTCACTACGTCTTTAGTATACCATTCTCTCTCTCTTTCTCTCTCTGTGTTATGAGATATTTTTGTCTGGTCAATAAGTCGGCATATTGTTCAATTTCTCGTTCGCACAAGGGTTTTGATTGTATATGTCGAGAGAGTAGGAGTAACCCTAAAGAAGGCGCTCCAAACGTAACAAAGACCAATTTTAAACTTAGACGTCTTCAATTTAAATTTTGACAACTCTTTAAAATTATGTTATAAAGGATAATTCCATATGAATATTTTAATTCAAATACTGATGACTTATTTTTGACCAGATCAAATAAAAATTAATTGAGGCACACATAAACTAATCTGAACACCCTTAATCGTTAACAAAAAAAAAATTAATCGAGATACACATAAACTAATCTGAATACCCTTAATCGTTAAACAAAAAAGAGAGAGAGAATAAGAGCAAATATCTGGTGTAAGTATGACGTGTCACTATTAAATAACAAACTTATAAATAGATAAATTGAACTCATTTTTTTTATACACGATGGTTATTTATTAAATTAAAATCTGGTCTATTTGTTTATCTATTGATTTATTATTAATTAGTGATACTACATAATAATGGTGATGTAATATCACTATTACATTTAATATTTTCTCCGAGAGTAACGATGTTGGTTGGATCGATAAGTCTCGCTAAAAAAAGTGAATGTGACATATTGATTCGACATTCCACAATGATTTAAATTGATATGGTAAGTATAATATTGTTCAAATTTAAATATTTTCTATAAATTAAACATTAACTTAACTATTTACGAAATTAGTATAAAGTTTATTGTATGTCGTTTTAGTTTTAATGAGTTTAGAATAAAAAAGTTAACTTGTCAGACTGTCTCCTAAAATTACAAAATCGATTGTACGTGACACGGATCTGATTGTTTATGATAGAATCTTGTAATAAAAAATGACTATATTTTGATTGTGTATAAATTGAGTAAAATGTGAGATTTATGCACTTTGAAAGGATCTCTTCATTCCTGGACTCCCTTTATTTTCCTCTTAGAGGGGTTTGCAAGGCAGCAACATGGAGTTGGTGAATACTTATTTTATCCTTACCATTCATAACAACAAAGCCTCCATTATCCCCTTTAGTCTCATGCCATAGAATATTCCAATTATTGAGAATAACAATAAAAATAATATTGCCAAAATTAGAAATAATATAACAATATTTTCATATAGAAAAATTGCATTATCCAATATTATTGAAAAATTGCACTATCCAATATTATTGAAAAATTGCACATGTGCTTGTTTCTTGCCATATCTTAACTGGTTTTAAGTTTCGATTAGCACTATCAAAATTTGCAACCTAGAGGCATAGTAATAGCCCTTATTTATTTTATTTTTATTTTCCACCAATTCAAATTAGACTCCCCTGGAGGCTATCATCATCATTTCATTTTTTATCTTTTCAATTGTCAAAACAAAAGGAGGTGCTGATATTTTTTATTTTTCTTTATTCTCTGTTTGGCACGATGAAAAAATAAAAAAGTGAAAGTTTAAAGGATAGATAAAATATCATATTTAGTAAGAAATGATGGAAAAATAGATGGATGAACTTTTCTTCCAACTTACCAAAATCAATTTTTCCAAAATTAAGAGAAAAATGAAGGAAAATAATACTCATGTTGAATAAAAATATGTTATTTACTTTTTTAACATTTAACTAATTACTTATTGTTGAGGCAAAAAAATTGATGTTACCTCACGGTGAGTTTATGATGTGATTTTTGAAAAAGAATTTTGCGTTTTATCTCCCAATCTTCTTTCTGTGAAGCGAACAAACTGTCCAGGATCGAAGTGTTTTGATTGAAGGCACTCCGATACTTAAGTCAGTGATGGAACAAGAAGAATTGCACGAAGACAAGGAGAGTTTCAGTGTACCTTTACCCATGGCTCCTTGTGCCTTTTATAGATCCATGTTTAATTAGGGTTTCCATGATTTTCGATTCAACGTAACACACTTTCCTCCAGTTAGGCGCCTTTAATTGGAAAGTTGCTGATATTTTTCCAACAACTTCTCTCGTCGTTCTTGTAATTTCATCAATTTGTTTTACCAGAATGCCTGAATTGTAGGCATCTTTTTTGTACCACGTTTACAATTTTAAATAGCTAGGTCGTAACAGTTTAATCGTGACAAGCACCAAGCTCATTCCTTTCTTTTTGAGCTTTTCTGATCAGCTCGGTTGCTATTTGATGATAGCTCGACCAAAATTTATCCTCTGTTTGGCCGGGACAACCTAGCTGTATGTTCGGTCGAATTTTATCTTCTGCTAGGTCGGATCAACTTTTGTTCAGTTGGATAACCTAGCTACTTGTTCGGTTATAGTAGAGTCATTGCAAATAACTCTTTTCAGTACATGCAACCAGCCACGTGTCCAAGTTTAATTGTCAGATGATGATCAGAATTTATCGTCCTATTCACTTATTTACATTAAAACATCTAAACCCAAAATTCTATACTAATCGGTGAAATTATATTATGTGTTAACATTTTGTGTGTATGTGTTTGTATATTAGTGTGCTTATTTTTTATTTAAAAATCAAATAAAAAATATATGAATTTATATGTGATTTGTGTTTGTTAAACACATGACGCATATACCATAGTGACATGGTATATAACATATACACTAATCTCATATAAAGATAAAATAGTAAATTATGTATGTATATTATTTTTATCCTTATATTTTTTTCATCAATATCAAAGACAAAAAATTAATCATTTTTACTTTCATCCATCTTACCAAATACAAAAGAAAAAAAAATATATCATTCTTATTCTCTCTCTTTTGAGGACAAAAAATATATCCGTTTTATTTTTCTTCATTCTTACCGAACAAAACATTAATGATTTTATTTGCTTTTCATAGTTGGGATTTTTTTTTATTATCTCTCCACTTATGAGTCATTTCACTAAGAACTCCTATTTCCTTGTTTTTTTATTTCTTAAATTTGACTATTAGAACAACTTTTTTTTATTCTTATCATTTCAACTTTAATTTTATGTACTCTTTTATATCTATAGTTTAAGATAGGTCGGCTTCAAACTTTGTTGGCTATCTCCATTGAAAATAATCAACATCTCTCTCTCACCTTTTTCTTTAGGACTCTCTCTCCCTCTATCACCTTTTTTTTCAAAAAATATTATTTATATTTAATAAATTAATATAATTTGTTGACGTAATAAATTACAATCTTTGAATAAATGACGAGTTCTAATAAAAAATAAGATTTATAATTAAACTAATAACAATGATTGATGAAATCAATTTTCAAATATGTATAACATTATTCTTTTTTTTTTTCACCGAAACCAAAAAAGATTAGAAGAATATAATAAAAACATTGGTCAAGTAATCAAGACATGTGTCAATCTCAAAAAGTAGAACCCAATTGAGTTTTGGTCATCTCTTGATAATTACAATTGACCCCCTCCTCCCCTTTGATGTGATCATGATTTTTGGTAATATTAGGCGCCCCCAAATTACTAATCAGCACAAGAATTTTCAAAAATTCAACACTACCCTTTTGTATCCATCACATTAGGATAATGTTTATTTTTAAGATCATGGACGGTACCGTCTTTTCACTGGGCCCAGCCGACCAAATGGCAATGATAACTATCCAATTATATTAATATTATTATCCTTTTGAGATTTTTTGTTGATCGACCGTATTAATCAGATGAACATGTGATACGTGTCATCATCTGATTATTCAAGTGGACATTATCTAACTCGAATTTAAAATAGATGCGGTGGGTAACCGAAATTTAAAAAACGGTTGTTGAAAAAATAATAATTCGCATCGAGTTATTAGAACTGTGTTATAAGAGTTGCATAGCCTATGTCATAGTTCGCATCGAGTATAGTCTAGGGGTCCGTTGGGTGATACAATCGAATATGCATAAAAAATATATATAATTATTTTAAATTAAAATTTATATATATATTTTTAATTTCTGTCTTGATCAATACGTAGTGTTCACACCCTTGGGTGTGATCTCATGTCTCAACCGTGTGCTCTAATGGTGGTCCCGCCAACTAACTAAATTCCGAGTCAAAAATAACCACATCACACGGCTCACAATGAGTAACCTTTCCGCCACGAGATTTTGACTATCTCGGATGACGATATTTTTTTTATGAATTTACCAGCAAGGATCGTAATAGCTTCGACATACTAAAAAGACAATTACACCCCTAAGGCTTTTTGGCAATTACCAGGAAAAAAGACTACTAATCAATTCTTATTAAACTCATTTAAATAATAAATGAAATTTTATAATATTAAATTCTTATATCATACTTAAATTGACTTGTAGAACATATGAACTAAGAATCCAAATCGAGAATTTTCTTATATTCTTATCAAGATAAACGTTCATAATTTTTTAAAATAAAAATTCTTTAATTCAACAAAAATTTGGCAATTTTTTGAAATTTTAGTAACTTGTTTGGAATCAGGATATAAAGAAAAATTCCTTGTGAATGTTCGATTCCCGGTGTGAATGACTTATTTTTGATCGGAAGAAAGAAAAAATTAATCGAAATGCACATAAATTGACCCGAATATTTTTGGCAGTTTAATAAATAAAAAAAAATACAATTTTTATTTTTTATTTTTTAAACGAGTTAGTGGTGTCTTTGATTTTGGATTTGAGTGATTATAATTTGCGTGTACGACTGACTTGACGGCGTCGTATGACGACGGAAAGCAGTCTAAAGAAAGAGTTTATTCGTGCGGCGCATGTGATTGGGGACTACGATCCAGTCCAAGACACACGTGCCGGCGACGGGCTCAGAGCTAATATTGGGTAAAGACATCGGCATGGGAATACGAGCCACGTGTCGGCGCACGTGGGGGCCCCTCAGTGGAAGCATGTGTCCAAAAAGCGAAAGAGTGTTAGAGTACCGAAATACACTTTTTAATACCGTATCCCTATTTTTTAACTAATAAAAATGAGATACGTATGAATTTTTTGATTCCCAAAAAACAGAGATCGTTACGAAATAAAAAAATGAGCTATAATTTATTTTTTATTAATTATTATTGATTAATATATTTAAAATCAACGATTTGGGTCATTTTTTTTTGGTAAAAAGCACCTTATCTTTTTTTAATCTGTTAATTTTATTATAAAATAATATATTAACTGTCACTTGTCTAATTTTTATTTTTTTATAGAGGCGGCAGTAAGTGATTACTTACCACCGCCTCTATAATAACCGTCCTTAATGATACGCTTATTAAAAATAGGCCACTAGATAAATTTGTTTCCGTCTGTGCCGGCTTTTGATTCCATTTACTCTGATTATTAATCTTATCAATTTTACTTTAGATAAACAAACGTCAATTTGTTTGGTCTTGCTTGTTAAACAAATGTCATGTGAATTTTGGCTCTATCAACTTTAACTTTTTCATATTTAAAAAATATATCACCTATCCCACATTGGAAAATCTTTGTGTTGGGTGTGTGTATAAGGTTCTATGACACTGCCACTTTAAGAGGCGATGTTGTAGTGGTCCTTTGTGTGTATATTTCATTTCTTCGGAAAAATGAAAGACTCGATTAACTTTTTTTTTATTCTGGGTATTGTGATTACGGATGTTAAGACTATCTTATGTATATTTCGATTAATCTGAAACGATCAAAGATAGCCACCCCGCAACTAGGAAATCACGAGTGAAATATCCCTCATAACTTGATCATAAGAGAATTGTCAAGTTTTAAATTTAAGATGTTTGAGTTTACAACTCATCATGTCTCGATTCTTACCCGTGTAGTCTTTGCATCTCATGCATAGCAGAAGATAAAAATCAAGATAAATTTCTATGATATATCTTGAGATACAACTCAAATTCTAGATCAAATGTATTTTTCTCATTGTAATATGCTCAACAAGAATAAATGAAAAGTAAAAAGCGCATACAAATTGAATCAAATCGATCCTAGGAAAATGGGGGTTCGATTTGAGATCGCTATGGAATTTAAACATCTCTTTCAAACTCATCTTGTTAATTTTTTGTCGAAGCTCAATTTTGGCTCGATCCGACCCGACCCGACCCATTTTCTAATTGAATCGAGCTTGAACTTGTGTTTGAGACTAAAACTCGAGTTCAAGATCCAACTTGAGCTTTATATATGGATTTAACTTACAAGTATACATATCTAATGCTTCAATTATTAAAGATCGATTATCAAAAAGGAAATGAAAATTGTTGACATGTATCATGTAGGTCACAAATTTCATTGCGACATACATGTGATGGGCTTGAATCATGCAAATAAACAATCTCGTTGTATATGAGATGAAGACTATGTACATCACCCCAAAAAAATCAAAGCCAAATTTTAAAGTAATTCAAGTAATAATAGAGACGAGTTATAAATTTAGATGCCTTGAGTTCAAATCTTGACAACCCCTTGAGACCAGGCTGTAAGAGATTTATCCCTCATGAATATCTTAGTCCGAACGTGAATAGTCTGCCTTTGATTGGACGGAAAAAAAATTAGTTGAAGTTCACATAAGGGAATTAATTAAAGTTCATATAAGTTAACTCGAATACATTTGGTTGAAAAAAAATAATTAAAAATTAGAAGCCAAAGACAACATGACAATGCCAAGCAAAGTAAGCAGAAATTTGGTAGCACCCAGAATGGAATGGTGGTCTGGCTTGGTATGATTACTTTGAAATTTATTTTTTACTAATAAAAAGGTTTTTATTTTTTTATAACGAGAAGTTTTTCTAAGAT
Organism: Ilex asprella; assembly: GCA_023539305.1. Classification (NCBI taxonomy): domain Eukaryota; kingdom Viridiplantae; phylum Streptophyta; class Magnoliopsida; order Aquifoliales; family Aquifoliaceae; genus Ilex; species Ilex asprella. Next base: position 12,910,804 of record CM042193.1, read on the forward strand.
AGGCTTACATTGAATTCATTCATATATAATAAACTTTAGAAATCTGTATTCACCCTCTGACTACAAATATTTGTTAAAATCGAAAAATACCATTGAGGATTGGACTCAAAACGTCAAATTTTATTATTCATATTTCATAATTAACTGGATTCATACGGATTATGAGAAGATATTATTAGAAAGCAAAAGAAAAATAATAGACATAAGCACGTGCATACACAACTTTAATAATGGAGAAACAAATTAAAACCTTGTCCATAGGATAAGAAAAAAACAGACTTCAAAACCAAGCAACTCCACTATGACTAAGAATGCCCAAACCCAACCCACAAAAAAGATTCTGGCGTGCACTAACTCACTTATAATAATCTCCTTCTCGTCCCCCTTCATATATCGAGGCACCAACCCTCCAATGCCATCCATCCACCATTTGTGTAAAGACGTGTGGTCATGTGAACATTATTGAATGGTGAGAAAGGTGCTAATGGGGACTAATTAAACACTCCCCCCCCCCAATGGAGTTTACAAGAATAATAGAAACCCCCCTCCTCAAGATATATATGGATATGTAAGTATATTTGTATCTACATATATATATATTTACATCTAATACTATCTCGAAGTTTTAATTTCGTATTTACATTTTAGTTGATCTGATATACGTAGTCTGAGAGTAATAACGTGCTCCTTGCTTTCATATAATAACCGTGAGTCTAAAACATATATATTTCAAAAGAGAGCAAACAAAACCTATAATTTAATCAAATGAACGGTAGAAAGAAGAGCTTAAGAGCGACAAAATGATCTCAAGCAACTATTACAATCAAGGTCACCTCAGTCTTCCGAGTTGATTGATGAAATAATATGTATCTATATATTTACCAAAAGTAACAGATATGCCAATGTTATTTTTGTAACCAAGCGAAAAGGGTTTCTTTACTTTTGATTACTTTTACCTTACGAAAAAACTTTTGATTATACGTTGGTGGGGAATATATATATGTATATTTTGTGTGTGTGAGAGAGAGATGCAAACGAACCACCCGACCCAATTATTGAAAGAGGTTGCCTTTATTTCTTTTTTTCCCTTAAACAACTTGTTGGCTTTGAGTTAGTGGTGTGGTGTGGTGCTATTCCTTGTTTTGGAGTGTGTGTGTGTGTGGGGGAAGAGAGAGAGAGAGAGAGAGAGAGAAGGAAGTGAAATAGAAGGGCTTAGTGACACCCCCTACCCATGTGACATGTATGGTGGTGTACATGACATAGATAGCATGTTAGTTTTGGGGGTTTTATCTGGCAAGGTCCCATTCCAACATCATAAAGTGGGTTTAATACCAATCCTCTCAAAAATCAACAATATAATCCTAATTCAATATGTCCTTTTATCACTGCTCATATATGGTTGAAAATCGCTTCAATTGCGGGTTTTTTTTAATTTATAATTCAAAAAATAATTCAAAATATATATAACAACCGCATGACATGTGCGTCAGGCTAATCAGAATGTTTCTGATTAGATTTAAACTTGGAATATTGAAATATTAAATAATCAAACCCTACCATCCAAATTATTTGATGGCTGTACTTTAACTTTGGACATTTTTATTACAGTAATATTGTTTGGAACACTGTCATTGATAGACTAACCATGGGTACCGAAATTGATAATCCATTTTGCTAATCTAACATTGACCAATGACTTATGAGGGCAAATTAGGTATAAGAACAAATTATCTCTTCTAAGTTCTGACATCTTAGTAGTAGGTTTTTCTTGTCTCTATCATTTAATGCTTGACACGCCTATGAATTTTGAGATCATAGTCTCTTGAATCACATGTGATAATAATTGATGCATTCCTTCACACATGCCTAGGATCTATGATATAGGCTACCACATACAAATAGTGACGAGGATGGAACATGTAAGTATAATCCAAAATAGGAATTTGGTATCATTTGTGTCTCCGCATTTAATAAATTCATTAAATTGTGATATGATTTTTACAACTGCTAAACAGTATATTCGAATCGATAACTTCCACTCTTTCGAAGTAGAGTTAACCATCCCGGATAGACCCGAAAATCTAATTACATAACTTTGATGGTCTTAAATTTTTCGTACAAAACTTACATATATATAGTCTCTATATTTTCTTTTGGAACAGCAAGGACGTTTAGTGGAGGATGGATCAAAGGCTGAACCCACGTTAAGAACTGGATCAAAACAGCCATTTTCAGCTGGCTTAACCCTTGGCTTCTTACCTGTATTTGACTGTATAAACATATATTGTATGGGCTGGGTGATTCTAAAGTTTGATGGATTTCAAAAAAACAAACAAAAAAAATTTAGGAATGACTGTAAGATCTAAAGAAGAGCCGTAATTTACTTAGTTTTATGCTATGTACTCACACTTACAGCATCTTCCAAATAGAATAATAATTCAAGGGTGCTACGTGGTTGGAGTGAACACAAGTCAATTAACATGAAAAGCCAAAGTGATGTTTGTCAAAGGAAGAGACGTATTCCTATTTTCTTGTGTTCTCTTCTCCATATATCTTTTAGGGGAATATATCTCTCTGACATTGTTAGGCAAATGTCACCTTAAGACCATTCTCTCTCTCTCTCTCTCTCTCTCTCTCGTACACACACGCACTTGAAAATTTGCATTGGCATACCACCCTGAATAGATACCTTTATGTCGTCTTCAGATATAATAAAGAGGGGAACAAGAAATCCGTGAATTTCGCCTAACCAAAGCAACCGACTTTGATCAAGAGAAAACCCAAGTTAAGAGTCATTTAAACGACCACATTCATGACAATGACACTGCCCCATTAAGAGACTTTGGAAAGATAGGGCACATCATCATACTGATAAAAAGCATCTTTAATTCTTAAGCTGCCCTCTCTCTCTCTCTCTCTCTCTCTTGTCCTTACACTTCAAAAAAAGCCATATTTGATGCCTTTTTTCTTCATCTTATTAACGATATGACTTGGAACATTGATCATCACTTAACTTATATGATCTACCAGAGTCCCTCCCAAGGTTTAGAACATATAAAAAAAAATAGTGGGATTCCAATCCTGCAGCCTCAAATCAGCCACCTCTCTTAAAAAGTCTTACTCATGGTTTTTGCATATTTTTATAAGTGGGAATCTTTTAGGTGTGAGAAACCCCACTGGATTTGATTCAAATTATGCTGCTGATGATGAAGAGTTTTTCTTGAGCATTTGTGGGTTGAGAGAGAATATATTGCATGTTCATCTTCTACATTATCTCATTGAAAATTCTTTAATTTTATGCAAGCATATACGCAATGATTGATTGAGACAAGCACGGTTAGTTGGACTCTACCCGATTCCCGTTGATTAAAAGATTTTAGGGTTATTATCTTGAAATCTTAAGTTATTTACAGATGATTTCACACATACAGAATTTTCGTTGTTATTTAGAGAAGTATGAACAATAAAAGAACTCCATTGAACTTTGTTATGAAATGATGGGATTAGTTTTTTTTTCTCTTTGATCTGAAAAGCTTGAAGCTCCTGCAATTACTTTCTGCTTTGCTTCTTTTTGCAAGCTCAATCACTTAATGCCATGTCGTTTCACTTTGGAACTTTTGATGCTTTATGTACAAACAATTTAGCCAAAATATAGTGATGTGTTTGGCCATTACAAGATCTGTATAAAAGTAATTTTGGGGAATTAGATACTTTCCCCCAAGAGCTTATGGCAAATGAAACCCAATGATTATGTTAGCTAACTGCCACAATCTAAAGCTTAAACATGACTGGCTTTTGGCTTGTACCTTAACCCCTTTTGGTTTTTATTTGGTGCACATAAGTATATGGCTGTCAATTTTATTTTTGCTTTTTTTTGTTGGGTTGAAAAAAAATTACGAGATTTAAAGTTTCGTGTACGCCACTTGTTAATACCAATAATTTTATCACTAGACTAAGACAATACTCATTTTAATTTTTCCTTTCATGTACACCTTAGTGGTAGAAAATACAAGTCGATCGATAGATGATATCATAGATCATCCCGAATTTCAACAAATTAAATAAAAACATATTTAATCAAGTTCCATCTCGGATTTAAACAAATTTTGTCAAATTTGCAAAATGAACATTTTTTTTTGTTTATCAAGAAAGATAAGGGGGAAGGGCGACCAGCAAGTAGTAACTCTCCCTTTAGGCGTGACTATGAGTGTCTTTTTACTGTAAAATATTCGATTTGAGTTATAACTACTAATTCAAAAGGATAGTCTGTCACCACAGCACTATCAAAGTCAAACAACAAACCATGTTGCTCTCATAAATCGGATCCTACTTGATAACCACATGAAAATTAAAAACGACCTTAAACGAATATGACATACCACTAGACCACCAACTTTGATCATCTTAAATAGTTGAGAAAAAGGAAAACATAGGCCATACACTCATTAGTGTGGATGATATAGCTATAGCCTATTGAAATCTATAAGTATCAATCCTTGGCTACACAGATGTGGCAATTTTCTCTCTCTTTTTCATCTCTTCTTCCGGTCACTCACTCCACCTTTTTTACCTATAAAAAAAAAGATTGATTTTTTCTCCAAACAAGAGAGTTGAAAACTTTTTTACTTGTGCTTTCTTCTTTCCTCAGGAAGATGCTTTTTTTTTTTCTTTTTCTCCCAGTTCTAAGAATAATGTTAGGCTAGTATAGGCTTTATGTAGGTTGCAATTGACTGTAAAAAAGTGCAGTGTAAATGGGTATAGCTTCTCTTAATATCCAAACACATTGTCATGTTACCGTAGATATCAAAATTAGAATCAGGTTCTTGGGGAATATGAGCATTGAAGTGCATGATCATACACCAAATTCCCTTCTATTATTGCTGCTGTAATTAGTGGTCCTACGATCCCTTCCCCAACTTGATGGAATAGTGTCCTATGTTTGTGGCCTGTCGTGGCGTTGACAAGGTGGCAATACTACTCAACCCCCGGGTGGTTCGGATGGAAAGATTTCGATATAAACATTTGGTAGCCTCAAGTTTGATTTTTTTACTTGGGTTTGATAGATACACGTGATTTGTTATTGATTTAATTACGAAATTCAAGCAATTCATTGTTAAAAGTGGCAATATACATACAAGGATTGAGTTAATACTGCATAGACTAGAGTGGACAGAGTTATAAAATGGAGGGTTTAAAGTGGAAAACTGTTTGCAAGTCCACTTATAGTACAAAGATAGAGACTCGGATGGGCAGCCTAATATTGCATCAAATGTGTAGGGATGATGAGAATAAATGATTAAAATCTATAGGTTTAATTGATGTGAAGTACAGTTACTATAAAGATATTTATTTTTCGGTATTACATCTTTATTTTTTGTCAAATAAAAACGTGACACACACGACACGCATGCACACAATTTCCTTGTTTTGTTATTTTTGTTCACTTCGTTATATATAGGGTATGATTATAAATATGAAATTCTTAATGGACACGGAATCAAAAAGATCATTTTTTTGGGTACTATTGACATGTGCAATTGATGCCCAACTTCTTTTGACCATTCGTCAAACTAAAGTCAACAATATCTTTCTAAACCTCAAGCTTTGAATCATTAAACTTGCGTTTTGACTAAAATGACAGACAATCCTTTGTGGTGCAGACCACCTAAAGTATAGGTTTTGGGTTGGGATGAATATAATTATTTGAAATGAAAGCTTAACCATCTAGTACTATCTTGTCCAGACTGAGGAGTTATTTCTTATATTCTTTATATTACCTAGTTTAAGCTTGTGTGAAGTAAAATAACAAAACAAGTAAATTGTGTGTATGTGAGCGTGTGGTGTGTGTTACGTTTTTGTTTAGCAAAAAATAAAGATGTATTACCGAAAAATAAATATTTTTATAGTAACTACACTTCACATCAATTAAACCTATAGATTTTAATCGTTTATTCTCGTCATCCCTACACATTTCATGCTATATTAGGCTGCCCATCTGAGTCTCTATCTGTGTCCTACCTAGTTTACATTGTTGTGAGGATTTTATGTTGAATAAATCGACTCGATGTGATAACATCTGAGATTTAAAGTTTTCTCATTTCGTAAATAATCTCGTTAGTCGTGAATTAAGTACATCACTCATAGCCGATGCAACATATAAAAGGGTTATATAGTCTTTGAATTCATAAGGTTCATAGGTGATTTACTAGACCCACGGATCTATTCAAGATGCTTAACCCCATTTTGAGGGAGTGAATGTTACCGGTTCGAATTTACAGCTTAATAATTGTAATAATAATAATATTTTTAAAAAAATAGATGATTTACTAGAGTGTAAAAGAGTCTTAAAAGAGATGCAATGTTTGTGCCCCTATTTGTGTCCATAGCTATCTTCTTTGTCTGTTCTATGGAAGTGTTCTCCATGCTTGCCTTTGGTTCTAAATCCCACTTGCTTTTTTTCTCTTTCCTTTCGTTATTGTGTCACTTTGCTTGTATGGCTTATGATTTTTATTTCAACCCTATAATCTTTCTAAAGTAATATAATATCTCCTCAAAAAGACGAACCTTAACTTTGATAAAGTAACTACAGAGGTGTGAAATTCTTTATTTTCTCGCTTGTTCACTGATTCCACGATGATCTTTAACAAGCGATCAATTTTCGAGATCGACTATCTTCATGTGTAGAAATTAAAAGTGAGTCTATTTGTGTTATGCTAGGACATGGAAAATGTTATCAACCGTCTTAGAAACTATTCTACTTTTTTTCTTCAACACTTAATTTGGTGAAAAATTGACATTTAATGTCTGAACAGATAAAACTTTATTTGCTATGTAACTTGGTGACTGAGGTTCTTTATTCTGTAAAGTGTACCCAAAGTCAATGGACTAGCCCATGTATGGCCCATATACGGCCTAAGGCAGACGGGCCAAGGAAATTAACTGAAATATGTTTGCGGTGTGCACTGTCATCCCTCAAGCACAATGGGCTAGCCCATACAAGGCCCATAGTTAAGCTAAAGACCAACGGTTACACTACGGTAAGGTTGGTGCATTGTTATTGCTCGTAACTATACTCATTGGGTGTTTCCGATTGAGCTTAAAAATCAGCCTCGTGAACTTATTTGGTGATAAGTTCATCAAAGAAACGTGTTTAATATTAAGTTTATTTTAATCTTTATTGTCTAAAATACCCTTAATAGTTATATTTAATTAAACAAATTTAAAAACTAACAAGTCTTAAATTTAAGGAGTTTGATTATGACTATTTCTTTTACATATATAGTAACACTAAAAACAGAAAATAATAACATTCAAATTCAAAAAATAGTAACCTTCAAAACAAAAAATAGTAACATTCAAAACAAAAAATAGTAACATTGAATATTAATATTTGACAAAATAATAATAGTAACATTCTTGACAAAAACACTAACATGCTCACAAAAAAAAAGTAGTAACATGGTCAAAAAATAATAATAATAACATAGAATATTGAATATTGAATAAAATTATGGATCGAACTAGTAACACATCGAGCATTTTTAAGCAACATAGGAAGCTAATGATGAATTCAAATAAAAATAGTAAACATTAAAACAAAAAATAGTAACATCAAATAAAAATAGTAATATTAAAAATAAAATAGACACATTCAAATCCAAATGCAGCAACATTTTAAAAAAAAAACAGTAACATTTAATCCGTATCAATAATTCAATCAAAATTAGCTACCAAATTAATTACCCTTGAAGTATTGTTAGAAAATTTGAAAGTTTTGAATCATTTGAATCATAAACAAATCCAAGTCACTCCATCTTTGTTTCTCCATCTTCATCAAGTTTTGGCAAGGTCTTGGGGAAGGTGACCGTAACAATAGTGAGAGATGGCGAGCATGGAAAGTCATCAACGTTGCAGTGTGGTATAATATATATATATATATGTAAATTAATATTTTTAAAAAATAACAATAGCAACATTTTCAATAAAAATAGTAATATGTTCTACAAAAACACTAACAGTGACATACTTAATAATAGTAAAAAAATAGTAATATAAAATATTGAACAAAATTGAAAATTGAAAATAATTTTTAATATAAGAAATTAATTTAAAGTTATTTTCAATGTCTTTAAGGTTTCTATAATTGAACACAATAGCACTGTTAAAAGTATTTTTGATATTTAAAAAAAAAATTGGACTTAAGTACTTATTAGTAAGATAAAAAACGGGCTTATCACCAAAAAATTTTTTATGATGAATTCAAGTTATTATAAATCCATCCAGGAGGACTCAGTTTTAATTTTCACAAATATTTTTTTAAAAAAATTGAAAGTGAATCCCCCTAGATGTACTTGTTTGGAGATAAATTCTGCAAGAAAACTTATAAGGGGTTAAATTCATGTTTAAAATTATATGTAATGACTTAAGTCTACTTTTTTTTTATCTCAAAAATACACTTCTTTAAATGAAAGTTAAATTAATTTCCTATTTTAAAAAATATTATCCCTTAATTCAATATCAATTAAAATATGCTAATAAAATCTCCATTATAAATTTAAAATTCAAATTCAAAGCTTTCTCTCTCTCTCTCTCTCTCTCTCTCTCTCTATATATATATATATATATACTACTACTACTACTACTATAAATTGTGAGTAAACTTGAAAAGCATTTATTTTCTAGTTTTACCTCTATTTAATCAATTAAAGTCATTTTTGTCCCTTTGTATTAATGTAAATAGAGTACAATGAATATACTATTTTACATTCAATATGTTCATTGCGCAATCCATATAAGTTACCAAAAAAAAAAACTTCTAAATCGATCAGTTCCCCACATATTCTTCACTCTATGTGTTACCTCAATTACGCCTACCAACTTAGACAAATCGTTTCAATGGAGCCTCTAATTGACTCTGATCCAAGCCAATGCATCCAATCTCCCCTTGAAAGATTGGTAACACTATAATACCATCAACATTTTATTTTCTTCCTGATGATGATGGTGTGATCTGTTTTGAGTAGTAACTTCCAGATGATGGTGATGCATTTGGGGTAAACTTTGTGCAATATTGTTTACATCAGCATGTTACTATGAATTTGCATTGTAAAATTCAATTTCATGTTACTTTTTTTTTAATTATGTTACTTTTCATGTTATTATTTTTGTTGAGTATGTTATTACTATTATTTTTCTAAATATTAATATTCAATATTACTATTTTTTTTGTTTGATTGATACTACTTTTTGCGTTTGAATTTAAGAGAAATAATTATTGTTAAGTATGTTACAATTTTTGTTAAGCATGTTATTATTTTTGTTGAACATATTACTGTTGTTATTTTTAAAAAATATTAATATTGAATGTTTCAATTTTTTTTATGTTTAAATGTTACTATTTTTTTGTGTTTAAATGTATTATTTTTTGTGTCAAAATGATAACTTTTTTTTTTTTGTATTTGAATATTACCATTTTTATATTATAGATAAGAGAGAGAGAGAATTTTTTTTTTTAAAGTTAGTCAAACTATTAACCTATATATGGATATAAATAAATATGAGAGAGAATTTTTTTTAATGTTAGTCAAACTCTTAACCTATATATGGATATCTATGAAGCACGGATATGACGATACGAGATACAACGATACGGATACGGTGATACGGTAAAGCTTAAGAAAATAGGATACGATGATGCAGGTAGGATATATCCATAAAATATATTTTTAAAAAAAATTTATTATTATATTTAATGTATGCTTGATTCTGGTTTTTAATATTTAGAGTTGATGAAGTGCTTCATCTTCTTATTTGTTTTCTAAAAATACACCTAAATCCAACACACAAACTACAACTGAAAAATCAAAAATTAATTGAGAGAACTGCTAAACTCTTCTAGGGCATATATGAAAAACCATTTTTTTTCCTTACCCATCACATCTTTTGCAATTCAAAGCATACCCATAAAATCTAATTTATCAAAAACCTAAGAAACAAAACTCTATCCCCTTCTCTTTGTCTCTCTCTCTATATACTTTATATATACGTATCTATGAAATTCAAAGCATCTCCAAAAATCCCAACTGATCAAAAAACTTATGTATGTATAGTCTACATATATATGTTGCCCATACAACCCAATAGCTAAAAAAAAAAACCTTAATTCAAGGCTACCAAAAAACTCCTTAATTGAAAAGTGAAAACCCTAATTCAAGAATCAAAAGGAGTACTAATCACTAGTAAAAGGCAAAAGAAACAACAGAGATACAGAAAAATAGAGAGAGAAAGGAGAGAACTTACCCAATATTCTTGGACACAGAGAGATAAGATGTTCTCCGTTTTCAAGAGATGCTATCGTTGATCAAATACCGGTCGTTGGAGGTGAAAGAGAAAATACCCGTTGTCGATCGGTATCAAATACAGTCAGTCGTCGATCGTGAGTGAGTGAGAGAGAGAGAGAATCAGTTGACGATCGACTGATAGGGGCTATGGAATAAAAGAAATTAGGGTTCTATAATATATTTGTAAATAAGAGCTCAAACATATTTGCTCTTGTACCCCTATATTTTTTTAAAAAATTAAGTAATACTGTAAAACCGAGCATTCGCGCGTACAAAAATATATATATATATATATATGGAATTATTTTATGTAGTTAATGTTTTATTATGTATATAGAAAAATTATAAAAAAAAACGAAATTGAGTTATTAACAGAAATGCCATTGCATGGCATTTTCTTCCCAAGCTGCTGCCTGGCAGCACAAGGATTCACCTCATCCTTCTCCAACCTTCCAGAGGGGTTGAGGAGCTGTATTAAGACCTCAGCAAGTCTCTGGATAAGGAGAACCGCCAAGAGAGGAGAGAGAAAGAAGAGAGAAGCTAGAGAGAGAAGAGAGAAATTTGGAATTTTTATTTTGTGGAAGAAGAAGTTTCGAACGATCAGAGGTATGCTACTAGGCTAATTTGATGGCTAGGAATCTCATGGTATCATTAGAATTGCATATCATGTACTGGAATTGCTTGATTTCATGTTTTAAATTTTCAGGTTCTAGATATTTATGAAACGGGTTTGAGATTTGAGCATGATTTGAGTTAATTATTTGGTATGGCTGAGTTTGGGAGGGCTTGAGGAGTTGTTTGGTGGTGGAATTGTGGGTTGCCGTGGTCTGTGGTGGTGTAATGGTTATTTGAGGGTTTGAGAAGGTGAAAATATGATTTTGATAAAAACTTGTTTAAATTTTAAAAGGGGGCTTGAGTCTAGCTAATTTGGGGTCAAGGAATCCATTTATGACCTTAGAATTGGATTTGGAGGTCGTTTGGGGGGTGAAACGAGCAGTTGCAG
>CM042193.1:12922546-12933638 GCA_023539305.1 Ilex asprella
GTGAAAAGAGTAGTTGCAGGTCTGGACATATACTAAAACTCTTATTTTTTGTTAACTTTGACCTCTTTATTTTATGGGTTTAAGCTTAATTCAAAGCTTGAAAATTATGGGGTTTGTTAGAGTGATGTGTGGTGAGTGTTTAGGTTCAAAAATTAGGTGAAAAGGGGTACTGAGTAGGGAGAAACAGGGGTAAGAAGTAGGGGGTTAGGTTGCTAGAAGGAAAATAGGGTTTTTGGTCAAGGTGCTCAAGGAAGAAGATGAAGACACCAGTGCACCCCGTCGGTGCGTGAAGGCGCTTCCAGCATCCGATTGACCTCTGATTAGTCTCAAAAGTCCCCTAACATCCGTGCGGAGGTCTCGGTAAAATTTCAAGTCGATCCGATGGCCGAATCTATATGAGGAGTAAAATGACTGTTTTGACCTCCGGGGTCAATTTGACCCAGTTTTAGGGTGATTTTTGAAAAATAAATTTTATATTCATCTTTAGGTAGGTTAATTGAGTATGTGTATTAAATTTCATCTAAAAATAACACTTTTTAATTTTTGACCATTTCAGATCAAAATACCGAGCGGGTAGGGTTTCTCAATTCCGGAACAGACGATGCTTTTCAAACTTGTTTCTAAATTATTCTATATGTTTTTTATGATGTTTTAGAATGTTTTAAAATATATGATTGGGTGTTTTGAATATTAATGGAAATTCGGACCTGGATCAGGGTTTTTGAGTGCGGTTTGCACTATTGTTTTAGAAATGATCGTATTGCTTGAATTGTTCCCATTGACTGAAATTCTGGGATCCTTTTTAATGAAAATATAAGTGCACACGGGTCGAGTGGCAAAAGGGTTTACATTCCAGTTTAAGGCCGTAAAGGGTACTCATTGAGTTTGTAAATGTCTGGGTGGCCCAGTTGGTTTTCGGACTTGGGTACTGAATTGGATTGTATTGACTTGGGAGCGTATCTTTCTTGGGGTGAAAGTCCCCTAAATTATTGGATCGTATGGATCGTATTGACCCTAAGTGGTCTATTAGGATGAATTGCCCACCAGTGTAGCACTGTACTCGAATTTCGGAACTCTCTTTTATAATTTTGTTTAACTACCACAATTTCAAATGCAATGATATTTTTTTCGATGTATATGTATCAAATGCTTGTTTGAATTTCTGCCCAATCATGTTAACTTATGTTATTTTTAAACTCGTTTGCTTGGAAATTGAGTCACTCTACTGAGCTGTTGATGCTCACCCTACATTACTTTCTCTTTTTCAGGTACGACGAAGCTGAGAGAGGTGAACATAATAACCTACTAAGGTTTCTGTATATATATTAGGAAGATGTATTCAAAGTTTGTAGTAGAATAAACGAAAACCTAATGTGTAATGTATACTCAATTAGATATTAATTTACAATAGTCTGGAATATGTTAGTGTAGAAGTATTGTATATGTTTTTATGATAAGATGTGGTTTGTATGTTTGTAGGTTATTATGCGATGTTACATGACGACTCGATATGATAATGTTCCATAGATTAAAGTAACACCTGTCACATGTCGTGTCGACTCGGGGTGTGACAAATACCCTGCTATATCCGAATAGTATCCTAAACGTATCCAATCCGTATCTAAAGCATATCCAATCGTATTCGATTTTTTTTTTAATTTTAGGATACTTCTTAGCTGTATTTGATACGTATCCGACAGTATCAGATGCGTATCTGTATCCAAAACGTATCCGATACCGATACTTTGACCCTTTCGAAATATCTGTGTTTCATAGATGGATAAAAAAAGGTATGAGAGAGAAAAGATTTTAGTATTAGTCAAACTCGTAAGATTTAAGAGTTTTTAATTTTTAATTTTATTTGACTTCTAAAGGAAGGGATAGTATGATAAAATTGACATAAAACATAATTCATAACAAATAAATTTTTTTGACGGACTTAAGTTCAAACAAATTCATATAAGGACCGACCTCCAAAATTTTTCAATTTTTTTTTTTTGTATGTCCAACTTAAAACGGACAAGAGGAAGCACAATCGGCTAGCCCATACAAGGCCCATAATCAGGCTAAAGACCAACGGTTCATGGAAGTTAAACTGAAATCTCTCTCCCTGTCTCGCCTCTGGTCTTACTCCCCATACTGCTATAGCTATAGACTTGAACAACACATATTCAAAGCCCAATCCTTCAAGCTGACAGGTATTGGATTTCGATTCTTTCAGTGCCATTTTTTGTAAATTCGATTCAAGTTCATTAGGTACTGAACTTTTATCTGTCTAACCAAGCTGGATTCCTGATCGACCTACATTTCAACTCTCATAACGTCCAATTTAAGGGGGTTGAGTCAACGAACATGTGGAGAAGCAAAAGGGTGTCATTTTCGATCATATGCATTTGCATCTGCTGTTGGGCATTCTGTATTATTAGTGTCTACGCTCAAGACCCAGAATTCGGATCAGCTCGAGTCGTCTTCCAGGTTCATCCCTGAACATTTATGATCTTATCTTCTCCCCGTGTATATATTTTGAGGAAATCGACAAAATTCAAGAAATTTGTTGCTATGATTTCATTAGATATAATTAATTTTGGGTTATTCTAATGGAATTTCATTCTAGAAATTGGTATAAATTGATGAGTTTCAATGTGTTAATATTAGAAAGTATACATGGGTAAGTTATAATTTTGTTGCTGATGAGGTTTTTGATGCATTTTGGATGCAGACAAATTATGGGGATATTGAATTTGGTTTCTACCCTAGTGTGGCACCCAAAACCGTTGACCACATTTTCAAGCTTGTTCGTTTGGGATGTTACAATACCAATCACTTCTTCCGGGTAGTAACATAGTTCTGAGGAGAAAATATATTTTGATGAGCTTATAATAGTATCTTTCATATGGGAAACCAAATTTCTAAACTGAATGCAGGTTGATCGGGGTTTTGTTGCCCAAGTGGCAGATGTTGTGGGTGGAAGAACCGCTCCTATGAATGATGAGCAAAGGGTGGAAGCTGAGAAGACTGTTGTTGGTGAATTTAGTGATGTCAAACATGTAAGGGGCATTCTTTCTATGGGGAGGTAAAGTTGTCGGTAGCATTTTCTATGTGATCAGTTATATTACTTGTTCTCTTAAGTTTGTTACTGTTATGATTCTCAACCGTTTCACATGGTGTTCGGTGTTCTTTTTATGCCAACTTTGTGTACTTGACTGTTTTAGTGGTGTTAACTACGTTATGCTAGTATTTAGTTAGGAGTGCACAATTTAGTAGTTATCCATATTGGTCATGGAACTACAATCTTATTTCTAGCAAGATTTACTCATATGCGGAATAAAATCGATCACACGAAGTCTACCATAATATTCCATGTCTTTTGGGTCTTGGTTTTTTGCTCTGGTACATAATTTTAAACTAGCATCTAATCAATGTTACCTAGATAGCAGATCGCTTTGGTATGTAGGGGTACGAATATATGGTACGACACTTTCTTAGGTACATGATACGATAGGAATATGTTTAGCTGATATGGTATTTTGGGTACTCTTATGTAGATCCTTTTTATTATTATACAATATTATATATTACAGAGCATTCATAAACACAAAGTTAGTTACTATTTATCTTATGATTTTTTATTATCTAAAATAATATATAATTATAAATTTATATACATGTAGTTAATTAATATGTATTTTATATTTGTACTACATGTTCTAAAACGAATTAATTTAGGGTTAGTATTATAATTTGTGGTCATTCATTTTGGTGATCTAGATCGCGAACCCACCTCGTTTGGGATCAATGTACCCAAATTGTGGGTCGTTAAGGGTTTAGTGAATTGTGGTAACTGATTCTAAATCACATGAATGGAGTACTCAGAGTAGTGAATTCATATGTACAAACATATAACACACACAATGTACATATATGTATAATATATAAACTCCAGTTTTATAGTACACCACGAAAGATCGAATATAGTACTGTGGAGTGTGGAGGTGTAGAAGCATACAATTAGGCAAAGTGCATGAAGTCAATGGCAGGAATGCATTAACTGAAAACATGTTATCCTAGGATTGATAAAGAAAATGCTTTTCTATCTCAAAAATTTTATTTCTAATTTCTACGCTCTGAACTTCTCTAGTCATCATAATTATGAGGTGAATCACTCACAAATCTGCGGTGCTTCATCTAGGTATGCTGATCCGGACAGTGGCTCATCCTCATTTTCAATACTTCTTGGAAATGCCCCTCACCTTGATGGCCAGGTATGTTATCCATAGTTTGTATGTCAATAATTATTTCTAACCACTTATAACATGGTTTCTGTCAATTATTCCCGGATGGGCTTCTTCCAGTATGCAATATTTGGTAAAGTTACCAAAGGAGATGAGACCCTGAAAAAGCTTGAGGAACTTCCTACTCGTAGAGAAGGGATCTTTGTGATGGTATATATATATTGTGCTTTCACTTTTTGATTTCTCAGTGGGTGTAGGATGATTGATCTCACTTAAGAGGGGAATCTAAATTGTGCGTGATCATCACTTGAGAGACTAAATTATATAGAGCCATTTGTTAAAAACCTAAATGTTTGCTTTAATCCTTGGGAACTTCTTGTGTCTTCATGGACATTTTCTGTAATGGAAGTTCCCGTCGTTGTGCGAACCTTACTGGTTATAGGAGTAGAGTGAAAGAGATACTTGTGTCATGGAACTAGAAGTAGATATTTATCGGTCCTTGACCTTTCTATCATGAGGACATGTATCTCCCATTCATGTGGAATATACCAGGGAACCAGTCATTATGTTCTCTCAAGGAGCCCAACAGTGGATGGTATAAACCATTAACAAGACTGAAATCATATTCTCATGACCATCAGTTGCTTAATATAACTTGGCTCTTTTTAATATTTTGAATTGCAATCTCTTTACTACGTGATGTGGGAGACCGAAGTTAAGGATGAACCTAATACATCATCTCTGATTCTAGTCTTCTGTTTCACTTAGTTGTGTGACTTATTTCTAATGGATGCAGCCTACTTGTTCCAGCTGATTTTACTTTATTGAATTCAATACTCCTATAAATATGTTCTTCTAGTTTGAATTGTTTTAATCAATTTAAGCTTTCTGTGATTAACTGATTGATTGTTTTGCTTATATTTTTTCAGCCAACTGAGCGCATTACCATTCTGTCATCATACTATTATGGTGAGAATCCTATGGCCTACTAATCCATTTTTTGTATATATACTTAAATGTGGTCGTTGCTTATATCAACAATGGTCTATCATGGGATATGATCTTGCACCATCACCAATTGAGTGGCTTACAGATGCCACTTGAGCTATGAGCTTGTAAATATGAATCCGCCACGTGTTGTGGTTTGTTTCTTCTATGTTCTGCACTCTTTGGCTTGCTGCTGTACAGAGAAAAATAGATGTAACTTGTTCTTGCTTGTACAAGTTTGCTAAACATGTAGCATTAGTAAAACACTTTCCGTAATGCGTTGTAGTAAAAAATGTTCTATTGTGTACCAGTGATTCCTCTTTTGTTACCAGAAATTTTCTCTTCCCATGGATATTGAAATAATCTGAAGGTGATAGCAGTCACAAGTTTTGGGTTGTCCTGTTTGATTGTTCTAACAAGTTTTTTTTTTATCAAAATTGTTCTAACAACTTGACAATCCAGAAATTATGAGTTAAGGATCTTATTTCTCATGAAGTTCCCCTAATTGGTGTTTAGGTTGTAGGAAATCAACACGAACTTTGGCTGATTATAATTTCAACTTCCTGGCTTGCAATTCTGTATTTTGCTGTTCTCTGCTCCTTTTCCTAAATATAATGTTTATGAGATTTTTGAGGGTACGGTCATGAGATTTTGTTGGAACAAAAGCTGCATATTGAAGTATAGTAGTAAAAACTGTACTTGCCTTAGCCTAAAGCACAAAACCTACTCATTTCTCTACACTTACAGAAGCTAGACAGTGATGAGTCTTAGTTGCAGCATGGAACACATGATTTGTTTGTAATCTCATTCATCCAGCTTTATTTTTTTGTGACATTGCCCTTGTGGTGCATCTAACTAATCAATTTAGAAGCTGAAAGAAAGTAAAACTTATGCAGTCAAAAATTGAGTCTTCGTATCTTAGAACACGTGAGCTTTGTTAACCATAGCCCCAGCTTAGATTCCTTATGCTATTTTCGAAACCTTCATTTTGGTTACAAAAGTCTAATGCCATAATCAATAGTGACAAAGGCAAACCCAAACCCAAACCCATGGCAAATATGCTATAGCTTTAAGTTCATGTCCAATTATTTTTCATCTCACCAAAGCAATTTCAATGTTGAGCTGTGTCTTCATTCAGTTTAACAAGCCTACCACCTTTCAAATTTGTGGTAGGATGATAGACATAAGTGTTTTTTTTGTCACCTTTCTGCTATGACAAAGTTGGTAAAAAGGAACTTACATTATCTGTTGACGAGGTTCATGAGCATTCAGTGGTTTGCAGAAACTATCATGCAAGCATGGAGTTTGGTCTTTTTGCTATTAGGTTGGTGGGTAGATTTAGTTACTCTAAAGTGAACCAACACAATACAGTCTACCAACAAATTATTGTTACTATTATCCAATCGTAGTGATGAAGATTTTGTTCCAGTCAAGTAGGCATTAACGGGCAATCTTAGGGGAGCTCAATCAACATCTCTTAGGTCAAATCCCTCAGCTTGTTCGTGGATATCAGTTAAAAGGGAAATTATTCAGTCAGTTGTTCCCATTTTTTGGTTTTTTATAAATTTTACTGTTTTTATTTCAAGATACCACAATGGAAACTTGTGAACAAGAGAAGTCATCATTGAAAAGGAGGCTTTCTGCATCATTTATTGAAATTGAAAGACAGGTATAGCTGTTCCTAGCTCCATATAATTCAACTCAAGCATATGATTCAATTTAGCGTGGACTCAGTGACTGTGATTTGCAGAGGATGAAATGCTTCCCTTGAAGAAGCAGGCAAGAGCCAGTTCAAGGAGGAACTAATTTTACCATTGCTGTAAGTCATCTTCCAGACCTTGAGATTTTTAGTTTGATAACTTGACAAAAATTATTATCAATATCAGATTTAGAAAGTTGGGGAATGCTGACAAACTGAAGTTTCTGTTGAACAGCTTGAAGTATCACATAGAGCATCAGATAAACAAAGCAGCTGCCTAATCAGATTTTGTAAATCACTTGGCTCTTCTCTTAAAGTTTGGTAAAAGCTCACTGATTGTTCATAGCTTTGATTTATTTCCTCCTGAAACTTGGCTGGGACACGTTGTGTTGCACCCAACTGTGTTAGTTCGTTGGTGAATATGCTTTTGTAGAGAACCAATCATACTCTGAATTCTTTTTCTTCTTCTTTGGTCTTAATATGTACTGTACTTCAATCAATTCCATACAATCTTTGTTTTGTCTCTTGGGCTTGCATAGTTAAATATTTTGCATTTCAGTTTCAGAGCTCTACTTCTGGAGGTTATGTACAATTGCTAGTAGCTCATTATGGGCACAGTTCTTGACTCCACCAAAGTCATCTTTCTAACACAGCCAAAAATGTCTTTATCTGCTATGTTGCGTGACCCATATATAATTCTAAACACTGAAACGTGTTCACAGAATTCCAATAGCATGACATGTGCTTCCTGCTTTTAGCAGAAAGGGTTATAAGAGAGAGAGAGAGAGAGAGAGAAAGAGAGAGAGAGCAGTTGCACTGTTGTCCAGTTTAATTCCTTATTATGTGTTCTGATTAGTTTTTCATTATTTTTCCAGGAAAAGATCATGGAAAATCTTTTCAGTACTGTATTAAAAAGTGTCATTAAAGGTTAAATTACACCTCGCAAAGGATATTTACAACTATGTTAATAATCAATCACAATATTTCATGGTCGATCACATCATGAATAATCTCCATTAGTTATGATTTCATTTTTATATCATGAAAGTTATATATTTCATGATCGATTCACAGTATTTTATAATCAATTACGTCCTTTGAGTTATAACTAAAGATTTAACTTAACTTGGTAACTTCATATAAGATAACTTTTCCGACATGGTTCTCGGCTTCTTTTGGAAGACAAACTATTTTATCTGCTAGCTAGGGTTTTAATTCAATAGTGAGTCCCATCAATGTTTCCGATTATGTAAACATTTATGCAGTTACGTTGTAGTCATTGGCCGCATAAGTTGAAGACTCTAGAATGTCCCAACAGGTCAAGAAGGACACCACCACATGGCTACAATATTCGTAGCATTTCGTAGCAGAGACTCTCTCTCTCTCTCGGGGTAGGACACTCCAACTTTGACTATGTTTGTTGTTTTAATTGATGCTACATGGGTTGTTGGGTCTGTTCAGGGGAACAACTGCAATTGCATGAGACAATACAAGGACAGAACTCACATGAGAATGCAGAAACCCCTAGTGACTAGTAACCTCTTCTAAGTTTGGTGTAAAGTTGAACTCATTTCTGTAGAGCAAATTTATGATATCTTCAGTTATTTGCAAACTACTAAGGTTGTTTAAATTGAAGAGTCACAAATGGGAATCAAATCCAAAACGTTTACTCCAAACCAATGGGCAAATTGAAGCCTTAGTCTTTATTGTGTGTTTCTGGAAATTGATCCAAACTCTTTCAGGCATTAGGGTTTGACCATTGAATGCGTCGGACCAAGTATTATCCTGTGAATCGATTGGGTTGGGCAGGGACATTTCCCAGGGACCTATCCAATGGCTCATCCTGTAGCCCGTAGCTATTTGGCGGGCCATGACAAGGTTCGATTAGGTCAACCTAAATGTTTTTTTTTAAATAACGGCAATAGGTCAGAGGCAAGTACGAGCACCATGGCATGTTGTGGCTCACATGTGAGGTGAGAGAATGGCCCAATGGTAAGGTTTCGCTCTCTCTTGCAAGCGATTGCGAGTTCTAACCTCATCTCCTAGTGGTACGAGAGTTCTAATTGTATGATTTTGCAAGAGCCACTATATTGTACATTCCCATGGCTTGTCTATGCCACTGCCTGTTTTTTATGACCTTCATCACAGAAGAACAAAACAACCAAGAAAAGACACGTGACCGGTCTTGGGCATTATTGAAAAAAACATCGAAGCCTGACTGATGGAACCATGGTGGTCTGAATTCCATGCCATTATCTGAAGGGGTTTCATGGTCACCATGGCCAATTTTGCAGTGCATTAACAATAAATGAACCCTATGGTTTTGGATGGGCCAGGAAATTCTGATGGTTTGCTATGTTATTTCACGACAGTAGTTATTGAACAACATATCGATCAAGATATTTTTCATTATACTTCATTCAAGAATGCATTATTTACCATTAATATTCATGGGACCCACCATTTATTAGTGGGTCCCTCACTCAGACATGGCGAATGATATACTATTAAATAAAATTGAAGAAAAATGTAATGAAGAGCATCTCAATTCTAGAACAATGACACCGGCCTGGCAGCTAACTCCATTATTGAACAAAGGCCTCCATGCGTGTCTGTTCATACATTAGATTAATGTAATGGTCTGAAATGCTTGAAATTGTCCCTAGCAGTACTGAACCATGAACTTTTGTAGTGTTCAAATTTTAGATGTGGGATCCGACACTGGAGAGAAAGTTTGAAGAACTTGACACAAGACAACTGAAATAAAAAGCATCGGTCTTAAAAAGTCATCACTAAAAGTGAGTTTTTCATCACTAAAAGTTTTTTTTTTTTGACAATGCCTCGTTTGAAAAGTTTATGATGACCAAAAAATATGAACCTATTCAAACCAAACCTACTCGATTTGGACCAAATGTTACTCAGATTCATCTCGTTTACAGTGAGAGAGAGACTTAGCAAGTAAACAAATCTAGGTCTCCTTGAGCAGGCATTGCTGAAAAGGAAACCAAGCTCATGTGATCAATCCTGATTCAAATACTCTGAACATTAATTTACATCATGGCTCCACTGAGGTGATTGAGCTGTGTGTGTGTGAGTCTTTTATTAAAATCACATCCCTTGTATGTTCTGACATTGGCTTGCTTGACACAGGAATAAAATCAATCTGACCGCATATGTTTAGTGGATCTTCTCACAAATCTAACCACTTTGCTAATCTTATAGATCTTGTCTTTCATTAGGCTTCGGTAACATTGCCCGTGTTTGAAGGATAACAATTAACGAGTGAGCCTTGACGAAAAGGTAAGGTAGTTCTATTTTTTTTTTACTTTAACTTTGGCCATGAAATGTATTTGTTATCTCTATTTGAACAACTTGGTCAAGTGGCTAACTGTACTGTTTGCTAGATCCTCCTATGCATGGCCAATCCTAGGCATAGGACATAGTTTTCTCGATGCAAAGTGAAGAAAAAAAAAAAACTTAAGTATTGTCTATCAAAACATGCCGTGTGGCTAATTTTATGAAAGATTCATATGAAAATACCCCAAAAAATCTTTGTACAATTATGTAATCAGTCATTGTAAAGTGAATCTCGGGACTTAATTCAAGTTAACCCTTAGATTGAAAGTCACATTTGATATTAGAACTTATAAATAATCTAATGACTACATTGAATAAGATCCCTAATTAGATTTCTATAGCAGTAGTCATTGTCAAGGTCCCCAAAAGCAGAAGACGTCTCTATTTTGTAAAAGAGTAATATTGTTGGGATCAAAAAAATTGACATATATTATGTCATTAATAGGATTCTAATGAAAAAGTCTAACAATTTGGTCCACAATAATATTACTGGACCATGTTACTAACATTTCATTAAGTTAAATTTTTAAGTGTCAATAATCACGTTAGAAATTGTGATTAACGAGGGAGTCACTATATTTAAATCCAAAGTGTATAGTCTTGGCAATGGATTTAGAGGGCTGGAGTAACTTCTAACTTGTATTTTGCAGGCTTTCACTGCAGTAAAAGGATGAGATCTGTAATGTGGTGGTGGTAGTGAAAGTGTTAGTAAGAATCTCTTCATATAACATAGATGAATTTGTGAAAAAAAATATCAGACTTCAGTTAAGTTACTATTTCTGTTTATATGAAAGCTGGGGGTTGATACACATCTTAG
>CM042193.1:12938638-12974443 GCA_023539305.1 Ilex asprella
TTAATTAATTTGTAGTTAATATATTTTTAAAAAATTTAATATAGTGAAATCGATTTTAGACGCTAGAATTTTATATTTTATCGTGTCTTCAGGCACGAGTTATGACTAGTTGATAAATATAATATATGCATATATCAAATGATATATAGACAAATAAGATATATTTCAATACAAATAATTAACTTCGCATCCACTTTCCTTTTAATTTTGGAAGAATTGATTTTAGTGAGTTAGAAGGAAAGTTTATTCATTTACTTTTCTATCATTTATATTTTCTTTATTTACCAAACATGATGTTTTATCTATCCCTTTAATTTTCCATTATTCTAATTTTATTTTTTTTTATTTTTTTATCGTACCAAACGGAGCATAAATTCAAAAAAATCGGACTCAAATCTCCGTAAATGCACTATTTTGTCAATTTTATTTTTATTGGATTATCCATCATCAATGAATGAAAAAATCACTTATATACATTAAATTTTACTTATATGCATAATAATTGATTTATCAAAAAATTTAAAAATATATATATACCGAAGGAAATAGACAATCATATTCAACCGACTTATACTGTGTCTCTTTCTCGTTAGACTAGGGGGGTGGTTGTGAAGGTTTCCAACCGACAGAATACAACTCCGTGGGTTATATCAGAGGGGTCCTGAAAGGTATATCTAAATCTCATACTCTATTTGCTTATGCTTTTAAGTTATTTTCGGTGTTTCTTTTGACTTCCTCCGCTTTATCTT
The DNA here is from genome assembly GCA_023539305.1 of Ilex asprella. Classification (NCBI taxonomy): domain Eukaryota; kingdom Viridiplantae; phylum Streptophyta; class Magnoliopsida; order Aquifoliales; family Aquifoliaceae; genus Ilex; species Ilex asprella. Next base: position 12,939,388 of record CM042193.1, read on the forward strand.
AGTCCTCTCGCATTGCCAAATAAGAGCCAGTACCATCCGAGTTAGTGGTTTAATAGTAAGTTGTATTTCTTCATGGTCGTTTTTAATTTTTATGTAGTTATTAAATAGGGTTTAATCTACAGATATAACACAGTTTGTTACTTGATTTTGATAGTGTTGTAGTAACAGACTGTCTTTTTAGATTAGTAACTATGATTAAAACCAAATATTCTATAATGAGAAAACTTTCATGATCACGCTCAAGGGTTACTATTAGCCAAGTATGCATTTTTTCTTTTAGTTAGGTGTTTACTTTTCGTGCGATGTTATTAAAATAAAATTTGGTGATTAAAATATAGGTGAATAAATTCACAATGACTAGAATGTAGTAGTAGTAGTGATCAAAAAATTTACCATACTTGAAATGAAAGTTATAAAATAAGTTGTTGGTGAATGCAAACTTGAAATGAAAGTTATAAAATAAGTTGTTGGTGAATGCAACGAGTCTGAGTCATTGTTGTGTTTTGTAGTAAAAATTCTTCATTCGATGAGACTTAGCATAGACTATACAAGTAACATCCCTTTAGAGATTGGTGAAGTAGTTGAACAACACAAATTAAATTCATTAATCATTTTGTTGAATACATGACACAAAACTGGCCTCGTATCAAATCCAGATCTAACAATTAAGTATGAAGTGATGGGAATGAGAGAATCTGTGAATCTAAAAGATTGTATCGAAAACAAATTCTAATGGTTCATTGATCGCGATGTCGAGATTTAGGGGTGTCTATAGGTCAGGCTGGACGAGGCCCTCGATTTTTTTTTTTGGATTAGGGCTGAATAAGGTAGATTCAAGTCCTTATTCGGGTAAATTATTAGGTGGGCCGAATCGAATTTTGTGTAAGGATTAGTTATCCACAACCTAACCCATCACTCACTAAGCAGACCTTTCTATTGGGCGTGTTAGGAGAGCCTAGTACACCTACTGGGACGAGTTTTTTTATATACAATTTTATTTAAAGTAGCTTTAATGTTTTATATTTAACTGTCACATCTAGCATTTTAAAAGTAGAGTTTCACTTATATTGTACATCATATGATATTTTTTGTATTTTAAATTATTTTTTTTACACATAATTCTAAATGTCCTAAGTCTATTTTAAAAACCTATTATATGATAAATAATATGCCTAATTTTATCAATTATAAATCTAATACCATGATGACCATTTTGTACTATGAGATTTATGATATGACACATGCATCTCATATGACAAAAAAGTGCATTCACATAATAAAGTCAAATAACATATTAAATGACTTATAATCTTACTATTATTTGTTGCATTATCTAAAATAATAATAATAAATTATTTTGAATACGATAAATTTACAACTGATTATAAATAACTTCAAAAGTAATTTGTGTACCTAACATTTTCCCACTTACCTATCAAACTTTTTCAAAATTTTAAATTTAATGTGAAACTTTTTTTCCAATGAAGGCCAGGTTGAATGGATTCTTGGGCCGAATTTTTGCAGACGGACTATTGGACTGGGTTTTGGGCTAAGTAATAGGTTTGGGTAGGCCCAAGCCCTCTCTTGAAGAATATTGGGCTCAAGCTAGGGGCGAGGCCAATTATTAGGCCTATTAAATTTCGGGCTTATTTTTTTGGACCAAGTAACGAGGTTTGTGGACAATCCGACCCATAAACACCCCTAGCGAGATTGATGTCATTGGACCCAGTCTGGTCTAGGCCCATAATTTATTAAAGCAATTGGGCTACGCTTAGCAAGCCAAGGCCCATTTTATCCCTGGTGTTAAATATATGTTTAATAAGGGCATGGTATACAAACTCACTCGATCAACTCCGCCCCTTCTACACGAAAAAATAATCAATTTTGCCTGTTCCGTATTATTTCTTTCTTTTTCTTAGATACAAATTTGACACTACGTGGCATTCAACATAGATTGTCACATTAATAACTAAGGGCGCGTTTGAAAACTATTTTATATACACTTTTATGTGTTTTTTCTCTTGATAGGTGAGTCTCAATGCCTTGGACAACATTTTAATGGAAGGAATAGCAATATTGCATTTTTAAGAATTGAGATGTTTTTATGTAATATATATATGGCAACTACAACTTAATTACCACATCTAGGAGTAACAAAAATGTGAGATTAATGAGTTAATGTGACATTTTCATGCATTATATATTGAACATATTGACCTACAAATTTGCACTTTGATGCTAAGGATATCTAATTCAATTGTCGTATATATCGAATTAAGGGATTTTTTAGGTCGATAAAACAAAAATTAATCTATTCATTGAATTCACTGTAAGTGTTGAAGTATGATGGATCTCAAAATTAAAAATAAGATTCACTGTCAATCTGACAAAACTAACAAGTTATAGGCGGTTGATCACTGTGGCTTGAGCTGGTTTAGAGCATGTCCTTAAAAGAACAAGAGTGACTAATTTTTTTTCTTTTTTTGCAGGAGGTGACTAGTCCTTAAGAATGTGGGAATGAGTTAACCCTGAGATTTCTAGATTATCAAAGGACAGACTCAACTACTAGACCACTCTAAAAGATTAATTAAACTCATTTTATTTATCAAAGAAATATGTTGAAATTGTCCTAAAATTTTCTAAAAGTAGTTTAAATAATAATAAAAATGAACTTAAATTCAAATATTTTAAATTTTAAATTTGAAAATTTTTTAAAATTAGATCATAATTATCTTAATCTTCACATAAATAATTTATGTTTAACCAAATCGTAGAAGGGATTAATTGAGAAGAAATCTTTTATCTGTAAACCAAAAATAAAAAAAAATTGCACTGTAAAAGACTGGCCAATAAGCTGCCACGCACGCTCAGAGGCTACTGAAAATTGGAGAGAAGGCCCAAAACTCTTCGACTCACAAATGTTCATCCAAAACCAGATAAGCGATGGCCGTGGCCAGCTCCTCCTCCACTACCCCAATTCTATCTCTTACCACCTCTTCGACCCACCAATCTCTCCACATTATCCCCAAACTACCTTTCACTAAACCCTCTTCCAAATACATTCGGCCCACCACAAAACTCCACGTGTCCTCCAAACCCATTACCACCACCACCGCCACCTCTAAACCCAACGAAGAGACCATCTTTTTCGACGGTGGAGCCCATTACGGTGACCTTGTAGCAAACCTCCTTCTGGGTTTCACTCTCCTTTGGTTGCCTCTAACTTTAGCTGCTGTTTTGAGGGCATTTTATCTGAGGTTCAGGTTTACCAACTTGAGGGTCACTGTGATTTCTGGGCTAACAGGTGACAGGAGTGACTTTGGTTATAATGTAATCAAAGATGTTCAGGTTGTGCCAAGGTTTATTGGCGAGTGGGGTGATATAATCATTACGTTGAAAGATGGTGCTAGGGTGGACTTGAGAAGTGTTCCCAAGTTTAGGGAAATTGCTAAGTATTGCCTATCCATGGCTGAGAAGCCTGTGGTGTTAAAGGAAAGTGGCCCAAAAGGGTTTTGAGGGATTGGTTTGGTGTGATTTTACAAAAGGTTCTCTTTTTCATGAGGTATGTAATTTTTTTGTGTAATTTCAAATTTGGTGGAACTTTATAATTGTTCTTAGTAGTATAACTAAAGAAGCTGCACAATGGTTGATTTGTTAATCTACTCTGAATTATGGTTGTTTGTGTATACGTTTTAGTTCAATGAGACGGGTTTATCTTTGTTAAATATTGTAGAGTTTGCAATGTTTGAATGTGAATTATTTACTTATTGGCAAATGAGGAAGAAATTATTTTTGGCTGCATATGGATAAAGTGTATTTGATGCTTGATTTCTGTTGCCCGTCGATGCGATTAATTGATGGAAACGACTTCCATTGCATTTAAGAGACAGAAAGTCTAAATTGAAGAGTGCATAGACTGTAGTTAGGAATCACATTAAACTATGATCCTATTAAATGAAACTCTTTAGATTGCAGATTGGATATTGCAAACTAGACAAACAAATTTCGTTTAACTACATGTAGGCAGATTTTTTGTGTGGCGTCTAAGAATTTATTGTTGCTGTAATATATACAGCATTGTTGTTGGGAAATTGTTGCCATGAAATGGCTTCGTTGGATCAGCTAGAGCTTAACAGATTGGCTATATATGTGCAATTGAAGTTTATTAAAAGAACTTTGGTCTATACTAATTGCCTCTTATGCACTACTATTTCTAGAATGCCTTTAAGTTGTTGCTCTTGAATTTGGAATAGTTAAACGATTGCAAGTTCTGATTAGCACAGTAGATAGGTTTAATTGTATCTACATATGGTACAATTTTTTTTTGGAGATTGGAAATTTTGTAGATGGTAGAATATCCCTTTGGAAAGCTACATTGGTGAAGGGCCAGTTTCCTAATCCGTCAGTAGAATATGTTCTAGTACATGTGGATGCATTTGATTGATTTGTGTCTATGGTATGTAGAAGAAAAAACATTGATTAAAAGCTTCAACATGTTTACCAAGTCAGCTTATTAGTCTCGGACTTCATTTCCTTTCTGGAAATGGTGTGGTTGATGACATAGGATATAGATGACGAAAACTGCCGGCAGTGCAGGGACATAAGAATCACTTTGGAGATCATCAAATTTCTAGTGAAATTGTTCGTCATCAATACTGCGAGTGCTGCAAGACATATGGTAAGGTTTGACCTATCAATTTTGTATTTGAAAACATGAGCTTTGGAAGTAAATAGGATTTTCAGAAACTAAATCCTTAAATCAAATACATTTTGGGGTAAATAAAGCAGTGGATACATTAACACAAGTACGTAAAATAAGATGATTTCACTTGAGTTTGAAATTGAGATGAGAATATCTGAGCATTAAGCTGGAAACTGTGTGTGTGTGTGTGTGTGTGAAGTTTCTCTCGCACCACCTCTTTCAATTCAAAAGTTGATGTGTTGCAATTGTCTAATGTCAAAAACTAACCTTATCATAGAATACTGCCTCCTAAAGCCAGGGGTTATGCTCTCAGAACCTGCCCTCTGTTCTCCCACTCCCTGTATTACCTGGTGTGCAAAAGTGAAAATTTAGTTCAGTTATGTTCTCTGAAGAAGCCGAATCATGATCTTAAATTGATGAATGTTGCAAACATTTGTTTTCTCACTAATATTGAAAGTGGGAACTGTGCCAAGTGAGACAGATTGGTGAAGCAAGTTCTTGCTGTTTACAAACGAAGATATAATTCATTCAATCCTGACTAGCTATGGCTGTTTTGATGCTCGTCCTTATGTCTTTCGTGGGTTTCAGATAGCTCATCACTCCAGCACCATGACGGTTCTTTTGGCTGGTTTGATTTGTTGGTCAAAGTAGTTCATGGAGCTGCCATTGGATGTATTGGGATATTGGACAGTAGTTTCCTTCGGGTGAAGGAGGTTCTGCCTCTGATTCATGGTTTAGAAATCATGTCACCAGAACAGAGATGTTCTAGGCCTTGTGACCATCCTTTGAGCGAACTCAGGGAGGAGAATTTCTTAAACTACAAAGTGAAAATCCGTTTAAGCTAAAAGCACCGGTTTTTTCCAACCTCTAAACCCGTCAACTCCAATGACAGGCAAAGGTTAGTCCACAAGAGAACCCGAAACGGGAGCAAACCTCCCCTTCTACCTTTCGCGCTTGCCGTTAAACAAAAGAGCAGCACAGAATTTACCGAAGATGTTGTAAAAAGACAAGTGACGTCAGATTTTTTACGGTTGAAACAAATTATTCGAAGCGTCTTACAACTTTGTCTAAAAAGGTGCCCAAATTTCATTTAGGAGCCTTACTAGTAACAGGGTTCTGGAAACTCTAGTTTTTAGTTAACAGAGAGGGAAAAGGGATTAACGAATCCAATGCAACTAGCCAACCGTGTTTCTTTGAAAGAAAGAATCGAATCTGAAGAGGGAGTTAAGAAGGAGAAGAAATCTATTCATTGCGAGCTCAGGGACAGGATCTTTGTTTAAAAAATCTGTAATGAAGTAACACACATATTGAAAGCCTCTGCTCTGGAAGACATTATACAATGAGGTTTAGGGATGTAAGTGATGGATATTAATGAGTTCATCAGCAGAGTGTAACACTGCATATTTGAGCATAGAATGTGAGATTTCTGGGATCAAAACCTTACAGGTGAAGATAGAAAAGGGCGTACCCAATGCATGAGGTTCCTGTCATTGCGGGATTTGAGGAGGGTTAGATGTATGCAGCCTTACCTTGCAAAAATTGAGGCTGTTTACGCAGGTTAAGACAGAAGAAGACCCTAAATTTTAGTCCTCTATTAGTTGATCTGTCACCCTAAGGATTATGCCCTAACAATTCCAAGTGCACCTGATGTTTTTGTTTCTTTCAAAACAACCTGTTTTGAATGGGCCCCTGAGTGAAAACCAAGCTGACTAGTGACCAGCTGGGTTGGTCATCATTGGACCCTACTGACCCTATTGACCTCTCAACCCGTGAATTTTTTATTTCTTGAGGGAGACCACGACCACACATGGCACCTGGGGCTGGGGGTTCAAGTTTTGTTCAGTATTGCCTGAACATATGCAGCTGCAAACCAATGCCATGAGTGAATTTTTTTAAATTAGCTGGTGGTAGAGGAGAGGAGTTTGACTTGGGTATCGATGAAGGTATGATACCGAAATTTATCTTCTTTTTAGTTCATGGTACAACCTTTTGGGTCTAAATTAAAACAAAAAAGTTAAGATCGATCCTACTATTTTTGGACCAATCCCAAAATATTGAGATTGATCCCATACCCCCCCCCCCTTACACACACACAGAGTTACTAAAAATAATTTTTGTGAAAGTGCATCAGAATGAGCTCTCACTCTGTTCTGTCACTGAGTGCGCCTTGGGGTCCATGGAGCTTGGAAGGGAATCTAGCATGAATAGCTTTGTCATGGACTTTCAGTTAACGAACTTTAAATTGAAGTACAACAAAAAATCACCAAACCAGTTCAATGATACGTAAGGCATGGAATTAAAGTCACTGTAAAAGAGAGCTCAAACCCATCATATATAAAGCATCGGGGCCCTAATTCCCATTGAGTTCTGGCCTGGCATCATCGGTTCAGCGTGCCTGTACTAGCAGCTTAGCCCATATCCTCGATTCCATCTGCTATTATCAACAGTCAGCAGCATCTTCCAAAATCATCCATCTATGGGAGCTAGGGAGCTAACACATGCATCTAGGGGGAGTGTTTCTTTTATGCTGTCCATGAGATATTCAATTGAGGAGAACTCTACGGTACCGGAAAAAAAAAATTGGTACCGTACCTCCAATTTTTACAATTTTTGTGAATGATTTTACAATTTTTGGAAGTGTTTTTTTACCATTTTATCATAACTTGCAATCAATCCTAAAAGTTTTAGGATCAATCACAAAACACCCACAAAAATTATAAAAACACCCACAAAAGTTATAAAAACACCAACAAAAATTGTAATAGCTGAATGGTACCACAATATTTTTTGGGTACCGTAGATTTATCCTTCGATTAATACTTAATTTGTGGATGGGGATGTAATAAAATGTTAAACTCCAATCCTGAGGAGGGACAAGTTGGCCTAGAGTCCAATGGAGTGAGATTTCATTCAACAGACTTTCTTTCAATTTTCTCTCATACCTAGACACACTATTTATATGTAGATCCTCCACACATACCTGGTAGATGATCCATCGATCATGAATGAATTTAGGACAAAATGTAACGAGGAAAGATTTTGAGTTCGAGTCTCCTTCCCATTTAATAAGTTGACCAACCTTGGAGTTTCTATGTAGCATTAGTCAGACGCATTAGGTCAACAGAGGGACATGGCTACACCCAATCCATATTTCAAACCAGCTACCAAGTGAGAAACAGTGTAGTTCCATCTAAGTCCCCCTTCACATTCCTACAGTTTTTTCATTGATTATTCCATAGGCCAAAAAAAAAAAAAACTACAGTAACAGATGAAAGATTTTGCAGAATGAACCATTCCCATCATACGATTGCTACTTCATATGGCAGAGGCTGGCACATTCTTTTAGTCCCATATATACCATTCTTCTCTGCCAGAGAACAATCAAAAGAAAAATGGACCAAACTTAAAAAGTCTTAAAAGGGAATAGAGCTGGGGTTGCTTATTCATGGAACCTTTTGACCAATGCTCAGAAACTCTATTTCTTTTATCTTGTTTATATATTTTGCTCAGAAAAGCATGATTTGCATGGCTTTAGGAGAGAGAGAGAGAGAGTAAGAGGTGGTGTCTATTCAGGGCAGAGGCAGTGAGGTCGGTCCAGCTAGGTAAGCTCCTCTATATATAGTATCTTTATTGAAAGATGCTAAAGAGAGGGGGGAGAGAGACCCATTTCAAGATTGACAGAATATGGTTCATGATCCCCAGTTCCTTTAGCCTTTGCAGACTGTACCACTTAAATTTCTCCTTTGCAGCTCAAATCACTATAAACCATGCATATAAATGTGAAACAGTATCAAATAATTTCATCCTCTATGTCAAGCAAATGTTTTTTTTTTCCCGGGATTGTTAATGACGAGTTGTAAATGTTAACTCCTTTCCTTCGTCCTTAATGTTATGCAAACACATAATGATGGCTTCGTCCTCGGAAATTTGATTATTTGTGGTCTTACATGAACAGCACAATCCTACATTTTTGCTATTGTATTATATATAGCAATTGAATATTATTGAATGTTGAAAGTTAATATACTAGCGGGAAATGCAGGTAGTGAGAGCAATACCCCACAATAGAGTATGGGGCATGCTATAACCATCCTCTTTTTCTGCTAAATATGGGTCTCTCTGTGTTGATGTAATATGAGAATGGCAACAAAGCATAAACACGATTACTACACACATAAACACATGTATGTGTGTATATATATGTCTATCTTATTATACACTAGATTATAATGAGTTGTCGGGATTTATTTACTTATTTATTTATGTTTATTGCTGGTTATGAGTTTTGAATGACCGATCTTTTTGTTTCTATGAAGTTATGTTAAAATTTTACGCCTACAATTTACTATGTTACAATACTGACACGTGTAGGTATTTGAATAAAGTGGAAGTATGTAACCATATTACTCTAAGAGCTACCACTTTCTTCAGCAAAGAAGTTTCCATGACACATACTACATAGGTTTAAAATGACAATATATCATAAAAACAAAATTACAGTGTGATAACATTGTTTTGTCCTTCAACTATTTTTTTAAGTAGCATTCATGTTTATAGATATCATAAGTCAATTCATTCCAACTTTTTATAAACCCGATCTTTGCGTATTTTTTCTTGTCCGAATTTGCTATTTTCCTCTAAACCTAATATACCGATGCACATATATACATATGTTTGTATCACTCCTACACTAAGATGCATCTTGATTTGTTTTGCAAAATAGTGAGAATGCTTTTATTTTTCAATGTGATGGTTTTCTTTGCGAAAGTTACTTAAATAATACTACAATATGGTACACAAATTAAACATGTCATAGTAATTATTTCTAAGAATCTAGTTATGAGAAAAGGGAAACAACAGTAAACCAATTGATGGGAATATGAATGGGGCATAGGATTCCCAAAAGCTTTTTCATATGAGAGCGTGCTTAGCAGAAAAGATAGGGGGAGAGAAAGTGAGTGAGGTGAAAACACAAACACCTTATGAGCTTAAAAAGGTGGCTCTAATGTCACTAAGAGGTGCCCACAAGGACGTTGGTATCCCAAGCAAACCAACCCCACAATCACATAAAGTTTTGAAAATAAGAATGAAAGAATAATAAGATATATTAATCTCTATATCTATTCCACACGTGGGGTCTTTATTTGTTTCATTTGGATGGGACCCAACTCATTTTTCAATCATGTTTTAGATTTATGGTTTATATATATGTGCTTTAACTTTCTAGATTTGTCATTTGTGATCTCTTTTACAACCTTGGTCCTTTCACATCAAAGGAATACTAAGAAATAAGAAAAACATCAAGCACAACATTGTACAATGTATGTGTATTATTCATGCACATATTGTCTTTATACATTGCCAATAAACCTTTTGATTCATAATTTACATTTTAAGATCCAACCTCAAATAATAACAAATATGTATTCATCTATCTAAACGATACATGGTGCATTAATGTACAAGACTCAAAGTAAAAGTAAGGATGGTTATCATCTAACTCTCACGAGCCTAGTTAGAGACAAGACAAGAAAGAGTCTATGCACTAGTACGGCCCTTTTTATTTCTCATTTCAGATACAAAATCATTTCATAAACAAACTGTTGAATGCTGATTTCATTGTCATTTAGACTATATATGATCAGCAATGATTTTGCTTTTTTGATGGTTATTATCTACCAAAACACTGAATTTACTTTTACTAAGTAAGCAGGATAATTTTCGTCAATATAGTTTTTTGAACTCTAAATTCTTTAAAAACTAGCCTATAAAATATTTTCAAATCAATTTCAAAGAACATTTTCTACGTTTAACTTATCTGTTTAATGGAGAGAGTGGTGTAATTTTAATGTGATGCATGTTAAACAATAAAGTTGAGAAGAAGAAGACAACATATATAAAGTGGTTTTGTAGTCTCTGTGTTTTGCCTTGTTAAGTTTTTGTTCTTCTACAGCAAACTTTATTTAGTTTGTAGGGTAAAATACTAATCTCTTTTTCTTCCTTTTCATCATCATCTCTCCAACTTTTCTATAACTTCAACTTGACCAACCCAAAAGAGAGAGATGGGTTAGGGGAGCGCTATAAATTGATTGCTTAATTGAGGGCCTTTTATGAAAAGAAGTAAAGGATTACTCTCGGTAAATTGAATATCAATCTTATTATTAGAATATATTGCACAGACAACAAGAATAGGTTAAGATGTAATTAAGTAAGCATGGTGCATAATGAACTTGCCGCCGACATATTGTTTATCCTTTTCGAGAAACAGATTCAAATCTGTTCCCGTATACATTTTTCTTCCTTTCTATAATATTATTAGATTATTCCTCATGTATTTCTATTGAAATCTTGGGTTTAAAATATGAAGAAAAATCTGTTTTCAGCATGGTTCTATTCTGAATTCAAAGTAGAATTTTAAGTAAAAAAGTTATAATATATATCTTAAGTTCCATAATGCTAGACAATGAACAAAGTGAAACTGTTGTAGACAATCTTTTACTTTCTTTCTGTCAATTTTCTTGTCTACTTTTTTACTTCTTTCCTTCTTTTTCTTTTTATTCTCCGCTTTCATGATCGATAAAATAGGTTTTTATGCTCCTCTTTAATTTGTTTCTTGTTTTTTTATATGATAGACGTGAAAAAAAATGCATGAACCCTTTAGTGGGACAAAGATAGAACAATCTTTCTATTGAAGAACTATTCTTCCTCCACAAAGAAGCAAACTAAAGAAAAATCCAACCATCAATTTAGAATTCTTAATACCAAAAAAAAAATCATCGAATTAAGAATCACTCTATGTATAGCACCGTACTCATAGAACTGCTATCAGGAAAATTATCTTTCACTCAAATTAATCTCATAAATTGTGGGTACCACTCATTTTAATTACAAACATATAATGTTTTCTTAAGTCATAAAAGAAATGAAACAACACATTTCTAAGATTAATGAAATTGCAGTGAAAATAAGTTAGGGGTAGAATGGCCTAGAGAGCCCAACGTTTGAATCAGTCCAAACTTAGACAAAATCAATGGCTGGTTATCATAAGCTAATTGAATATTAAGTACTAAATCATCATCATTAGATTTTTCTTCTTGCTTGGAATGGCAGCCCCAAAAATAGCTTGTAATATTTGTAGAAAAAGAAAGTTGTAGGAACCTTAAGGGTAGCTCAAACAGTAACGGGGACGAACTATATATTCAGATATCTTGAATTTGAATATTAGTAATTCTTTGGAGTTAAACCATGAGGAAATTATTCTTTATGAATACCTTAATTCCTACATAAATGACTTGTCTTTAATCGGAGCAAGAGAAGATTAATTAAGGTACGGGTAAACTAGTCCGATACTCCTGTTGAAAAAATAAATAAAGAAAGAAAGGTATAGGGAAGCATAGACATTTGGCAATCTCTCACTGATCAAGTGGCCGCTCCACTAGAATGATGAAAGGTCTATCAAAAGAATGCCAATCAAGTCCCACCTCATGTCATTAATCTCTTTGGGAACTTGGGCCTCCCTCCTACCAAGCTCCACTTTCTCTCTTTTCTTCCCCCTCATCATCACCATCATCATACCTAAGCTAATTGGTGGGTTGAATGCCAGAAGCCACATTCAATGTCTAGGGTTATCAGCATCATCCCAACTTATGAGAATTTCATCTGGATTTTTTGATCCAAATACAAAACCATCTTATAGAGTTATCAATTTATCATACAGAAATGATGGGTTTTTTTTTATAGCAATATTCTTAATTATAGGGCTAACCACATTTCTTTAGATTTATCAAACACTTTGTTATGATCAAGATCACAAACAAACAAACTAGGATGAAATTAGAATATATAGAACATATATATAAACATGATTGGTTCGGCTCGAAAGCATATGTCCACAGGCGAATGACATTGGCAAAGTTGCAGTATCAAAAATGAAGATTACACAGAGTTTTGTTTCCTAATCCAAAACACCCATAACACACTTCATTTTGTGTGTCCTACAGTTGTCTATGCACTTTGATCAATTCTGCAATGGTTTGAAATGAACCCTGCAATTTTTTTTTTCATTATTTCAAATGTTTTTTTTTTTCTGAACACTATTATTTCATATGTTCAATTGTAGTTTTACGATGATTCAACTTTGGTCACTTCTATACTCCCCTCACCGGCCCCGCGACGGGTGAGGGTTATTTACCGGTGTCAATGAGTAAAAGTGATTTTAAACCTCGACACCAAATAAAACTACAGATGCCATGAAAGTACTCATATTCATCATATATCCCCCCTCCTTATTTATCGATCTGTGTCATGAGTAAAAGTGGTAATTTACAGTACAAACTCTGAAGCTGCTATGACCGTATTCAACTTCATCATTACAACATTCGGCACCACCATCAAATTAGTGGAAATGTCATTGAACATGTTGGAGATTTTAACTAAACACCTCAAAAGAGACACAAAGAAACAAACGAGTTACAATCCTCTCGTGATCACATGCCAATTTGCCAGATACAACTCTTCGTAAAGCTTTTGATCATAACATGGTCACATTGCACTTTGGAATGAAAAATAAAAGTGATGAGCTTGATGCACAAATGAGCCCGTACAAAAAGATGATTGTGATAACTTCAAATGATAACTCAAGTAATAATAGAGACAGAGTTGTAAACTGAGACTTCTTGTGTTTGAATCTTAGTTATTCCTTAGGATCAAATCATGATGAATTTATTTTTTATGAATACCTTAATTCCAACGTGGATGACCTACTTTTAATTATACCACATTAGTTGAGGATCGCGTAAACTAATCTAGACACCCCTAACCATTGAATCAATAAAAAAAAGAAGATAATTGTGATGACTCAATCCCACAATAGCTTGTGAAGTTGTGGAGTCCTATATAAGTGAAAGTTGCACAATTCTACTTATATCTAATTTATAGATCTAATCGATCATTATCATTGAATTACTGGATTGACAATAGCACCAGCATGAGTTAAGACATTTTACCAATCAGAGGGTTGTGATGTATTAGATTAACAAATTCGGTCCAACTAATGTCATTGGTGAAAGTGTTAGACCTTCATTGTACAATATATTTTAAAGCTACGACCTAACATAATATGTACAGACTCTACAATGCGGGTCTGGGATGTTACAATAACGAAGGACTAATGCCTTCATATTCGATCATCAAATTGAAAAAAATGACAAAAAAATATTGGCATAATGAAAGTAGAGCAAGTGGAGAGGTTTTTCTTTCTTTTTGAAAATTATGGCATATAGGTCTGAGGGGGGAGGTATGTAGGGTTTTCAATCTTTGAAAAGTTAAGAGAGTGGGAAGAGAGAGTGTAACAAAACAAGCTTTTGCATAGGGTTCCATCAGAAATGGTCTTTTTTTTGGGGTCATTTTGCGCTTTGATGGCTGCTTGTGGGACAAACACCACCGACCCTTCACTCTTTCTTCCGGTCTCCACCATTTGCTGCACTTCTCTTTTCTTTTTTCTTTTTGGTTCAATAGTTAAAGTTGTCCAAGACAGTTTACGCACACCTCTACTAATCATTTTCTCGGTCTGGTCAAATGTAAATTATTCACGTTAAATCTAGGTATAAATATTTTATGACCTGGTCTTATTAAGAGGTTGTTAAGTTTCGAATTGAAAACGTCCGAATTTACAGCCGCCTATGTTATCACTTAAACTATCCCTTGGGTTATCTCTTTTACATGTTACAATTAGATTCCCTCTTCAAAAAAAAGCATACGTTTGTAGATCCTATCTATGTGTCTCATTTCATTTATCTGTATCTATCTGGGAAGAATGTGCAGCATGTGTTTTTGTTGTTTTGTTACTTGAATCAATGCTTCCTTTTTGGCGGGAGATATCACTATCAACTATATCGAGAGAGAGAGAGAGAGAGAATAAGACAGCCATTGCAATTTCTTTCCATATTGCCAGGGCTCCACGGTTTCAATTTATTGAAAAAGATGGATTTGGAAACATATATTATCTTTCTCTTAATTTCCTTTAATGTTAGGGTTTCAAAATTCAAGTACAAATCATTATTTATGACTAGATTTTCACATATATACCCTCATGACTTACTTAAAAAATTGAAGAAAAACAAACTAGAGAAAGACCTATCAATAGACCAAATCTGGATTGGAATTTGAATCCCAATATAAAATGTCTTATCTAAATTTGGTCGATAATACGAAGATTTTCATTTTCAGTGTTTATATATGAATCCGTTATAAATCGAATATCCGATTAGTCAATTAAGGTAAATCTCAATAATTTATATATCAATTTTAACTGTGCGTGATCAACTAATTTATCAATTCCATTCTATATATGTTTATATGCTTGTTGATACAATTTGGATCGAAATGGTATATTTAAATATGAATCTATAAAATATGATACAACATACTTATACTCAATTTTAAATTGATCCAAAGATAACAATTCATATCTAACTAGTCAGATTGACGAGTATTAGGATTCCCAAAAACAACAAATACCACATCCACTTCTTTTTTAAGCCAGGTGGCAGTCAAATTTATCTAGAGAGAGAAAGGTTAAAACAATGCATGCAGTTGAATCCTAAGAAATATGTCAAGTGGTGTAGGTGTACTAGGCAATTATATATCATCAAGACTTTGAATGGAAATAAAAAATATGGTAATGCCATCTTAATCTTCTTAAAAGGCACTACTACTATCTAGATTAATCTAAAAGCTCAAGTCCCTTTGATTAAGGAAATATTATTTGAAATATTTAATGTGGATGGCCTTCTTTAATGATCAAAAGACTAATATGAAAACTGTTTTTTAGGTTTAATAATATGTTGGGTTTTTTGAATATTTATAATGCAAGCCGGCTATGATGTACCCCACAAACAATTTTCAAATTTAACACAAAGTTAGGTATAAGTCACTTCATATAAATTATAAATTGAGAGATATTTCATAGTCACTTTGATATATGTTTGTTGTGCAGCTTTGGCATTTATATATATGACAGCATGCTAGTAGTTTCTTATTAGTGGGTGTTTTAAAATTTTAATGTCACTTTGAATCCTTTTGAAATTTGAGATGGGGAATTTCTCCTAAGTGTAGTATTGTATCTTATGATTGAGCATGAAACTAGAAGAAATTGGATCAGATCGATCAGTATAAGAGTCACTGAATTTTCTTCAATAATAGATCACCTTTGTATGTTGATAGAAGATCTACACGAGTGTATTTGATCTCACCTGGATCAAAAAGAGAAGTGATCGGGTATTGGGGGAATGTTACGAATTTAGTACCCAAGTGGATCTAAATCTCTAGAAATTGATGTTGCTATGTGTGATTCAAACCCTTTTTACAGGGACTTAATCAGAGATAGAATTCGACGCAATCATTGGATTATTTTTAAATTTCAATATTAGATGGAACCACTTTCAATTCAATGATTACAATGAATTAAGTCCCGAAACTAAGTCAAATAACAATTTTCTTTTAGAATTGATCCATTCAAGTTGATCCCTTTTGCCTCCACACTAGAGCAAAATTTGATCCCATCACTGCATACCAACAAAGTTGAGTTTACCTTTGTAGAAAATGCATTTTGGAATCTCTTTTTCTGATATTTTAATGAAAAAACATTCCCACCTACATGGTTTATAATCTTTATGATTGAGGCCCAGACAATTTCCCTTATCCAACAACGCGGTAGACACAAATCTTGACTTTAACAAAAAAAAGAAGTAGAAAATTTAAAAATTTCACTGACTTTGCATTCCCAATCTGTTTTGAACTATCTTGATTAATGGAGAATTATTTGGTAGAGATAGAAACGATGATAGCACATGTGACAACTTTATATGAGGTTTTTTTTCGGTATATGTTGTCTTAATAGTACACCATTCCCTATTAATTTTATTAATACGCCCTATATATACGTGAGTTTTCACTAATACACGTATGACAGTCTACAATTAGAGAAAATTGTAAAAAAGAAATTCAAAATGGTATCTAAACGACTAATATTTGGATTTGTCATTAATTTAGTATAGACATTTCAAATTTTTATAATTCAACAGCTAAGTATAGAATCTACAAATCTTAAAGACAATAAGGTAATAAATTAAGTTTGTTTTTACGACGTCCCAATCCTCTTTTATGACTACAAAATAATCGCCAATCAACATGAGAGAGAGAGAGAGAGAGATTAAAATACAATGAAGTGTTTTTTTAGCTAGTTACAAGGTATTAGAAGATTAAAAACATCAACATAATCCATTTACACCAGATAATTGTCAGGATAATTCTCTGGACTTTGAACCTCTAATTTTACAGAATAAGAAAAAAATTGTGGTTTATATTTCGTTGCCTGTTGGTCAACAATGTTGTTTAAAAAATTACCATCTCTTTAGTAAGTCACATAAGAAATGCACTAGATTGTTGGAATTAAAAGTTTTGAAGAATTGTATTAGTTTCACCATTTGAACAAATAGCAATGCAATGACAAAAAATAATAATAATAATAACAATGTCAATGCCAATGTTCACATTCCAATACATTCACACACATATGTTGAAATAGTTACGAGTTTTAACCCCTCGTAAGTTTGAAGGCTTTTGAATCAATAATTAGGTTCATAACTATTGGTATCAGAACTAGTCGAGTATGGGATCGAACACAATTTGAGTTGCGACTCTTTGTGATTGAGTCACGGAACGAACAACTTATAGGTTGGATTAAGATGACTTGGTATTATGTATAAATATATTGTTATCTCATTGAATATTGATAGGTGAGTGGAGTCACCAAAAGAAAATAGCTACCATTGGGTCAGTGCCGATAGAGTGAGCGGTCATAGACGTTAGCAATGGAAACGTTGTGTAATGTTATGATATTACATCAATTAAAAATGAGACTAAATGTATTTATATAAACTCTTCAATACCCCTAACTTAGAAGTCAATTTTCAAAGACAAATTCTACCCTTTGTGTCATAACATACACGCCAGTGAATAAGAGAACGCTGAATGGTGTCAGAGTCAGACCAGCCTGGAGCTTGAAAAAAAGCCCAACCTAAATATCTCTACACAATCCCTTATTCAAAATCACAGTGGTCTGCACTCGGCAATCACATGGCAGAAAATTGACACGGCCACATGTGGCACCCACATGACACATGGTCGCCTGTTTGCTTTTTAAGTAAGATTTAGGAAGAGATATAACTAGGAACAGAGCAAGGAGGATAAATCTATATACCGAGTATACCGGGTATGGATAGGAGTGCTCATCCTATACTTTGTAAAAAAAAATAATTCTTGGCCTATCATATCCGTTCAGTTGTGGTATTTCTACCCGACTTCCTACCTGATTAATCGGGTGAAAAGTCGGATAAACACTTTTGTAGCTATTAATTTTTGAATTATTTTAATAATTCAATTAAATAATATACACTAATTTAATAATACAATAAATCAATAACACTAAAACATAAAATAACTACAACAATAATTACAATAAAACACAAGAAAGTATGAACATCAATCCATCATAATTGTTACACAAATACAAATAACAATTATTTTAAGTTTAAATCATATAAGACACGTTAATAGATGACCAGTACACTACAAATCATGTAACCTACACAAAAAACAAGTTCATGTTTTAATAACTCAAACATCCATAACAATGACAATGTTATAATATAAATTATATCACACAAATACTCTTATAATTACTAAAAAAATATAAAAAGTTAAATATATTTTTTGCGGGTAGGGTAGCGTAAAAATGCGAAAATTAATGGGTATTCCGCATTTTTACTAGTTTAATCGAAAGACAAAAAATTCTTCCTCATTTTTACCCGTTTTTTATAGCTAGCCGTTCAGTAGGATAGAATAGGGTCAGATAGAATATGAAATTACTACCAGTTGAAAATTTGAACACCCATAGTTATGGACGATTACGTATAGTTTAAGTGTAATTAGAGTAAAGATTATCGGTGATTAAATAAGAATAAAATAAGAATATTATAGACGTTTTAGAAGTGCACACCAAACTCGTATTACTTTTTTAAATTTATTAGTAGTATAAATTAAAAATGACGTTCAAACTAATTTATTGAGATGTTATCATAAACATTACATATTCTCTTTAGACATAAAATATTAAATTTTAGGAATATTTAGTGCATCGACGCTTGGTATATCAGGTGCATTGAGAACGTGTAACGTGACAGGATCTGAATAAAATTGAAAATGATTAATCACAACCATATTTGAAAAGAAAAAAAATAATTAATTAAAAATTACCAATCATTAATCGACGACGACAAGAACAAAATTGTCGAAAATAACAGTTATAAAAGGGTATGTAATGGTGAAGATGAATGATACACTCAAATCCCCAAAAACTCTCGATCTTGACATTATTAAGAGTAGTTTTATATTAGCTTTGGGAAGTAATTAATATTATAAGCAATGTTGTTTATTTGATTTTTTTTGTAACTAAAGTCATTTTATTTGAATTAATAAAAGAATTTTTTTATTTGTTTATTCCACCGTGTATTTATTCATTATTTTTTTTTATCTAAGGAAGTCTTTCAATATAGCATTTAAACTCCTAACAACAATAGTCTAAAAACTATGTATCGATGGAGATATATATCTGTTGATTCCAGCAGATTTTAGAGTAATAATTTACATTTTAGATGAAAAAAAAAATCATATTCCTGAGCAGAAAAAAGAGAAGTGAAAACAATTTGAGTCAGTAATAGCTGGGGGAGATGGTTGAGTCACGAAGAAAGTCATGTAAAGTTTAAATTTAAAGGCTACAGACAAGCAGAAACAACCACACACAGCATGGGTCATGGTATAAACATATATATATATATATGTAGATAGATATAGGTATACTAATACGTGTGTGTATCTATATGTGTGACTGTGGGTGAATTTCTGTATATACAGAGTTGGGGGGGTGGGGGGCAAAGATTTCCACCATTGTGTGTGTGTGTGTGAGTGAGAAAGAGAGAGAGCGTGTGAGTGTGCCATTGATTATAGTCTCGTGGATTTCAGCGTTATTTTTCAAACTCGCCTTCATAGCCGCGCTCAAAAGCAAGAATCCGTTGATTATTTTAAACAGATTAATTTCTAGAGGGAGAAAGTCCGCTTTTTTCGGGTAAGAAAGACGACACCTTTCGAACCCAGATTGGAATAACCCCATCATCATCACCACTCTCTCTCTCTCTAACTTTCAATCTCTTCAATGGTCGCCCATGATCGTATTTCTGAAAGCTAGCAATTTCAAATACTCTGAGATCGATACATACCCATTTACCCACGAAGCCTCTTTCTCAAATCTCGAGGCAGATAAATGGATTTTTATATGTGGGTCGACGCAGCTTCTATTGCAATTGACTGAATTGTTTGTTTCCTGTTTGATGATATGTTTAGATGAAAAAAATCTTAATTTGGGTTCTGTGAACGTGTTTAGATCAAAGGCAAGTGAAAAGCTCGAATCCGAGGCAAATTCCTTGTGGTAAAAGGCGTATAGTTGTTGCTCTTTGTGCAAGCTGTTCCGTTGGGGAGCAACAGTACCTGTAAAGACAACAAAAGAGAGGGAGGGAATTGGAGGAGACTTTTTTTATATAACACACACACACACAGACACCAAAAGGCTCTTACTTTAGTATGAGAGGACCAGGAGCGTCGTGTTGAAGAAAGAGCTGAACAATGCAGAACTTGAGGAAGAAGCAGAATAATTCCGGGGATTGTAATGGTGATGTTCCGAAGCAGAAAGAGCGACACATTGTTTCATGGTCTCAAGAGGTCTCTTTTTTTTTCCCCTTTCATCTTTTAAATCCTCTGGTTTGTGTGTTTTGTATTAGTTTGCATGGTTCTTGATGTCTCTGTTTTGGATGTTACTGTTATCTGAGATGGGTTCTCTGAGTTGCAGGAGGATGACATACTACGCGAGCAAATTCGCATCCATGGAACAGAAAAGTAGAGCCTTCTTTCTTTCTGATTGACTATGAATAGTGATTGTTATTTGCTGATATTTCATTTTTAAGCTAGTCGACCAGTATTGTTGGATAAATGAAATTGAGGGCTTTGTTGTATTATGCAGTTGGGGTGTCATTGCATCAAAGTTCAAGGATAAAACAACCAGGCAATGCAGAAGAAGGTTCGATAAAGAAATTGCTTATTTTGTTTATCCTCTATTTGTTGAAATTATTACAACCAATCATTTTTCATGATCCTTTTTGTTTTAAAGTGTAATCTGATGTGGATGTAAAAAAATTCTTTTGCAGATGGTACACTTATTTGAATTCTGATTTTAAGAAAGGAGGATGGTCACCAGAGGAAGACATGCTCTTATGTGAGGTAAATTGATGCACTCCACACGTTATTTGCAGGCTTCTCAAATCTTCCAAGACGTGCCTCCATATTGTGGGTTATCAGTAAGAAAAGATGGTTTATCTTTCACACTATCAATGAGTTAATTCATTTGGAACAATATTACACTCTCATTCTTCTAAGCATTGGCATTTGAAGTTTCAGTAAAAACAGAATAAACTGTGAATAAGGCACACCTATGATATGCTGTTTGTTTTGTCCCTTCAAAAATCACCAGACAATCCCCACTAATCAATAAGTATAATTATTTCCTGAATTCATTATTAGGTGAAGTGATCTGATATATCAATCAAGAGAATCTGATATTGCAAAATAATATGCAGGCACAGAAAATATTTGGCAACAGATGGACTGAAATAGCAAAGGTGGTTTCAGGCAGGTAGTTGAAGTTGTACCAGTGTTTTGTTTATAATGTATTTTTTTTTTTTTGTTAGCAAGAAGTTTGTGGTAATGATGATTTATTCTCTTTGTTTCTCTCCCTATACAGAACAGACAATGCTGTGAAAAATCGGTTTTCCACCCTGTGTAAGAAAAGAGCAAAGCATGAGGCCTTAGCAAAAGAGAATAGCACTTCATCCATCAACCTGAACAACAAAAGGGTGTTATTCAATAATGGGCTCAATATAGATGGAATATCGGATACAGCACCGCCTTATAAGAAGATCAGGTACAATTAATTTAGCGTGTTTCCAGTCTCCATAATGTCAGCAGCAATAAGACTTAAGTGTTACACACTAACACAGATTGTTATGGTCTAGGAGGACTAGCAGCTCTGATCTCATGGAAAATTGTGAACATGGAGGAATGTTGCACAACGAATGTGGAACAACAAATCAGCAGCTAAGACCTCCATTTACAGTACTGGTTCAAAACATCCACAATGTGGGTGACTTGCCAACTCAGCATCAAGTCATCAACAACATGGAGGCCTTCAGTGATGGTGAGTTATCTAAAGAGAACTTTTGGTCAAAAAATTGTTATCAGATCACTCATTCATGAACTGAAGATCACATCAGCAGAAAACACATGAGAATACTACATACTTAGCCAGTTTAGGGTTACACAACTGTTGTCTGCATTAAATATTGATCCTCCTTTATCAAACCATTACCATGCTAATGTAATTTGTCCTTTGTGTATCCTTTTTGTATCCAAAAGTAGAGAGTAATGACAAGATTCAAGGATTTCTCAAGAAGGATGATCCAAAGATACTTGCATTGATGCAACAAGCAGAACTCCTCAGCTCGCTTGCACTCAAAGTAAATACAGAGAACACCGATCAGAGTCTTGAAAATGCTTGGAAGGTGATGAAAATTAGCAATGTCTTTGCTTGACTTCGACTATCTTGTGCTTGTTTAAGAGTGATCTGCAGGAAGCAAAATACATAATTACTTGCACGGAATCAATGCCAAATTAGCACCTAAATGGTTATGATGATCCAATACCAATGATCTTGCCCTTTTAGCTTATACCATTTTCAACAATAGATAGTATCATCTAGAACAGTTTGTTTGCAAACCCTAAATAAGTATATTACAGTGGATTTTGTGGGTTAAAAAATTTAAAGCTAGAAGTCTGGCCAATTGCTTCTTACCCTAAGGAGAGAAAGGTTGAACTAAAGCTGTTAGGATCTATAGATGACATGTCATGCTGTGCTGTACCAAAACCTTGAGGAGCTACATGGCATATGGTGTGCGCATACAGTTTGCTTAGTATCTAATACTGTATCATATTATATGCAGGTTCTCCAAGATTTTCTAAATCAAACCAAAGAACCTGATATGCTCAGATTCAAAGTGTCTGATGTGAATTTTCAACTCGAAAATTTCAAAGACTTGGTAGAGGAGTTAAGGAGTAGTAATGAGGGAGTTCATTCATTTTGGAGGTAAATAATATGTGACAGATTAGAATTAGACACAAGAAGGGTTTATTGACCACAAAATGTCTAATTGACTGTTAATGCAGACAACCTGCTTTAAATGAGGAGTCCTCAGGCAGCTCCAGTTACAGTACTGGATCAACTCTCTTTTCCCATACAGCTGGTGATAACACAGAACAAAGTCAAGCTGAGCTAGGTGCACTACATCACGATCTTGGAGCTGAATTACAATCAATTCATATAGGAGAGCAAAATGGTATTGGTGATGGTGAAAATGGAATCCTCTCAGGTGAAACCACAAATCAAGGTAATTAATTTGTGATATTTATGAGGAAGCTTATCTGATATTATGTAATCATAACTTGACTAAACCACGAGAAGTAACTCTGCTCATGAAAATGATTTTTTTTTGCAGTGGATGTCATACCATGTTTTGATGAATTAAAATTCAATCATGGAGCTGTTTGTGCTTTATCAAGTACAGAGTTCAGTTCGCCAATTCAAGTAACCCCACTATTCAGATCATTGGCAGCAGGAATTCCCAGCCCAAAATTTTCAGAAAGTGTAAGTTTCCTTGGATTAGACTTTGCCAATTACTATGCCCTATTCATATCAGAAAAAAGTTATCAAGACTTTAGTAGGAGTAGTATTATTACTTTTGCCTCCTGATAATTCAAGTACCACAGCTAGTTGGAGTGAACCAATAAAACTCTGTTTCTGCTCATGCATGATTGGTTCGTAAATAAGACATTTGAACCAGCTGCTAATCAAGGTGTTAATTAGTATCAGCAGCAGTAACGTTAGAACTGTGTCTGGTGATTTAATGGCTTTATTTAGAGTGAGCCATGTATGTTTGTAGCAAAGGACCAGTAGCAGCTGCACTGTTGACTATTCCAGTCAGAAAATACCTAGTCTGCTTCAAACCATTAATTAATCTTTTGCTACGCTCTGTGACTCCACCAGTTTCAACATATTTGGTTCACTTCCAGCAATGGCAGAGTTCAACTCCAAACCCATGCTTGTAACCATATATGGTTGAAATGCAGATTACTTTTTCGAGATTGAAATAATGCAAGCACTGATTGTGCACCTTGTTATTAAAGAGTTTCATACCATGTAAGAACTAAAAACTACAAAAACATTGCCTACATTAAACAAACAGAGCTTTAGTCTGTGATGTGGGTGTGTACTTAACTAGGAAATTTCCCTTCTTCTAAAGCATGGCCTGCCTAAGATGACTTCATGGGTTGACTGCCCTGACAAAAAATTGCAAATTTTATCAAATATAAGTGATTGGTAGTTTATGTAAGCTAGAGTTAGAACAAGGTACACGTACATCAACCAAGTAGGTTTCTTTGACTAAGGGCATCTCCAACCTTGACTCAAATTTAGATTCAAATTTAAATTTGAGTAAAAATGTCTAAAAATCTTGCTCCAACTTTTGACTCAAACGTATACCAAATCAAGGGAGACTCATTTTTTTACTCAAATATTTAATGGTGAGATTTCACCATCTTTTAAAAATCGAATGGTCATTGTTACTCTCTTTTAAATTTGAATTTGTCCTCATTTAAATTTGAGTCTCTCCTTTAAATTTGAGTTTGTTCATTGGAGTCATTTATATCAAATCAAACTTTTACTCAAATATTAATTTAAATTTGAGTAAAAATTTGAGTCATAGTTGGAGGTGCTCTAACAGTTTAAATATAGCTCTTGATACTGAAAAGATGCATACTTGCATTCCAGAGTTCTTGGCGATTTTAGGCAAAGCATAAATGATGTAGTCCTGGCCAAAGAATGCAATAACACTAACTTCTACTAGAGCTGGTGCCAGAGATATGCATGCAATCAAAAATAACAATAGTTTATCAGTAAATAATCTCCATAATCTTTGAAGGAACCAAATAGGTTGTCTACATGATAACTAGTTATTATTGTATTAACAATAGTCTGGAGGATTTATATTAATATGTCTTAGTTATTAAATTTGCAGTTAACCATGGAGAAGTGCATTTTCTTCTGTATGCATTTTGGCCCAATGTTTATTCTATTGGCATCGAGAAAATGCATTCAAAATGAAGACTTAGATCATCTTTTGACAAAATAAATCTAATATTTCTCATGGCCTGACTTCAGATTTCAATGCATGTAAAATAAGCTTGCACCAGCGTCTCGTGTGTGTGTCTCTCTCTCCATACCCACCCCTTCTTTTCTGCACCATTCTATTTTTCCCATGTAATTGAGTGTAATTTGATTTCTATATTTTAAGCAAGACTGACAGTAAAAAAAATTTTGCATTGTTCAGGAGAGGAACTTCCTATTGAAAACACTTGGAATGGACTCTACATCTCCAAACCCAAGCACCGTCCCTTCACAACCTCCACCCTGCAAAAGGGCACTCCTGCATAGTCTATGACCTATCTCACTGATATGTCTCACATACAGAAGGATTTGTGTGTGGATTTCAAACCCCCTACAACTACTTATCCGGAGTTTTTCGCATTATGTAGAACTTTTGCCTTCTCTTTTGGAGTTCTTTTCTTTCGATCACAGTCATGCCGACCTGAGTTTTTATATAGAGGCATACTAAGATCTGGCTTTCGACCTGGAATGTTATGGTGCATTCTAGAAGATTAGAACCCCTTGAAAGATCTAACAACCGGATCTGCCTTCTTCGAAGTTTTTTTTCTCCCCCTCTTTTGGTAAGTCATTATTTGGAGTTACAGCCACAACACTCACATTGATTTCCAGTGTGCTTTGATTCATTCTTTTGTCCATTATGGGTTTCGGATAAGGTTTCGTCTTCCCATACTTATCTGGCCTTGATTTGCCATTTGTACAGAAGCTGCAGTATAATCCCTAGTTTTTTTTTCCAGAGTGTAATTATAAAGATCGGCACCTCGCCAATATTCCCCTTTAGGTAAAAGATTGAAAGGAAAATGAGAGTAGAGGAGGATCAACCAGTTGAATTGGACTCCTATATGTTTTCTTCTTGGTGTGCAGGGTATAGAATAAGTTTTCTTGATGTTTCTTTTTTCCCTTTGGTTTTCTCTGTGATGTGACTCTTTAATTATTGGAGTGGAGAAATTCATATGGTTCTTGTGTGCAGATATTCTTCTTGTTTCATTTTATTTTCTTGCCTGACATGAATGCTTGAACAAATCTAGATAGACAGATATCGACAATGCAGGATATCTGATACAGAATTGAAAACATATATAGAAAACAAAGCCAAATGAATGGAATAGAAGAACATTCAAGTATAAAGACACAACATAGAGAAGAGTGGGGGTAAAATGTGGCTTACTTACAGAGGATAAAAGATCTGTGTTTTTGTCTTGCTGTGGCATTGGAGACTTCCCCCCCTCCCCCTGTGTTTATGTGTGTGTGGCAGAGAAAGAGAGAGAGAGATTTATAATAAAGGTTGTGCTGTGGGGAAGAAGTGGGGGGGCTGGAGATATCTGCTATTTAAATTGGTCAGCGGGTGGTGGTGGAGGACCAGTGTGATAATGAACAAAGCAAAAGCTATGGTGAAAGGAGGGAGGAAGGGAGGGAACTCTGTACAAAATAAAGTTTGCATTCACTGGCAGTCACTTTCTCTCTCCGTCCTGATTTTGCTTAAACAACAATGGGGAGGAAGGAATTTGACCTTCTAATACCAATAATCAATCGTTGGGTGGGTCTTAGGGATAAACTTTTAACTGAGTTTCCTAACGGTGCACTCCAACCACTCACTCTAATCATTAACACAACTTTAATTAAGTGTTTATTTTATAGTTGGGTCCCATCTGTTACCTCTCTCCCTCTGTCTTTGGTGATGTATATAGTTTTATTCCAATTTAACTGTTTCCTGGTGAACTAAAACAAAGAGTATATGCAATTTACGTAATCTTTTTCACTTATAATCGAGAAATTGAACTCGTGTCTATCTTATCGTCTCAGGCTACATGCAATTACTAGCAAATTAAGCGCATTTGATCGACTAATGCATTTTTACAAAACTCGAACTTAGAATCTCAATTTATTAATCACTACAACCTTATCATTCAACAGGGTTGTAAACTTTTTTGGCACCTGCCTTACATTCAGAAATACCAATATTGCATAGCTAGTAAAAGTACAGGTGTCTATAGATCGGATTATTTACGGGTTTCATTATTTAATCTAGAAAAATAAGGTTAAAAACTTGATAAGCCTGATAATTTGTCCACTCGAGCTAGATATCCTTAAAAAGAGAGCTTGAGTTTATTCCCAAATTCATTACCGGCCTAATAGCCCACCCAAAAAAACCCAGCCCAAAACTCCGTCCACCTCTTCCTTTGAAAAAAATTTATACTTATAGATTATTAAATTTGAAACTTTGAAATAAATCTTCCAATGTCAAAATTTGAAGTTTTAAAAATTTACATACTATAAATAATGTGTTATTTTCTAGTGTACTAGTTTTAAATAGTAGAGTAATGCAAATGATAACTAAGTGAATGTATTCATTCTATTGGATGCAATTCATCCCCTAATTAAAAATAAAATTATTCATTATTTTATTTTTATCTATTTTGACACTATTTTTGATTCAAAAATATAATTTACACAAATGTTAAGTTACCAAAATATTCATTACTTTTAAATGAAGTTGAATATAAAAAAAACCTGCGAACAGGCTCACCCAATACGCTCGCGGGTTAGGCTGCGAGCTTAGCCCGATCCTGCCCTGGCCCGGCCCAGCCCATGGACACCCTAAGTAAAAGTACCAGGAAATGATTGTCAAAATTTCCGCTGACTACATATAAAGATCAAGTTAAATAGGTTTTATTCCATTACATTCATGTATATATTAATGTTACTATTAAACCTTACCGTTACACCATTGTAATTTGGAGAAAAAGAAAAGGAGAAAAAAAGGTCACCACTCTCACATGGACTTTTTTCTCTTTTGAAATCTCTGCAATTTCCTCCACTTGAGGTAAATCTGGAAAGACAGCCCAGTGAAGACCATGGCAACACTGCCCCATTGCTTTGTAGAGAGGGGATTACCACTTAGCAGTGAAGACACCACTATGCTGACAAACTTGCGGGTGGTGGTGATGGTGGTGTTCGTGAGGGAACCGAACCGGCTTATTGTTAAAAATATGAAGTTCTGCCCCACTGCACCACACAAACAATAAAGGAAAATGTCCCATGCAGCTTCCGGGTGCTGCTTGCAGAATTGAACTGCCTCAAATCCACTGGCATGTGGCCAACCAAACATGAATGCCATGTTGTAAATGGTTCCCCATAAATTCATCCCAAGCATTATATCCCAAGCGCTGGTCTTTGTGTACCTGAGCAAGAGAAAGCAATATGATTGAAAAAAGCAGCAGCATTTAGATTTCAGGAAGCAACCCAAAAGAAACTGCCCAGATGCACTTTCTGATAATAAAAAGAAGATCAAACTTGGAATGACCCTAGACCAGTTGACAAACAGTCTAAGCATGACCAGGAATAGATAATACAATTACACAAGTAGCATATGCAGAGTATCTTGTGCTTCCTTTTCAGTACTAAACAGGATTCTTTGCTGTCGCATTCTATCTTCTTCTTCTTTTTTTTTTTTTGGTCATCAACTCTCGGTCTTTATTTATTTATATTTGGCCAACAACGGAGTGCTGGAAACTACTCATTATATAGCTTTAAAAGTTTCAAATGCAACCATTTTATGGAAAGTTTGGTGTCTTGCTCACAACCACTTGACTATGAACCTGAGGCTCAACATTCAAACTTCATATCTCTGCAGATATCAATTCATCGTGCCTGCATACAAAGAAGAATCTAAATCCCCCTACAGAAGTTTCTGATAGCCGAAGTTAACTAGACAGAGTAATGATAGGAATAAGAACAGAAGATACTAGCTGGTTTGTTGGAGTAAAAAAACTGTCCAGGTGTTTTCTGAAAAAAGATACTATCACCTACAAGTAGGCTTCTTTAGAAGACAAGCTAACAGATAAGTATTCAACATTTCTGAAAAGAAAAATAGAATATAACAAAGAATTTGCTGCAGAAGGCATTTTAGGATATGGAACAGGGTTCAATAATCCCAGAAATATGTCTAATCCACACATATAACCCAATTAAAGAGGTTCTAAACAGTGCATCTTTCCGAAGTTGTGTCCTGATTTGTGCAATTATCCACTCTGACTTTAAAATCATTATGGACTTAATGACAATATAGTTGAACTCTTTAGTAGGAT
This sequence comes from Ilex asprella, assembly GCA_023539305.1. Taxonomy (NCBI): domain Eukaryota; kingdom Viridiplantae; phylum Streptophyta; class Magnoliopsida; order Aquifoliales; family Aquifoliaceae; genus Ilex; species Ilex asprella. The sequence continues at coordinate 12,968,618 of CM042193.1, forward strand.
ACCTTGCTGTAATTGAATCCTGAGTAGAATTTGTGAATCCATCAAAGGCGAGGTTTAAGAAACAGAGTCCGTATCCAAGTGCAGCATTTGGGTGTGCCAGCTTGCTGATGGTCTTCGAGCTAGTCTGAGACCAACCATAATACAGATGAGATACAATAGAGGTCAGATATCAAAATAGTACTATTCAATCAATATTCCTCACCTTTGAGAGTGCAAATACTGATACCCCACCGGCAACAAGGAGAGTACAAACATACTCAGGTAAAGTGTATCTGATACCATAAACAAGTGTACCCATCAGCATCACTGCATAAAAACAAGCATTTGTTATCATCTTGACCATAACTACTAAGACCTCTTGATCTGAGAAGCCCGTGAATTAATAGGTTCATTATCTTATATATGTAAACCCGAACGAAATAAGAACAGAGGTTAAAACCCAAACTTTTTCCATTTCTGACAGATGACGAAACCGTAATTTCCCCATGAAAACCATCCAAAGAAGAAGTCTCTCACATTCTAAGGTCCACGTAAAGAGATCGGTAACTAAGTCTATGCAACGACCGTATGAAAATCCTGTGTTATATCGTGTGCGTGTGTGTGAGCAAGAATAAAATTATTTTTTTTCTTGACCTTTTTTTCAATTTTTTCCAGAAGAGAGGAGCAGTTTGGGGTTGGTTTGTCAATGGTCAGTCTTAAAGTAATGGTGCATACAAAAGAAAAAACCAAACATGTACCACAAAGACAAAAAATTAACAATCAAGTAAAACCTTAACCAACTGTGTTAGACATGACAAAAGCTGTTTCTTTATTATACCAATAACTCACCTGGAATCATTTTTGAGGATTTTGCCAGAACCTGCACATGATAATAATTGCATGAGTACTTAGTCTTCATTCAGCATTTTCATAGCATCAATTTCTGCAATAAATTTTTGACCCGAATACACAGAACAGGGAAATAAATAGAAGGATATGCCAGTAAGAAATAACAATGTCAACGTAATAGTTAAGCCCTGTGAATTTGACATAGCAAATTTAAAGGAGTCATAATATAAAACGTTCCAATTCAAAATTCATGTGACAACCTATAAATTTTTCCTTTAAACCTCGAAACTGTCGGATGAAAAAATGATCGATAACAGTCAAGGTCCTCCAGTACCAGTGAATAATAGTTGACAATAATAAATAATATTAGGTGTAAAGCTGGAGAATTTGCTAGTGATAAATTAATATCCATGGAAACTTCAATCGATAAAGCACTGATGGTTTTGTTCGAGTGACCATACGTTTCTTTAAACAATAGCGATGTTTGGTCCTTAAAATCAGCCCTGACACTTGCAGCAGATTGCACAAGGACATTAAGTGAAAATAAATTAATGTTGCTTAGAAAAACTTTCATAATAGGCACACATGCAAGTTACTATGCACAAAATCTCTCATATTAAGATTCAAGCACAGATGTTAAGAAAATTTAAATATTGGTGTACATGGGGTTTAAACTTAATGGCATTTTTACTGCAAAGCAAAATTCATAAACCCACATTGATCTCACCAATGTGGGATGCTAGGATGGCTATAGCTTGCCCTTAACCTCCATCATTATCCACACGGGGTGGACTGAGGACACATTAGGATTAAGCTCCATCCCAAGTCACATCAACTTGATGCCGTCTAACAGATATCCCAGATCCTGTCCTTTAGTATGTACACTGTAGTGAAACATATCTTAAGTTCAATGCAAACATAAGAATTCCGGCTTGCTCATGACATTTTGATTATCATGGAATATCTTTTTTTACAATTTCAATGAACCAGCACTCAGAAGCAGTGTAAATCACTAAAGCTCACACTATGATGCTGACAATGACCATGTAAGCTGAAATATAAGAAGAAAGGATGGAGACCAAGTATCAAATGCAAAGAATTCAAACATGCCTGTGCAGGGTAACTGATGTACTTCAATGCCTCAATTCCCATAGCAGGGCCAATCGTATTTGTAATGCCAGCACTCCAGTAGCTCCACCATGGAGCACCACCACTATTACCATTGGACCAAAGCTTTATCACTGTGTTCAGTAAACACTCTAAATTTAATAACTTTACTCACATTATCTAACTCTTAAGTGAAGGGAAAAGGAAAACAAATGGCTGAAAAGACAACTGAAAACATTAAGAATAAAACTCACTTATGATTGACCATATCAAACAAACGACATTTTGTGCTAAGTTTAGAAACGCTAGATGTTCAAATCTCTTCTTGTCTGGACCAAATCGTTTGGTTGAGCTGTAGAACAATAACAAAACCCAAAGCAACAATTTTTCAAAAAAGATGATCATTTAGCAACCGAAATGAGTAAGACTCAACAAGACTGACAACCGTGATTCATTAACAAAGGAAAACTATACATTCTAACAGTAAAATGATTATAGCTCAATCCGGAATGCAAAAAACATAGGCTCAAGCAAAAATTCAGCACATTCAACGTTGTGTAAATGAAGTTCCACACAATCCATATATTGTAAAATCATCCAAACAACGCAATTACTTATGAGTCTAGGAGTATTTGTGTGTTTGTGGTACGAAACTTTCAGTGCTGCGACTCCAAATTCAACAAACTTGTGCCCTAATTATCTGCAACTCCAATTGTAAACCATTCCACAGCAACACATGATCTGTGAGACACAAAACGGCACCGACCTTGAAGATATCAATTAATAGAGCTTCGAAAGGAAAACACTTACACTGTCTCTTGAAGAACGCCTTGATATATATAAGCCGACCAAATGCCGGCGACGCAGAAGGCGAGCACCAGAACACGGCGGAGTCCGGCCCCATGAGACTCCATCCGGCCTGCTACGTAGATTTCCCGGCTACTTTCTCCAAACAGAACCGGTAAAAATATCAGATCAAATAAGAGAGAGAAAGAGACAGAGAGACAAGAGAGAGTTAACGGAAAACTTAAACGGCGGGAAGTTGCTTCGCTTAACTGTTACTGTACAGAACTGCAGATCAGTAATATAAAGACGGACCGGAAGCTACGTTTAAATGTCCACGTGGAGAATATTTATTGGTTGGATGACTTAATAGAGCGACGCTATTGGTTGAGTAAACGCGGACACCATTGACTGACATACTTTCCACATTGGGAATATATTAGGAAAATAACGAAAAAAAAAAACATTCTCTAATACCAACAAATATTTAATTATTTATGAATTCTTTTTAAAAAAAAATTATTTATGAATTAACATCAAAACTAGGATTTGCAAAAGACTTAATTAAATAAATAATTAAGTAGATCTTAATTTCATGTGGTGAGAAAATTATGGAACGGTTCTAAATAAATTTGTAAATAAAAATATTAAAAACTTGTTAAAAATAATACCCTCTAATTTATGTTCTAATAAGTTATTTTTCAATAATTATGTTTTAATAAGTTATGATTTAAACAAAATGGGTCAATAATTGTGGTAGGTTGAGAGAATTATTGTGTGGACCCGAATCGATTTAAAATTGGCAGTGTTCGATTTTGCAATGTTTAACTGTTTAATAAATGATTTGAAAATGACATCGCTAATAAATACAAATATTAATTGGGTCGAGCAAATGTGAAACATAAATGACTTGATGTCACACGACAAATCCATTTTAGATGGTGTTATAAAAAATAAAATATTGAAATTTGTTATAGTTGATACAAGATAGTATTGTATGAGTAATTGCAAAATTGATTGATTATTTATTGGATTTAACATGTTAATTCAATAGTTTTTTTCATTTTTGGGCTAGTATGTTATGGTTTTCGTTGGATGAAAAACGAATCCTAGGACAATGGTTCTCAGGTCACAGGTGACATAGACACTAGAATTCTATATAATAAAATATAAGGTATTTTAAATCTCAAAAGAAATAAAAAATAATTTTTATTTTTTGTGGTTAAGATCATTATAAATTATGTATTTTTTAATCTAATGGTTTTAAATTATTATTAATTTTTATTTTTCCACCCAAAACATTTAATCCCATTTTTACTCAATTCCACGTGGGACGCATGACTCTCTCTCTCTCTTTCTTTTACATCTTATGTTATTAGAATTGGATCGGATTGACAAATCAAACCGATGAATCGGACCGTAATCTGGATAATCAAACGAGTTCTTCAAAAGGTGAGACTATTTTCACTATACAAATCTCTATTCTCACCCCATTTAATTTATCATTATCAAATTACTAAACTTACCTCTTCTATACACACCCCCATTAGTAAATAAGTTCACTCCTTCTACATACACCTCCTTTAATAAGTAAACTCACTTTATATTTTGTCATAATAACGGTTTCATTCTCTATTTCATCTCATTCACTAAAAAAATATATTTTTTCAATATGAATTTTTTCAGTGAGATACATGTTAATATTACTTCTCAATTTAATTATATGTTTAATTTTATGTTTGTTATATGAATTTTCATTATTTTTAGTATTTTTTATATATCTTTTAAGTTTAATAATTTTTTATTTAGAATTTATGTGTGTGTATGTGTGTGTGTGTGCGCTTTCAGATTATTATTATTATTTATTTTATTTATGTTTTGCATCTATAAGGTTTATTTTTTTTCTTATTCGATTTTGTATTTGTGTTTGATGCTTGTTTTTCTTTTTCATGTTTGGTTTTTTGCTTTGGGGTTTTGCGTCTTGTAGTTTTGTTTGTTCATTTAATTTTTGCTTGGTTTTTTTGCTTTCTTGTTTCGGTTCGCTTCGTTCTTTCTTTTTTTTTGATTTTTCTTTGTTTTGTTCTTTTCTTTTTTCTTGTGTTCAGCATGCTTGTTTTTTTTTTTAACTTGTTTCATTTTTTATTTTTTTTCTTGTTTCGTAAATATATTTATTCATTCAAAAACATTTTTAAAAAGTCACTCTAAACACACCCTTAGAAGTCTATTTTTCTTATTAAATTTGGGGTATTAATATTAGCCGTTGAATTAACTTTAAAGTAAAGTTAAAAGAGAATTTAACTGGGAATAGTAAAAGTCATTTTATTTATCTTTTAAGATTTGAATTGTATTGTACTTTATTATATAGATATTAAAAGATATATAGATAAATAAGATACATCTCAACACAAATAATTAATTTTTCATCAACTTTCCTTGTGATTTTGGAGGAATTGATTTTGGTGAGTTGAAAAGAAAGTTAATTCATCAATTTTTTCATTTTTCCTATCTTTTTTTCTTTATCAAATATAATATTTTATTTATCTCTCAAACTTTCTATCCTTCCAACTTTTCATCTTTTCATTTTTTCATCGTATCAAACGAAACATTAGTCTTCTTTGACGATGACGACAAGTCTTCTTCTCCTCTTTTTTTTTTTTCAACAACACATACAATAAATACGAATCTATTACCCATGTACAACACTTTTCAAACATAATTACCGATATACGGCACTTTTGAATTTATTTATCAATCTACGGCACTTTTTGAAAGCGGAATCAACAAATCCGTTTTTAACAATAAAAGCGGAATCAACAAATCCGCTTTCAACAATAAAAACGGAATCAACAAATCCGTTTTTAATGGTAAAAAAAAAAAAATAGAAAGCGTGATCAAGGAGTACGCCTTCTCAGTTCTAATGCCAACACACTTTCTGAGTCTCTGTTTTTGGTAAAGGAGTATCAAGGAGTACGCTAGCAATGAGTTAAAGAGATGGACTGGTAAAATATTAGCTAATAAAAACAAAGATTTTATAAATAATAAATATAATAAAATAATGACATTAAAAGCACAAATAAAATAGTACTATTAAATAAAATAGTGCTTATA
>CM042193.1:12979443-12992317 GCA_023539305.1 Ilex asprella
TAAAAATTTTAAATTAAAAAAATATTTTTCCTATCTTAATTAGGGGTGCAAATTTTTAACTAACACATTGACACGACTCGAACTTGGCACGAATTTTATGACACAAACTTGATTAACTGAAACACGAACACGACAAAATAAACATGTCAACTTGTAACTCGACACGACACAATTAGTTAAATCAGTTGAGTTAGGTGTGACTAATGTTCGACACAAACTCGCAATGACTCAATACGAATCTGATACGATACGACTCGATTGTCATCCTTAATCTTAGCCAACAAAAAAAAAATTAGTCATTTTTATTTTCCATCCATCCAACCAAACACAAAGGACGGAAAGTGTATCATTCCTACTTTCCTTCCTTGAAGGATAGAAAGTGTATCTCTCATATTTTCCATCCTTCCTACCAAACGGAGCATTAGTATTTTCGCGAAAATGAATTATTAATTTGGCGAAATATTATTTAACGATAAATTTTAAAGTAATTGGTTCGGTTAAAAGATGTCAATTAAATGCATGCATTTAAAATTATGGGTTAAGTTTGATATATTTAGATCTATATGCATAAAGTTGAATTTCATTCTATTATTAATATTACTATGTTGTTGCAATAGTTGATAATAATTTTGTTAAGGTAGAATTGGGCACGTGATACTGAATCCAATAAATAAATTGGGTCATGTTTTTTTTAAAAATTCATGTATTTCTTAATAATAAGCAGATATGTACAAATTATTAGTCATTCGATAAATTATGTATAAATGTTGATATTTTTTGTGTTCTCTTTTTAAAGTAAAGTTTGTTGATTTAAAAAAAAAATTAATTATGGATGTAGATTGATTTAAAATGACGTACACTTAAAAAAAATTGGTACTTGAAATATTTGTATGTTTTTAAAAATATTTATAATTTATAATTAATACTTGATTTTGCATTGCACACTCTCTTCAACTAAGGATTTTGTCCATTATTTTTTTAAAAAAGTGGTTATTGCAATTTGATATTTGATATAGTAGGTTCGATTCTTTGGGATGTTCACTTTTTATATTACATCGTCCCATCATGCATGAGTTATTACTATTAATATAATAAAATATAATATAATTCAAATATCAAAAAACAAACAAAATAATTTTTATTTTTCGCATTTGAGATCTCTTTAAATTTTATTTTAAAATTAATCAAAAGCCTAATATTAACACCTCAAATTTAATAGAGAAAATAGACCTCTAAGAGTGTGTTTAGAGTGACTTTTAAAAAGTGTTTTTAAACCTTATAACTTCTTATAAGTACTTCAAAAAAAAATAGTATTTGAAACCCTCACCACCATCATCACTATCACCACCACCGCCACCACAACTACCCCCACCGCCCCACCATCACCAGTACCACCACCACCACTGTTACTGTCACCCAACCATCACCTGTACCACAACAACTACCATCACCATCATTATCGCCACCGCCCCACAACTATTGCCGCCACCCTACCACTACCTTTACTACAACAATTACCTTCATCACTAACGTCACCTCATCACTGCCATAGCCACTGTCCCACCACCCCACCCTTATTTCCCAATTGTTATCGTCGCCGCCACCATCGTCATCCACTATCGATTGCTACCATCGCCGTCTATCGCTACCACCCACCACCATCATCATCTCATTTTAATATTTATTACCACTACAACCATCATCTCATTACTATTGTTGCCCACCGTCAGCACCCACTACTACCGTCGTTGCCCACCTCCACCCACTACTACAACCTACCACCATTTATCGTTACCCACTATCGCCACCAGCCACTATCATCCACCCCCCACCACACCTGTCACTACTAACCACAATCACCTTTATTCATCACCAGCTATCACAATGTCATCCAAAAATATCTGTCGTCGCTTACCACCACAACCCATCATCGTCGTCGTCCCATCACCACTACTGCCATCACTTATGATTATCATTACCACCATCGTCAGTCAAAACCCACCACCACCATTACTGTTGCTACTCACAGCTGCCATCATCATCACGATCGTCGCCACCAACTACAACCATCACCGTTTCCCACTATCAGAACTATCATCGCTCACCCCCCTATTATAACTGGTGTTTAAATACTATTTTCTCTCCTTTATAATTGTGATTTGATTTTTGGTATTAATACAAATATGTTTATTATTGATAATTTTTTTATTACTCTATATTTTCAAGTACAAATAATAACTAGTTACGAACGAAACATGACAAAAAAAGACTTTACCTGTTTTGACACCTTGATAACATAATTGAACCAGACTGACTATGTGGAATCCTAACATGAGCCTTATGTGTCCTTCACTTGATCTATGTTTCCATGACTTTGTGAAGACCCGGCTGACTCCACCCACATTGAGTTGTGGTCTAAGTCTCTCATTCCAAAAAGGTTGTCATTATTTAATTTGGGATATGCTTAAAAATATGAACCCAGTCAGGCAATCAACCAGAGGGAGCTAAATTTTGCATTGACTAAATTTTGAGACTCAATTTAAAGCTTAAATGATATAATAATATATTATTTAAAATTTTTATTGGGACTCAAATGACATGACATTAAATAAAGAAGTTCAACTCAACTGTCATGTCATTTAGACTCTAAATTTAATCCCAAAATTTGGACTGTGTAGTATTACTGATGTGAAAATGGATTACAACAAACAATGATTGAATCAGGTTAATTTTAAACATAAATAACCAGATGTTTACAAGATAAATTCATCTTTAATAATTTGAATATAATATGAACTTGAAATAACACCATTCAAATACGAAATAACATTATTTGATTGAAATTTGACACCTGAAATAGACTATGTGGAATCCTAACAATAGAATTCTGTCCTCCACTTGAACTTAGCATCCATGACTTGGACCCCTGTTGGCTCCAGCCTCATTGGGCAAGTGGTGTCTCCTTGTAATTCCAATAGGGTACCGTTATTTGATGTGGTTGCTTCAAGAAAACTTAGAAAATAAACCAAGTCAACGAGGAAGCTCATAAACTATAGTTAATCCCAACTCATTCAACCTTTAGGTATGCGCTTCGGTGGCTGAACTTGGTCTTTGAGGTCTCAGGTTCACATTTTTTATATTTTATTAGGATTAATTATTTTTTTTAAAAAAAAATTGTGTTCTAAATCCGTTTAAATTACAATGATTAATATTTATAGTAAAAAAAAAAAAAATCAACGTAAATCTAAACATTTTGTAATAACAAAATCCAACTCATTCCAATGGTAGGTCCAGTGTGAACAGCTTTACGCGTGTTTAGAAATTCGGTCTTTCTGGTTAATATTTTACGTATGGAAGAAGTTGGGTGAGGTTTCTGTTTCTTCTTTTCTGAAATATTCCGTTGTTTCTGGCTTGACGTGGCGGTGATTGAGATACAAGAAAGAAAGGCTGGCGTTATGTCCAAAATTACCCTTTTGGCCCTTGAGGCAGTCCTCCTCCTCCCTAACCCTACTGATACTCGTTGGCATCAAAATACTTTTTAATATTTGTTTTCCCCTCAATCTGACTCAGCAAATAGGTCACCATACCATTTCGTCTAAATATGAGTTTAATTCTAAAGAATTGTTCAAATGTTTTAAATTTAAATTTTACAACTCTTAAAAAAATTAGGTCAGGAGAGATTTAAATACCTTGTGAATATCTTAATTCAGGTATGGGTAGTCGGTCTTTGACCAGACTGAGAAGAGAATTAATCGAAGTGCATGTAACTGTGTAAGTTTGTCCGGACAATTCTATCCATTAAACTTGTATATATATGAGTTTAAATGTTTGTATATGAACTTTTAGATGTATGTTTGTACACTCTTCTCTTACAATTCAACTTTTAAAGGTAAATTCTACCCATTGAGTATTACTAAAATAATAATTATTCTCAACTTCAAAGGAATCACCTAAATTAAAGGTTAGGACAAATTTGAAATAGCAGTATAAACAAATTCGACTTGTTTATGTCATGAATAAATTTTAAGTGAGTTTTTTAATCACGAGCTAACAACGAGTTAAGGCTGAATAACTTAACTTATTTAAAAATAATAGTTTTGGCAGATCTAACCCTAAGGAAGATTATAGTTTTGACCAAAAAAAAAAAATTCTATTTTTATGCCCATGATGTGTGGAAGACTTGCGACTGGTTGCTGTCATTTACTTCCCAAATGACTCTTTTCCAGCCATTTTAATACTAACGGCAAAGACTTCCATTGGCCCCCCAGAGAAAGTTCTCATTTTCAATTCTCAGGTTAAGACATGACAGTCTCAATCAGGGCTAAAACATAAATAAATAAATAACGAAATAGTTCTAAAAAATATGTCCGTAAATGTGTCGCTTGTAAAATATTTATATTTTATTTTAATATTTATTCAATCAACGGTTACACGTCATTGAATATCGAATCAAATAGTTGAGACGGATGAAACGACGATACCTAAGTTGGTACCATATCCTGATTAAGGGAGCGGTGGCTTCATAGGGATGGACTTCAGTTACTTTATAAAATTGTCTTCAAAGGAGAGCACATACTGTATCTAATTTACGTAACAAACTTGGTTTGTTATTCCACCAGCAAATACTCATTGGACTACGCCCACATCGTTGCATAGCTGCAAGAAGAAAGTAGGAAAAAAGGTGTACAAGCCTCATCAAGTAGGTATAGAAGAGGAGAGGTTTTGTTTCTTTTTTATTTTTTATTTTTGGGATAAAAGGGGATGTCAAATGAATAATTTTTCGTCCATTGTCTATTAGTCCATATTCTTTTCACAATAGATTTTATTAATTTAACGATAGAATCTTCTCACATAACGTGCATTATTAGATGACCCACGTGTATATAATCGTAGTTGATCTACACTTAAGATAAATTGAATAAAAGCAACAACAATTGGTGTATGCATGAGGGTGTGAGAGTGGTTTACCAAATTCTTAGGATTGATTTTAAATTTTTAGACCTCATTGATTCATAATTTGATCTATTATTTTTAGTAAAGTACCAAGCCTATGGGGTATTTTTTTTTTTTAGAAATGAAATTGAAAAACATTATAATTTACTCTCAATAATAGATGTCTTTATACCTAAAAATATAAGATATTTTTTTAGCTAATAATTATTCTAAAAAAGATTATCAATTCTGCAATAAAATCACTCATACTCGGTAATGCAAGAAAACCATCGAAAATTTACTTAACATCATGGATATTTTTGGCATTCGGATAACTATTCCGTCCATTGCATCACAACACAAAGTTCATCATGCAAAACTCGTCTGATTAAGTCTATTGGTTCGTATTCGCCTATTCCATCGTTCCATGATTATGTTATTAAATAATAAACTATAAAATCTCTGAAAACAAAGAACAACGACGATCTATATTATTTGAATACAAGAATAATTTACGTTTTAATTTTTAACGGTAGTGAACTTTTATATTTGTTGTGCTTAATCTTTTAACTGTAGTAAATCTACTCACATTTTACCCGCAATAATTTATTTTTTTAGTATTTCAACCTTAATAGAAAAAAAAAAAAGTACACACTAGTCGAGCATTATACAGACAACCCTAATCTATATATATCAGTTTTGGAAAGAGCAACAAAATTAACACAAAAAATATATAAGGGTATTTGTGTCAATTGTGGTCATTTTTTTTTTTTTTTGCGGTTTTGACTTTGTCTTAGGGGCAACACCTTTTCATGGTGGACCCCGCCTAGCAGATTGGTGGAGGCTGGTAGATTGGAATTTTTCTGGAATAATGCTGCACGGATCAAATTTTAGGACTAAATTTAGTGTCAAAGTGACATGATAGCTAAATTAAACTTATTTATTTGGTATAATATCATTTGAGTTTTAATAAAAATTTCGAATAATATATTATTATGTTATTTGATCTCAAAATTTGATCAACGTAGCATCAGTGATTTCTCTGCGTTTTCCTCTCTGCTTCCTCTCTCTTTCTCAGAATTTTTTGGTGTGGAAACTTTTTTTTTTTTATTTTCTTTTGTGGTTTAGCCTCTGTAAATAATCGTAGTCCCAGAATTTGGCCCTTTTATGGTGACGGGAGTTCCCTGTACCGGATACGCCCGCGCTTTAGTGCCATACTGACGAAACCATAAAAAAAAAAGAAACCCAAGAAAGTTCATCGTTTACAACTCTTCAAAATATCTTTAGAGTCTGAAATTTGGGGTTTCTAATTTGCAAAGTTCCTTTTTTTTAAGTTTTTTTTTTCTAACTGGGTGTATAATAGACTCTTTCTCTCACATCTGGGGGGGGTTTGGACTTTGGAGCATCATCTGATGGGCAACTGTTTAGATTCTTCAGCTAGAGTCGATGCAGCCTTCAGCTCCCACACCACTTCTGGTACTAGCATCGCTCCTCTTTCTCTATGTATGTGCCTGTATTCATCTTTACCTTTCTTGTGTTTGTTCAAGCAATTGTAACTTTTTCTTGCGTAGCTTGACATATAATTACATAATTACTTTAGTACTAACCATATTGTTGCTTCGGTGATTTTTTAAAAGGGTTTTGATGAGCATAAGATAACTATTTCTGGCAAAAAGGTTCTTCTTTTTGTTTAAAAGTATTTCGCCCATAAGGGCATATCTGTTTTCTTTTCGGAAAGTGTCATAAGTGGATATCTTGACTTTCTGTAGATCGAATGAAACTAAGTTCATTTGGATTGTAGAGAAATTTTTTGTGGGTGTTCCCTCAATTTGTTCTTTTCTTTGGTTTTGACATTGGTTTAATTGTCTTGGTACAAGGTTTGGTTTTTCCCTGTTCTCCTTTTTTGTGTGAGCATTAATATTCAGCTATTTTTGTTTTGAATTTTTTTAGAAGATATGTACTAAATATTCTTTTTTTTTATTTTTGGGTAGGTTTTCGTCCTACAATCATGTAACTCACAATTTTTTTTTTGTGTGTGGAGGGTTTAGAGTTTTCATTAGGTAACTGAATCTGTCCTGCTCTGTTTGGGTCTATGTTTTAGCGGAAGATAGCTATGTTTAGTTTGTCACTTCTTAATCATTATGGTGTACATATCATTTTTTCCCCAGTTGTGCTTGAGGATTTCAGTTCATCAATAGATTGTCAATTTGGAAAGAATTGATGATTTATTTGGAGTAAATAAACATTGATGGCTTCAGGAAATTCACACTTTTGCTAATATATTTCAGACTTTTTCATGGAATTTTACAACTGAATGGTCTTGAAAAAGTTGAAGTATGTTTGTTCTTTCTTAGTCTCGGAGACTATGTCAAACATTCTTTGAGGGACATAGAGGATGAAGACTCAGGGAAAAGGTAGAAGATATATCTTCAATTTATGGATGTAAACTTGGATTGGAATGACTAGTAACATTTGTGCAAAGGAGAGAAAATTGTACCTTTATCTAATTCTGGATAAATTGAGTGGGCTGTTGCAAATAATAAAAGGAGTTATTCTAATCACATATAATAGTTTGGCTTAAATGCAGAGCAGGAGCTCTTGTGTAGCATCTCATTGGATTGTTAAATGTTTTAGACCACGCTGTTGCCAGTGTTTTGCATTCTTCTTTCCATATTAGACAGCTGCCAATAGTTTTGGCGTGGTTTCTATTCTATTGGTGCAAACTATGCCAGGAATATCATTTTTGATGATCTTGCTGATATGATAGTAATGACAATGAATCCAAAAAATTTACAGGCGTTGACATTCTTCTGTTCATGATGGTAAGGACTTCTTATTTGAATGGTACATCTTTATGTAATTTCTATTCTGAAAAGAATTAAAGGAACTAACTCGAGAGAAAAGTATCAATACTTTGTATCGTAGATTGGATGATCTTTTCTGAGTTTTATTTGTGCATGCTTGAAGTCCCTACTCAACTAATTTATGCAATTGCATGCAACTTTATATTTTTCATCTCCTTTTTCTGCAGCATCAGAAGCCACAAGAATTTCCAGAAAAACTAGAAATTCTTTAGCTCCTTCCAGCTTGACCATTCCATCTTACACTGAGAAGAGCAGTCCTAGGAGTCTTCCTACTCCAAGATCTGAAGGTGAAATACTGTCGTCCCCTCATGTGAAAGACTTTTCATTTAATGAATTGAAGAATGCGACCAGAAACTTCCGTCCCGACAGTCTTCTTGGTGAAGGTGGATTCGGTTATGTTTTTAAAGGATGGATCGATGAACACACACTTACTGCTGCAAAGCCTGGATCTGGAATGGTAATTGCTGTCAAGAAACTTAAGCCTGAAGGTTTTCAAGGGCATAGGGAGTGGTTGGTATGTTTCCTCTCTGGTATCCTTATTAATACTTTGCACGTTTTTCCTGTTGTCCCGATTATTGATAGCCAAAGTTTGCAGACGGAAGTTAATTATCTGGGGCAACTACATCATCCAAATCTGGTAAAACTTATTGGGTATTGCTCGGAAGGTGATAACCGGCTGTTGGTGTACGAGTTTATGCCAAAAGGGAGCTTGGAGAATCATCTTTTTAGGAGTAAGTTTTTTGTATTCAACTTTTCACTTTTTCAGGAGACTTAGTTATTTAGTGCCCCTTCTTAGTTTATTTTCATAAACAATCTTTAATATTTGCCCTCAGCCAGTTCCAGCTGAGACATCTCCATCGATTCTTTGCTGCCTTATGTTAGTCTTTGTCAATCTTCTTTTTCTTTAAGTTTTTACATTTTCATTCTCTGTTTGTCTCTCATCTCCGTTTGTGTGCTAGAAATATATAACCTTCGAAAATATTTTGATTGTTTGGAAAAACGCCGTCAGTTAATTTGGTAATTAGTGTTTGATTGAGTCTATGTGGAGTACAAGATGCTACCCCGATCTCCCCTTATCTCCTCCACTCTCAAATTTATTCAAGAAATCTATGCATTTTTTTTTTTTTTTTGCTTTTTCATGATTTGGTCCTCCAAATGTTTCTCTCATAACTAAGCAATAGCTTCTATACCAGATTGATGAAATCCTCGATTTACGGCTCTAAGTTTATTGGATTTTTTGAAGCAAAAAGTCATGTTCCATTTGATTTTTTTTTTTCTGTTTTTGTCATTTTATTTAATATACATGCGGGATAAGTTTTTTCTTTTTGCTAGTTTTCTTTGATTGGCGCCTGGATATATCTATGACACATGCACAATTATGGCTACAATGTCATGGAGACAAGTGTTTATGAGTCTTTCCATTTTGCTAGTGCTATTTTTGGTAGTTCATGATGGACCATACACATGGTGTTGAACTTCTGGGTATGTCTGTAAAAAATGTGCTGACTTTGGATGCCATTTTTGTTTCAGGGGGACCTCAGCCACTTTCTTGGGCAACAAGGATCAAAGTTGCCATTGGTGCTGCTAGAGGCCTTTCTTTCCTACATGAGGAGCAAGTTATATATCGGGATTTTAAAGCTTCTAATATCCTTCTAGATGCGGTAGGTTGTGGAAAAGATATTCTTCCTTTTGTTGCTTTGGAAGTTATGGAATATGAAAATTACTGGAATTGTTGTCGTAATAATCATATTATGTATTACATTGATGGAACTAATATGCTTGGGGATGCAGGATTTCAATGCAAAGCTATCAGATTTTGGTTTAGCTAAGGCAGGGCCTACTGGTGATAGGACTCATGTATCCACTCAAGTAATGGGCACTCAAGGCTATGCAGCACCGGAATATGTTGCAACAGGTTTGTCTCTGTCTTTGCTCGTTTTGGTATTCTGAACTACCTTTGTAAATTGGTCGATGTAACCCTCGCGTTGCACTAAAGCTCTTGCAAATGAACAGGTCGATTAACAGCAAAAAGTGATGTCTACAGCTTTGGGGTTGTTTTACTGGAATTACTGTCTGGACGACGTGCCGTTGACAAAACAAAAGTTGGTGTAGAGCAGAAACTTGTGGACTGGGCAAAGCCATATTTGGGTGACAAACGAAAATTATTTCGGATTATGGACACCAAGTTGGAAGGCCAGTACCCCCAGAAAGGAGCTTACACGGCTGCTACAGTCGCTGTGCAGTGCCTAAGCACCGAGGCTAAGATAAGGCCACGAATGGCAGATGTTTTAGCAACCCTGGAACAGCTTCAAACACCCAAATGTGCAGCCAAAAACTCCCAACCAGAGCATCAGACTGTCCCCAGTCCTATCCAAAAGTCACCTTTGGGACAAAATCGATCGCCTCTGAATCTGACACCTTTAGCATCCCCATTGCCATCACACCGGCAATCTCTACGTGCACGGTGAGAGAGAGAAAGATAACATGCGGTGGGGTATTCTGGTGTTACTTTATTTCTTACTTATGTGTCTGTTGTTTATATTCGTATGTGGCTGTATGAGCATAGTTTTTAACATTATTTTGCGATATGCAGAAAAACATGTCAACGGTATGTATTCTATGAAGTTATATCGCCATCTCTAGTTTTGTTCTTCACTAGTAGTCCTTTTTTTTATTTGTTTACCAATTATTTCTTCTTCTTCTCCTCTCTCTCTCTCTCCTCATCCTCCTCCTCCTGCCGAGGACTTTCTTCAAGAACTATACATGGGATTGCAAATGGTACAATGCTCCCAGATTAATCTGCCTACTATGTTTCCTTCTTCAATTCCCAATCTGCTACTTTGCCGGTTCCACAGGTGCACACAATAAGTTGCCCCGTTTAGCTGGTGCAGCTAGGCCTCCACCCAGTTTGACAGTTTCCGATCAGCTGGCCCCGAGAAAAACCCGGCTATCTTCGTCCAGCTGACCGGATAGAACGCCATAGGCGGCAAGACAGTAAACTTAAACTTCTGTGTTGTTGTCGTTCTCTTTACTACTCGGGAAACTAGGTAAAGTTCATTGTGTCCCCATCTATTTCCATTGAAGGTTGATGCAAATTCCTCCAAGAACATGTACAGAAGTGGATGTTTTCTGTCAAAAACCAGAGCTGCATTGTTCAGTCTTGTCCAGTTGCCCGACTCATCGGTGCTTTGTGCTCTGATGGAATTCCTCAAACCCAAAAAATCTTTCAGAACTATAAAATCAGTATCCATGTAAACACCTCCATATTTGTACAAAACCGCCAGTCTGATCAGGTTGGTTAGGTTCTGTGCCAACGGAATTTCACCAGGGTCCTTGTTTCCACTCTTGAGATCATCCAACCAAGATTTAGCCGGCGTGTTCTCCAGAAGAAAAGGCAAGTCCGGTGAGACTGCCATAGCCTTAAACCCGAGATTGAGCAGTGGTTTTAAGATCTTATTTCCGGCAACAGAATCTTTAGTTCTTGATAAAATCACCAAACATCCATGAGGGTTTGCTTTGAATAGACTTTCCATGGCCAGAAACTCTCTGTCCGAATGACCACGCAGGCAATATCCATGTCATGAAGAATCGAATTCGAACCCTGCACTTATGGCCAAAGAACTCTCTAACTCGAACATCAAATTGTCGGGTAAATCTAGTTGAATATAAGATCTTGAACTCTGGCAAGTTTTTCTTGAACCAGACAATTCTTTCTTCTGCAGTAACATTGAGGGGAGACACCAGGTGACCATGATCTTCCCTATATGCTTCTGTATTCCCTTCTTCCATTGCATGCCTGTTCAGGCCTCAAAATCGCCTTCAATGGTTGGCGTTCCTCATAAGTATCCAGAACTAGAAGAATTCTTTCAGTTTCAAAGGCAACAGAATGGAGTGAAAGGTTGAAGATGAAGCTGATCGCGAATATAACAATGAAGAGAATCACAGCAAAGCAGAATATATGTAGTTTTACGCCGGATAATTGCCCAAAATCCAACATTTTTTAAGGACTACTTCTCACTGTCACCAGGACTTGAAGAAGGAGACATGAATAATAGGATAAGGGAGGGGGTGGGGGGGGGGGGTTAAAGAGAAGCTTTCATGGGTGGTCCGACCCTTGGTGCTAATACATATATGCTGCCTTCTTTTTGGATAAGATTTTCGGAGTTCTTTTTCTTGGAGCATATTTCAACTCTTTGAAAAATTAAGAAATAGCTATAAAACCATGTTGTGATATCACAAAATACCTTAAAAACACAAACGTTTCGAGACGTTTAAAATTAAGAAATAGTTAGGGAAAATATATATGAAAATATTAATGCGACCAACTTGGACTGCCAACCCTAGGGAAAAGGTCCATTTCCTATGAAACCTTTAAACACTGGTTATGAGTTATGACAGAAGAGGCCTACAAAACTCATTTTTCGTTGGAGGGGTTATTTTATCAGTGTGGTACAAGTTACCCTCCATGGAGTTCAACAACTTCAATGGAGTCTAGCTAGGATTTCAATGTGTATTTAGGGGCGGAGTTAGGAAATTATTATTTAGTCGTATAGACATTTTAACAATGCAATTTTTTATCCGTCGTTACTCTAACGAGCAGTGAGAGAATAAAATAATATATACAAGTAGTTTGCGTAAACTTACCCAACTTGCACATAGTGTCCTTGCTTGAAGGGAATGTGTTTTTCATTAATTCAAACAAGACAATGACATCTTTAAAAAACTCAAAATGTTCTCAACTTTTGACCCAACGCTTCCCTCATTTTCAAGTTTCTTCAATGAAAGAAACTGTCACACCTAAGATAAGCACAAGTGCCTATCGATTTTGTTGTCCACCAGATCACAAAAAATTTGCAAAAGCAAAAGAAAAAAGAGAAATCACATCATACACAAGGTTACATACATGGTCCGACTCAAAAACTCACATCTACATATACCCACAGGTGAAAGACGGTAACAAAAGTGTAAACCAGGGGCGGAGGGAGGCATTGGCCAGCGTGGGCAAGTGCCCATAATTATTTTTTTATTAGTTAGGTATATATATATATATATATATATATATAATATTATTTGTACCT
>CM042193.1:13007317-13059830 GCA_023539305.1 Ilex asprella
GCGCCTCACCCTGCCGTTCACTTTATTTGGATCCAACTTTTCCAACAGGTTAAATTGTGGGTAGCTCTATTCCTACCTGAAGCCCGACTAGACCAGTCCAATAACTCACCTGGTTAAGGGTTTAGCTCTACCCTATCTAAGCATGACTCAAAAAATAAATTTCAAGTCCATAGATACCACTATTCGGAGTCATATCCAAAAATATTGAGCCCTTGGAACAAAGAATTTCAATAAAGATTAGGTGTGGGAAAAAATACTTAACCCACTTCAAAGTCGGACAATACTTGGGTCGGGATATTGAATTTTTTGAATGCACCTTGAAATCCCCTGTTCGTTTTTGACCCGAATTGAGTTAGAATCCCATTGTTGAACCGGACTAAAACCCGAAAGATTGTTAGAGTAATGTTGATGAAGGAACATGTACACATGCAATACATCAAGCACATGTTAGACAACTTAAAAGTGGAGTGGCATCATTGCTGTAATGTTTGGTTGTGCTTCGTTGGAGAGAACCTTTTGTCTTGCATACAAAAAGTTTGTTCTCTAGAGAAATGCCAAAAAGATATTTGTCTACACTTGTCATGGAGGGTTATAGAAAGTGGAGGAGTTGGTAGTATTCATATGTCATTAAAGCTGTTTAGACAAGACTATTGCCTTGAATTTTGAAGCCACCTAGCTTACCACCGACAAAAAAAAAAAAAGCCTTAGTTTTTATATGATACAATTCATAATTCAATTAACACACACTTTAAACCAAATAAAGTTATGTATTAACTTTTTAAAGTCGACTGTATGAATCTTGTTTTTGTTATCGTACCTTATCATACTCTATCGAGTTTTTCAGAGATGTAAAATGTTCAATGTTAAGTTCCCAATATGCATTTGACCCACTAAATTGACACGAAATCAACGCAAAATTCTCAGGAGTAAATCTAATTTTAACGGGTTTGTATTATTAATTGATTACTTGATTAGATGCATTTAATAAATGATGAACAAGAAGCACAAAATATACATAATTTATCCACGACAAAAGTTCATTATACAATATGATTAATCTGACATTGTATAATTACAAATACATCAGATATAAATCAATTATGTATACTTTGACATGATCTAAACTCAACATAAGATCATCTATTTTTTATTTTTTTTGGTTTAATTGTCAACCAATTTTCGTTCATCTCGATTAATTTTTTGTCTAATTTAATTAAAAATAAATCATTTGCGTTGAAACTAAGATATTCACAAATAATAAACTCTTAGTAACTTATCTTAAAAGATTGATAATACATGAGATTAATCTATTGGCAACCCTAAAAACAGTCTTAGTACACCAAGGATAATTAGGGCACTTTTTTAACAATCAAGAAAAGGGTAGTTTCGTCATAACAAAATATCAAGATCTCTCGTGAATCCATACATGCATAAAAAAAGGGCCTAACCCTCACTAATCCCACGTGGCTATGGCCTCGTGACACCGAAGCGTTTTTGACTTGTCAGCCACGTTGACTTGATCACCTTGGCTGCGAATATCCATGTAAACCTACGGCGTTAGATCTGGTTGGACATTATTATAATGGTCCGCGTAGCGTGGGATCAGGAATACTTTCAATAACATATGTAGAGACCTTCAATGTCTTGCATGTTAGCTTTCACTGATTACATGGAAAGTTCACTATCTTCAGATCTCTGACTCTTCATTTTCCAGCTTATTTTCTCTCCCTAGAAAAATTTTCCCACATTTTCCCTTCCCACTCATCCTCTCTCTACTTCTCAAGGAAATTAATCTTTGTAATTTCCAAGTGGTAGTGTGGCAAGGTAAAACAAGTTCTCTATACTCTATAGCTTGAGTTTCATGGAATTTTCACTATCTTCAGATCTCTGAATCAATTTCAAACATTGGGTTCTGTTCATTTTCCATCTTATTTTCTCTTCCTAGAAAATTTTTCCACTTTTTCCTTCCCACCCATCCCCTACTTTTCCAGGAAAACTTTTCATGTGACAAGTGGTAGTGTGTTTACAGAAAGCTAGCTTTCTGTCTTGTAATCCACAGCTGCTCTCCTTGAAATTTTGTCGTATATGATGATATTCTGAGAAACCCAATACCAAAACTGCTTCTTCTAGAATTATTGAAGTGAAATGAATGCTATCTTTTTCCCATTAATTGGAGTGGTTGGAGTTGTAGCTCTTTCCTCCTCTATATATCCAAGTTACTTCAGTACACAACTTTCTATATGGGTTAAGGGGACCATTTGAAGCTTCTGGCCATACAAACAATCAATGAGTTGAGGTTTTTGCTTTGAGTTTCATGATGGGGAATTTCTGGGTTTCATTCTTTTACTTCCTTTCTGCTCTAATTTTCCTTGAATTTCCTTCAATATCCATAGCTCAATTAAGTCCAGCAGAAAATAGAATCCTCTTACAAGTTCAACAACAGCTTGAATATCCACAAGTTCTTCGAGGATGGAATAACTGGACTAGCTTCTGTTATCTCCCTCCCTCTCCTTCTCTTGTTGTCATCTGCTCAAACAATCACATAACTGAATTAACTATCATTGGAAACAAAACCTCCCCTTCCAAGATCCCAAAGCCCACTTCAGGTAATTTTGTTCTTTCCCAGCAAACACTTTCTGGGAAATTTTCTATAGATTCTTTCTTTACTGTTCTAACCAAGCTTTCAAACTTGGAAAAACTATCACTGGTGTCCTTAGGTTTATGGGGTCCATTACCAGCTAAAATAAACAGGTTTGGGTCACTTGAAGTGCTAAATATTAACTCAAACTTCATCTATGGGGAGATTCCTCCATCCATCAACACTTTCAAGAATCTGAAAAGTCTTGTTTTGGCTGATAATTTGTTCAATGGGAGTGTCCCAGATCTAAAGAGCTTACAAGTTCTTCAAGAGCTGGATATAAGTAACAATAACATAGGACCTGAATTTCCTTCATTGGGTACCAGTATTGTGAATATCACCTTCAGAAACAATTCTCTGAGATCTGATATTCCTCCTGAGATCATTAAGTTTAATCTGCTTCAAGTACTTGATGTCTCCATTAATAAACTTGTTGGACCAATACCCTCTTCTCTGTTTTCCTTACCATCAATTCAGTACCTCAATCTGTCCAAAAACCAGTTCAGTGGAGCACTTTCAGCCAATGTCTCTTGCAGTAACAAGCTTATATTCGTCGATTTATCGTATAATCTATTATTTGGAAAGTTACCTCCTTGCATCGGATCGAATTCAAGGAATCGGACAGTTCTTAGTTCATGGAATTGTCTGGCAAATGGGACCTCAAAATATCAGCAACACCCATATTCTTTCTGTCAGAAAGAAGCATTAGCTGTTAACCCTCGACCGACAGACCAAAAGCAAGAGTCCACCATTAAACTTGGTATTGTGCTTGGTATCATTGGAGGCATTATAGGAATTGCTGGAGTATTTGGGCTATTGATCTTGATCATCTGCAGAAGAAGAGAAGCAAATAAGGATAATAATGAATACAAATGCGACAGCTTTGTTTTCGAAAAGGGTTCTGTTCGTGGCTCTCCAATCATCGATGGAAGTAAGAACTCTACTCCCTTTTCCTACATCCATCTGATGATAGAATGTAGCATCTTGTCAAATACCACAATGCCTTAGACAGTGATAAAGGTTATGAAGACTTATGATTTAACAAGAAATATGAACGTAACAGAGCAGAATATAAAAACAGAATTCATGTAGAAGACTTCAAATAGATGACAGAGACTAGTACTCATTTGTTCACCATTTTTTTGACAGGGCACGTACCGCGGACAATGAGGTTGACATCACTCCTACCACCATATCATGTTTTTACCTTGGAAGACATGGAAGATGCAACAAATAATTTCGACTCCTCAAATTTGGTGGGGGAAGGATCACAGGTTCAGGTAATGAATTCAGATCACTGTTTTGATACTCACTGACAAGAATTACCAAGATGATTCTTAATCAAAATATACAAAGTGATTGTTGCAGATTTATAAAGGTTGGCTTAGGGATGGCTCAATAGTGCTGGTGAAATGTGTGAAATTGAAACACAAACAACATTCATTTCAAAGCTTGCAGCAACACATGGAAGTAATATCAAAGCTAAGACACAGGCATTTGGTCAGTGCTCTTGGGCACTGCATTGTCACATACCAGGACCATCCCAACACAGCTAGCACTGTCTTCATTGTTCTTGAACATATTGCAAATGGGTCTTTGAGGGATCATCTTACAGGTAAAACAAAGGCGGGAAATAGGAGTAGTAGCTTCGTTTGCTCTGAATACTCTAAAAACTTATCAAAATTGACATTCCTGTTTTCGATTTTGGTAGATTGGAGAAAGAGGGAAGTCCTTAAATGGCCACAGAGAATGGCCATTACAATGGGAATTGCAAGGGGAATCCAATTTTTGCACACGGGGGTTGCGCCTGGCATCTTTGGGAATGATTTGAATATTCAGAACATTTTGTTAGACGAGACCCTCACTGCAAAAATTAGTAGCTACAACATATTATTGCCGACAAAGGTAAAATGAATCTTGGGTTCAAGAGATTGTCTTGTTTGATTTGCTTCTCAAAAAATAATATTCAAAAACTATTTTTGAAAAGGATTTTAGAAAACTGTTTTTAGTATTTTTTTTGTCGCATAACTACTTGTTTGGTTATATGATTCTCAAAACAGTTTTACGAAATAGAAAATGTTAAAACTTGTTTAGATAGTAATCCAAAAAACAAGAAAAACAAATATGTGGTGGTGGTGTTTTCAAAATTCTAGAAATGTGGTTCTAAAAATACACAAAACAATTCTAACTTATTCTGTAAATCTACCCAATTTTTGTTCAGTTTTCAAAAAATAAAAACAAAAACCACTTGGTCAAACAATTTTACTTCCAAAAACTGTTTCTGAAGATAGAAAACAATTTCTGAGATATAAACCAAACAAAGCCTGAGATGTTATGAAAATTGATACTGGCATATGAGATTCAGAATACGCGATCACTTGTGCTTAATCTTGTTTATCTTTATTTCTGAGCTGTGCAGGCAGGTTCAGAAAGTCCTCTCAATGGACACGATGCATCCAATCGTCTTGGCAGGTATTTCTTCTCCTCCTCCTCTTCTATATGGTGTCCTGCAATAGGTATTCAAATCATCTCATTGAAAGCTTCATATGCAGGACTCAAAATCCGGAAAAAGATGATATTTATCAGCTTGGAGTGATTCTACTAGAAGTAATTACTGGTAAAACAGTAAACTCAGAAGCTGAAATAAATACATTGAAGCAACAGGTAACAGTATCAACACATTCTTTCTATTCTTTTACTTTTTCCCATCAGTTTTCACCTTCCTGTAAAGCAATTCTTCTACTGTTCATGAATTCCAATTGGCTTCAACCAACTTATTTGCCTCGCAGCTTGAAGAATCCTTAGCAGAAGCACCATCTAAACTTCGAGAGGCAACAGATCCCTCCATCCGAGGAACTTATGCTTATGAATCCTTAAAAACTGCGGTTCAAATCACCATCAATTGTCTGTGCAAAGATTCAAGCAAGTTTTCATCGATAGACGATGTTCTTTGGCATATGCAGTATTCACTTCAAGTTCAGGAAGGTTGGACTAGCAGTGGAAACCTTAGCACAAAGCTTTCAGGAAGGTTGGCCTAGCAGTGGAAACCTTAGCACAAAGTTGTAATGCTTTCATCATACTTATGCATGTTCATGACAGTGTACTATGAGTCTATGACTTAGAGATTTTCCTAATAAACTATAATTACAACTTGTAATTACATAAGACACTCCATTATAAACATGAAACCCGTTCTGGAAGATAACTCATCACATTCAGTGTTAGCCTCTGATTCTAATGAAGAAATTGTCACCTTTTTTCCCCAGTTCGAGAAAACTAGAGTTCCTTCTATGCCAACCAAAACTGTTTCTATAATCCACAACTATTTCTGTATCTGAGTAAAACTAACAAAGGAGACCAAGAGGAGCTTCAAAGCCGGCTCTTGTATGATAATCAATGTCAAATGTGCTATCTGCATCCCTCCCTAGACCGACCATTATCCAACGATCATTAAAACACTTACGATTGCTCTATCAGTGTTCTATCAGCATTGATACTCGCACTCAGCAGAACTACAGCCAGTGATAACAAGAAATTTTGTATGTACATTGGGTAGACGCAAAAATTTAACACAGTATGTCCAGGGAATATTGAGATAAGAAGGCATAGCATCCATCCATAGAACATAAGCAAACATGTAATACAATTGTTCAGGAGTTCACAACAGAATTGTTTTCGAATCCAATGTTATTCAACCAGACCGTCCAACTCTTTCAAAATTCAACATCATCCTACCACAAGAAGTCAGTCAGCAGTCCAGCTTTGCTCGACAATCTCTCGTACTCTCCTGTTGTACTCACGCTTGTTCTCACTAAACATTCGTGCAGCTTCTGAATTGGCAGGAGAGTTTGGGTTTGGATCACAAAGCAGCGACTGACATGAGAAAGCCATGAATTAGGACATCAAAAGTGCACCAATCACAACATAAAGAAAAATGGATTTTGTACTAGTTCACTATGTTATATGATAATTCTTCATATATATTCGTGCACTGACACACAATCACACATGCACAGAAGGTGGAGCAAAATATATATTCTGAATGGCATTATTCTCATGATTGAGTTGTATACTATAGTGCTAAAGAGTCGGTCGAAAAGAATTACCGAATGTTAATAGATTGTGTTTGAACCAAGAAGAGAGACAGATTGGTTCTAAAATGACAGTCTGAAATAATAATAGATATCTTACAATAACTCATTAAAATGCATACTGATACAGGGTTTTGAATTGAAACACTGTATCATGACTCCTCAGCATTATCAATTAAGCAACACATATGGACTTTACTGTTGATACATGTCACAATGCAAAATCTTTCCAGTTCCAGTGCTTCAGATTTGAGGATTAGAAAACTGACACCAAAAACTTCACGCTCAGGGAACTAACTAGGAAAACACAAACATGATACATCTTTATTGAGCATTTTCTGATGTTTGTCAAGGAATACCATGTAAGGACCAAGGAATACCATACCATATCTATGAGAGACCAAAAAATCAGGCATCAGATAGAAAGAGAGAGAGGCCCTTCTTAAATCAACATGGGTTGTGTTATGAGTGGATGCAACAATCCAAACTTAGAATTATTACAAGACTACTACTCGGTGGAAGAATGCTAAAGTTCCAGTAATAAACCTTTCCACCCTAGCAATGACCAGAATTGTCAATTCATCATCAATATCCCACAATTTTAGGCACATACCATGCAACTATTGGTAGACAATCCCATACCTGAATAGAGGTAAGAATTGCAGCCACGTCGTAAATAGGACTCCACTGATTTTGCAGAATGTCCAAACAAATGCTTCCATCAGCGTAAACTAGCAAAAGATCAAAGCGAACGAGGACTTTAGTGCCAGCTACAGCTGAATGATATATAACATCAACAGTTTCTCAAGAATTAATGTTACTCGACTTAGTCCACTCGGATTTTCTGAAAAAAAAAACTTTGTAACCACCACTGTAACCAAAAAAATAATATTATAGCTTGAGGGGAGTTCATACAAGTCATACAGGACTCTTAAAGAAAAACAAGTCATATCGCACAATATGCAAAGTGCTACCTAACATAAGACTCAGTTGAATTTGGATAAAAAATCTTCGTTACCCAAACAGCCTTTTTCCCCTTCACATACACATTAAACCTGATCAAGATTATTGCCATTGGCCAAGACCAGTTTACTTCACAATAAGACTAATGCTTCAATGCAAAACATAGAAATGCAGGCAGTCGGTATAAATGCATGGTACTACAAGCAATAAACACGGACATCGGCAAACATAAAACCCAGAGAAATTATATTCAAGTACTGGATTCAGCTATGGACAGCAAAAATTGACAGGAACGTTGCAACAAGTTAGGGCCCAATGGAAAGACACCTAACTCTCCAATGTACCGAGATTGTAGATACCCCTAGCGTCCCACTAACCAGGGTTGCTCAAAGTTCTAACCCCAAATTATAACTCAAACCACAAATTAATTCATGGTCTAAGTAATCTCATAACATAAACCCAATCATAGTTGTCAAAGCATATATCGGAAGGTGTATCGTTTTTTAAAAATAGTGTATCATACTGTATATTGTAAGATACACGTAATTTTAACTTATTATTAATAAAATAGCATTTCACTAATATTCCACTAACTATTCAAAGTTCTCAACATAGTTCACTAGTATCAAAATGCAATGACAAAAGAAGAACCAGACTTTGCTTGGGTCTACAACTACAGTCAAACTCTTCGCTAGGGATTAATCTGAGGAAGAGGAAGAGGAAGTGGAAGAGGAAGAGGAGGAGGAAGAAGAAGGAAAAAAAAAAAAAGGCCAAGGATTTTGGCTAGGGAAAAAGCCTAAACCTTCAGTTGAACTCTTCGTAGATCTAGAGGATCAAGAAGGAGACTAAAGACTTTTTTCCGATGAAGAACAATAGACTAGAAAAGAAGATTTCTTTGCGATAGTCCATTACAATGAAGAAGACTTAGGTTGTTCTTCTTTATTGTCTTTGACTCTTCGGTGGACAGCTTTCAGTCTTAATAACCTAACCATTGAAACGATGTCGTTTCACTGGTTAGGGATTAAAAAATAAGATTCTTGGTGAAACAACTTTTTTTTGGCCCCATAAAAACAAAAAAAAAATTAACAAAAAAAAAAAACATTTGCATATCGTATATATCAGACGATACGTA
This sequence comes from Ilex asprella, assembly GCA_023539305.1. NCBI lineage: Eukaryota > Viridiplantae > Streptophyta > Magnoliopsida > Aquifoliales > Aquifoliaceae > Ilex > Ilex asprella. Next base: position 13,016,142 of record CM042193.1, read on the forward strand.
TCATATTGTGTATCGTACAATACGGTACAAAAACAATATAAAAATACAATTCAAATCGTTTTTCTTGTGTATCGTGAGTTCGTGACGCATCGCGTATCGTACAATATGTATCGCATACCAACTAAGCCTACACCCTAATCATAACTCTAACCTTGTTATTTACTTATTTTGGGATTCTTTAAATTCATATTTTGACAACATTTAGCAAAAATATAAAATAAATATTTATTATTCTATATAGAAGTTACAAAACAAACCATAACACTAAAAAGCGTATCAACTAAGCTTACACCCGTCATACTGCGTATTGCAAGAAGTATCGTATCACGTACCAAATCGATCCACAATCCAGATAATCGTATGGATAATAAATGCATCAACTTATTAAAAAAATAATAGTATTGAGAGAAAATGTAAATTCGGCATAGTGTGGTTCTTGCTTTCAACTTACTGTTTGGATGGAACATTCGAGAAACAAAACGCACAGTAGGAGGCTTATTTGGATAATCCTCCGAAAACTGGAGGGTCAATTTGAACGTACCTGATAAAATCAAAATATTATTGTATAAAATTGCAAAAATAAAGAGAACACTAAGAATAGAACAATCACTAACTACAAGACTTAATAACAAACCTTATGGTATGTCAAATTCATCAAATTGAAAATTAGACATTAACATTAGCAAATGGACTCATATACCATCTTAATTATATTTTTAGTGATACTCTTGGTGAAAGATCAGCATAGACAAAAACACTTTGGGCATACACCGATCATATATCTGATATCTGTCAAGCTCGTGACTACATTTAACCTATACTGCATCATTCATACCAAAATGCTGACATGAAAAAGGAGTTTTCCGTTTTCCAAAGTAGCTAGACAACTGAACCATGATAAACAATCATCAACCCAGAAATGGTATATTGAAAAGTAAAAGTTCTTGCCTATTTAGAGTAGGAAACTCTATGATCTTGCAGAATGGCATTCACATAGAATAACACAATCAACATATATTTCAACCTAGTGGAGATATTTTACTGAACATGCAAGTGGTTAAAAACTTATCCTTACACGGTCACACAGATAATTGAAAGAGTAAAAAGAGTCACAGTTCTGTCTTCACAAATAATGAACTGACAATATGAGACAATTAAGCTTCACAAGTAAAAAAATTAAAATACATTAAAACGAACACACTTGGACTCTTAAATATGTTTGGACATTTGTTTCGCCAAATTATCAGAACAAACGTGGCACTTACTCAAATTGCTAAATTATTATACAATCAAGTCAATTGCTACATCAATGATAAGGTTCTAAATGCTCTTTGCATAAAAATGAGTCAAGAAAATGGCATACCTCCATCCCATGGGGTGTCATCAGGACTGCAATTCAACCATGAAAGTATCTCAGATATTACAATTCAGAAATATAATTATAAGTATAACATATACAAACTCAAAAGAAAGTAACAGACAGAAACATACAGAGAAAGCAATGGCGTTCATAACTTACCCAAATATAACAGCATTCCAAAGCATTATATTGTTGTCTTGAGGAGCACCACTGATCCCTGCAGGAGGGTCTTGTTGCAACCTCTTAAAATCCCTCATTAACCTTTTCCTCGCTGGAGTTGACATCCTCACCGCCTATACAATTGACCAGGAAACAAAAAACATCAGTCATATTAATAACCATGACTATGAGCACTCACACAGTTGCAAAGTAATTAAAACTAGGATCTGCCAGAACCAATCAGGGGACTGATGTCACAACAATTAAAATAATACAAACTGTAAGCTAACTCCATCACTGTGCCACAGTAGCAAGAGCAATCAGCACCCTAGTTGTGTGATCAACCAAGCTAGAGAAAATCATAGCTCAAAATCTCCAAAAAGCATGTACAATTGAATCTTAAAGCAACCACTTTGGAACACAGGTTAAATATTTTCACAAACGTCATTCAAATCACATAACACGGAGGCATCAGATTAGCAATATGCATATGCATATAATAAAACATCTCAGCTACACGTATGTTGAAGAATAGAATTGTGGAACTCCTCTGGATACAGAAGGACTTTGAGTGCAGTAATGGAAAAACAAAGGAAAGGAGGACATTTTGGAATAGCAAAAGCTCAGTCTAACAACCACAGCTTGTGGGTCTGAATTTGAGGGCAGTACTTTATGCAAATAAAGCCATTGGTCGGTCGATCTACATCCAGTATATCCTTCCCAGCACAAGAACATCATTCCCAGCACCCTTGATTAATAGGGGCTTGACTAGGTAATGACCTTTCATTTCATATGTGAACTTTATCCTTGCATACACACGATCAGGTGGTGAATACCTAAAAGTCTGGAACTTTATTCTAAATCTTCCTATTATGAACAAAAGACCCGTAGTTCCATGTTATGAAAATCTCAAAGCTCTTACAAAATCAAACAATTGCATAAATCAGGGTTTTATGCTCATGAAAAACAAATTAATTCAGGTATTCTTTGCATAATTACAAAAAAAAAAGACAAATTTTTTTTAAAGTAAATCAATTGGATCAAGCAATACATAGAAATGATACCAACTATAACATAGGTAGAAGCTACATCATGAGAGAGCTCTCTTACTTGTATGAAAACGCGGCGAGGAAAGGCTACGCAGCAAGATACGTATGTATCTGTGGAGAGAGAATTAGGTTGAAGATTTCGGAAACTCGATTGTTCAGATGAAGTGAATGGAGAGAGAGAAAGAAAGAGAATATCAGAAAAAGATATCCATGGTCACCGATTGATTGTGACAGAGAGAGAGAGAGAGAGAGAGATTGGTGTAAATTTGCGTGTGTGGGTATATATAATAGCGTGGGGTCAGTGGTCCCCAGCACTTTGTCTTGCTCTCTGCCTTTCTTCTACCCAACTTGCCACTGATAATGCATTGCAATGCTCTCTTTGGGCACGTTTGTTTTTTAGTGTTAAAAATGAATAGATTAAATAAAGTAATTTATTCTGATATAATACAAAAAAATAAATTAAATAAAATATTAAAATAATATATAATTAAATAATAGTTATTTAATATAATCAGTTATTTAGTTAAAAAATTATTTTATCGCATTAATGTTAAATTAATAAAAATATTCTCAATTAATATTTATTACAACTTAATTTTATAGTTAAGAGTTATATTAGTAAATATGTAAGATAATATGTTTGAATTAGATTATACTACTATATCTCTCTTGATGGTATTAAAATGTATTCATAATACAGGTCTATCGTACAAAAAATATATGATGAATATACGATTAATGTATAATTTTTTAAACTAATACGATATCAAATTTACTTATCAAATAAAATATTATGCCTAATTAAGTAAAAAATAATATAATTCAATATTTAATCACCTCATAATATGTTTACCAAACGAGACTTTGTGTATATTAAAATTGTATATAGAAAATGGGAAAATGTTATGGGTAAGGAGTTGTGAGTATGTCTAATTCTACAGTTTGTTTTTGTTTTCATTTGGCATGTGAGAAAAATATTTTTTATGAATTCTTTAATTTTGACGTAAATAAATTAATTTTGATTGTACAAAAAAGAACATTAGTCGAAGTATATATAAGGTAACTTTGACACCCTTCTTCGCAATACCAAAAAAAAAACTTTTACCAAACTTTAGATCTCAAGTGATGTGGTATATTAATAGTCATTAAATATTTAGTTAAAAATTGTGGGACTCATTAATTTTATGATTCATATTAATTTAGACTCTAAATCTTGATAAAAAAAATTTAATGGACCTAGCATTATTGTTATGAATGGTATATTTGGAAAACACAATTTATTATTTACTAAACTTTTCAATGGCAGTAGCTCTTTTGGACAGAATTTGTTTTGTCAATTGGTTACTAAGCAGAGTCGACATGAGATTGAGACAATAACACGATGATGATGATGGATCATTTTCTTATGATTCACATATTTTTTAATACTTTTTTTTCTCATTAATAGACCATCCATCGTTTTAGTGTTCTTGGAGTGTATTGGTCAATGCGGTCATATAAGCTTCAAGTTGTGCGTTCAAATATCGGAGTATAGAATTTGAGCCAATGACGTTAAAGGTTAGATTTGTATGTCATCAATCTCTCTCAGATGTCTATGAATAGGAATTAAGTTGTGGGGTGTTATTTCTTTAGTAGATTATATTATGGGTAGATAACTCATTTATAATGTAGGTCACTCTTGAATTGACCAAGAATGATCTAGATTCAATTAAGAAAAGTAGTAGATTACGGGAGATCCGAAATTCATTTTTCTCAACGAGGTGGCCTTCCATTTATCTCACAAAATTTATAGCTAATTGTTTGTTCCTAATTTGTATACTTAATCAGTTATTTGAGTTTTGTTTTTGATGGGATACTTCAGATAATTAGTAAGGAATCGACACGTATCTTCGGCATATGTTCTCTCAAAGTGTTCAAATTCTGACACATGTCCTCGACATACATTCCCTCTGAGTGTTTAAATTGTGACACATGTCTTCAACGTGATTGATTTACCCGATGTTTATTTCCAGATACGTCATCTCGACTCCAGGACTCCGAGGTAGAGGTATCAAAATGACGACTATCGTTACTTGAAGTTAAACTTGGTCAATAATAATAGACTTCTCTTTCCAAAGAACTCATAATGGCAAAGCGGACATACCCCACACCCAATGACAATATTACATGTGACAAAGAGCACCAAAGCAACGACCAATAGATGAAGATATCCTTAATTGTGCGCAGCCATTACAGTAAGTATTAAATAAATCCCTCATAAGGATGAGACGTAATTAATGCTCGGAAAGTCAAGAAGAAAGAGCATTAAGTGATCGGAAGCTCGAGCATTTAATAACTAAGCCTTTTCCACGTAAGATGGAATCTGCTTTGTCCAAGGACTAAACACTGCCCACTGCCTTCCAAATGAACCAATGAGAGACTTCTTTTTCAAGGGACCCACTTGCCAATAATAATTACCTCTAGAGATGTATAAATAGCTCTTATGAATTCAAAGTAAAGGGACGCAAATTAGATTCAACAATAGAACAATGTTTTTCCCTCTCCTTTCTCACGCACTAACTTAATCGCCGGAGGTGTCACGCCGAAAAACACCCCGACACTCTTCTAACTCTCTTTTTTAAGTGGCAAAATTCATTTCTACACACCAGAATCACATGGACAATTGAAAAAGTAATTCATCACCACTCTTTACAATCTTTCTCACTTCATGTTATCTCGGGATCCTCACCTTTCAGGTAAAATTTGTGTTCATCAAATGAGAGATTTGTCATTTTCTTTTATTGTGCAGAAATCACCGCGCACAATTTTGATCATGATTTGTATTATATATGCTTTTGCATGGATTCCATTGTGCAAAGAAGAAAATGCTTTTATCTATAATGAGTGAAGTGTTTTTTTTTTTGTTTTGTTTTGGCAATTATTATTACAAGGAATGGGGAGGAGAAGTTTTGAACCCACAACAATCCAATAATGATGATGTTAATTATTAGGCCAACAGCTGTTAAACCTCGACAAGTAAAAAGTGGGAAGACAAGAAATCGATATTGACTCGATGCGTATAGGTTAGGAAGGATTCTTGGTTCAAACGAGCTTGGTGCCGACAACAAAATGTGGGTACTAAAATTGCTTTTTTTTAAAAAAAAAAAAAATCATTCTTAAATAAATGGTCTCATGCACACTTATGTTATTGTGTCTCAAAGCAACTTCAAGGGGTGGCATATGGGTGACATATCCCATATGTTACCCCAAATTTAAATATGTTCATTTTAAAGGGGTGGCATATGGGATTAGAAAATGGCATCAAGGGGGTTGAGGTGGCATTTTTGATAATTCTGGAGAGAGAAAGTGAAGGGTTGCAAATAAATTGGTGAATGTAAATCCGTTGGATGACTATAGATCTAACGATTTATATAAATTGATGAGTAAAAATATAAAAATGACACATCATTTTGACACTTATCATTAGAATAAATTTATAATTTAGAGATACAAAACTACTGTTTAAAATTATAAAATAATATTTGACACTTGAAAAATAAGTCTTAAAGATGCTCTTAATATGCCAAAATAATGAATGCAATGCAATGATTCATTTTGTTCATGTGGGAACTTTTGGAAAAGCTCTTTGAAGTGTCCTTTCACCGCATGGACAAGACTCTTCGTTGTTAGTATGTCGGTAATGGATTAAAATTCCATTCAAATTTGATTACTTGAAAATAAATTAATATATTTTATTAATAATTTGAATTTAGATTTAAATTTGATATTTTGAATTTTATTGATTTGAATGTGAATATATCTATATCCAATTCGATATGATCTGATTTGAATTATTTAAAAAAATTAGTTAATTAAACTATTTGGAACGGATCGAATTTTAAGTTGTTAACAGATTTAAATTTGAACCACAAAGATAAAATTCATCAAATAATGAAATCGAACTCGAATCAAACCTTTAAAATTAAATTCAAATCAATTCAAATTTGATTCAAATTTAATCTGTTGACAGACTTAATTGCTAGTTGCCGGTACAAGTTAGGGTCCCTCCCCTACCACATGTTGGCCTAGTAGTCCGTAGGACTAGCTCGGTAGGCTGCATGGTGGTTCACTGGATAATCAACAGCCCGTCGAATAGGACTCTATCGAGTCGTTGGCTCGCTATGCTCGACAGATTGTCCAAATTAAAACCTGCTAGCAGCCCGGCCGACCAAATTCAATAAAATGAAAAGTTTAGGTCCCGTTTGGTAACGTTTCTGTTTTTCGTTTTTGAAAAACGAAAAATGAAAACCAAAAACGACTTTTTTTGGTTTTTGAAAATCGTCCCTCGTTTATCAAACGGTGACAAAAACGAAAAACATAAACGGTTACCAAACGAGTTTTTTTTTCTTGTTTTCTCTAAATATCAAAATAAAAACGAAAAACGAAAAATTTAAACGTTACCAAACGGGACCTTAATTACTCACTCTCTAACGCTGTCTTTGGTATGATTATTCACAAATTCCAATCTTATTCTATCCCATTCGATTCTATTGACCGGCTACATGAAAGAATCGGGTAAGTTAACAAAAGATTTTTTGATATTCTGCAAAAAAAATCGGACAATAATGCCGAATATCTACAATACATACATATATATCTGTTAATTTCAAAATTAAAATTTAAAAATTTAAAAACTCTAATGTTTCATTGATATTTTATGGCGTTCTTATATATAATGTATTGATGTTTATGTCTTTCTTGTGGTATTTTATTGTAATTATTTATGTATTATTTAATTTATTTTGCTTTCTTTAATATTATTAGTTTATTGTGTTAATTAATTGATTTAGGTTCCTTAATTAAATTGTTAAAATAATTAAAAATTAATAATTAAAAAATATGCGTTCACCCGACTTACTACTTGATTATTTTGGACAGAATTTGGGTAAAAATAATACATTTTATCGAGTAGGATAGGATATTGAGCTCGGGCTTGAATGGGCCAATTATCGAGCATGTTGGACTTCGGGCCTATTTTCGGATTGGATAACAGGACCCATGGATAACTCAGCCCACAAACATTCCTACAGTGCATGTTAATAAAAAATTATTTAATTTTAAAATAATTTTGTGCAATTCATGGAATTGTAGTGGCTAGCAATTTTCCCAAGACAAAAAGACTCTAAGACTGCCCCGTTAGAATCAAGGGGAATTTAGAAGCCGGTACAATTTTTTAGACTTATTTAGGCAAAAATGCAACTCAAAAACTTATTTGGGGTAAAGTGCATATTTTTAAAAAATGACACTATTGCCATTTAGTTAAGTGCAGATGGGTAGAAATCATTTGAATTTCTACCGAAAATTTTGGCTACAATCAAGTAATGGGAGTTAATAAATAGGAGCTAAAAAATAGGAGTTTAATTATCTAATCCCTTCTTTTTAGGCAAAAGGGATTCTGTGGCCATGAGAAAGCCATATCCATTTTTTTTTTTGCTAAAATCAAGTGAGAGGTAAAATAGGGGATTTAATTATCAAAACTCATCTTTTTCGGCAGAGGGATTCAAAATATAAAACCATATGGCATATCCATTTTTTTTTCAGTCATTGATTATTTAATTTTTTTTTCATAAACCTGTAAAAGTTGATTAAAAAATAAAATCAAATCGTAAAACCCTAATTTTATGAAATTATATTAAAAATTTGCAGATCTATTATAACATATGTATATGAAAAAAAAACAACTTGCAACATGATTTTTTTGATTAAAAATAGTTACTTAACTGTTTTAAGTAACTATTTGAGATTCAAATATAAACTGTTTATATTCAAAATTTAATGGTTTACCTGTGTTGTGTAACTATTCTTCTAATTTTAAGGATTCAATTCTTATAAGTCTATTATTAGCAACTTTATGATTCATGATTTTTTTGATTAAAATAGTTACGTAACTGTTTTAAGTAACTATTTGGGATTCAAAATATAAACAGTTAATATTCAAAATTTAATGGGTTTAACTGTGTTGTGTAACTGTTCTTCTGATTTTAAAGATTCAATTCTTATAAGTCTGTTATTGACAACTTTATGGTTCATGATTTTTTTGATTAAAATAGTTACGTAACTGTTTTAAATAATTATTTGGGATTTAAATATAGACAGTTCATATTCAAAATTTAATGGGTTTAACTGTGTTGCGTAACTATTCTTCTGATTTTAAGGAAATTATTTATCTTATGTGGGTTCCAGACAGTGAGAGATGACTTATCCACAGACTTCTCTCATGATATCAAGCTTCCTTTGTGAGCCCAAAATGTTGATGCTTCAGGATAAACAAGGAGTGCCAAAACTGACAACATAAAACAATGTTTGATTAATAATCTAAGAATAAAATAAAACAGTTAACAAACAATGACATAGTAACATTTTTTCGAAAACATACATTAATATCAATATGAAAAAATAGTTATGCAAATTTTAAAAACAGTTACACCCATTAAACCCAAAACAGTTTTTTTTTCCATTCATTCCAACAATGACCAAACATACACAAAATCAAACATATGAATTTAACAAAAAAAATATTCTAATGTTGCACGAACATAACATCTGATAATAAAAGTTTCAACATCATATTTGCATATAAGCAACACCATTCCATCCATTCCTGATTAAGACATTAAAAAAACGAATGACATTATATCAATTCAAAAGGAAAAGAACAACAGTTACATGAAACAGTTATGCACAACATTAATACAAAGCAATTCAGTAATTATCTACTTACTGGTAAACAAACATAAAACAAAAAAAAATTAGAAAATAACAGGATCTTCCAAAATAGAAGATCCAAGTCAGTTTTTTAAAAGCAGTTTTTTTAAAAAACTTTTAAAAACAGTTACAACCATTAAACCTAAACCAGTTTTTTTCCATTCATCCCAACAACGATCAAAACATACACCAAAATCCAACATATTAATTTCCAAAAAAAAAAATTTGATCGAATAGTATAAAAAATATAATTATTTTGTGTACACTAAAAATAGTTACACTCGTAAGAACCAGTTACACCCATTTGAATTGAAAATCAATTTTTTACTTCTCCATAAATGACCACACAACAAAAATCGAATATGGAAAAATCCCCCAAAAAAAAAGTCCAAAAAAAGGAAGAAACATAATTATTAACAACTCACCTTCAATCCGATGACGATGTTCGGTATTTTCAATTCCTTTTTCAAAGAAAATCACCGCCGGAAAAATAAATAATCGTTGAAGAAGAATAAGGTTGAAGAAGTCTTATCAGTTGAAGAAGACTACCAGTTTGAACACATACGTTTGATTCAAAAAAATAACAAATATGTAAAGATTACATATTTGTTTTCTAAAATAACTGTCAATCTATCCATAAATCTCTCTCAAACCTACTTATTTAAAATTCAAAAATTAAAAAAAATAACAAAGATGTAATCTTTAAATATTTCTTTCCTAAAATATGTGTTAATCATGACTGCATAAAATAAGGAAGGGTGATTAAGTAAAAAATATTTCACTTCATTTGAATTTTGTACTTAAACATAAAAAATTTAATAAAAAATGTACTTAAAAGAATAAACCATCTATCCATACACTTTTGGACAAATAAGTACTAAAAATTGTACCCACACCTAAAAAAACCCTAGAATCAATCCGTGATCCGTATTTTGGTGTGGCCTATCTGGCCTGGACCACTAATTAGTTTGGGTCCACTCGGATGGGCCAGGCACATGCCAATCCTTCATATCTCTCATTAGAAGTAATAATTTATGAGACAATACGGAAATACGATTCAAAATTAGTAGGGTAAAATTGACAATTTCTCGACAAGAACCTGTATATGATATGACCCATTGACACAAATAAAAAATGGGCAGAGTTAGTATCAAACACGAACAGTATGAAATTGACACGATTAATACGTTTTATTAGTATTTTAATAATAAAATGTTAATTTTTTATTATATTTTACCAAATAGTTACCTAATTCTTGTACAAAAAATATATTTTAACTCGTTATTATTATTATTATATATATTAAGTTATTTTTTAGTTTATAGAAAAAATATGAACAAAAATTCGATTAAGTGATAATGAAATTTTAAATATAAAACTGAGCGTTAAATTTTTTATTTACGGATTTTATGGGTCAACACAAAAATAGCACAAAAATAAATAAGTAGACACAACACGACACGACACAATTAGTTAAATGAAATTAGATTAAAGTTAATTAATAGTGAAAATTAGGGCTGAGTCGTCTTGAATGAACTTATAATGACTTAAATCTGTCAAAGAAACTTATTTGATGATAAGTCTGTATTTTTTTTTACTAATAAGTACTTAAATTCACTATTTTTTTAAATTCCAAAAAATATTCTTCCTTGAAATGAGGTTAAATTAATTTCTTATTTTAAAAATTATTATCTCTTAATTCAATATCAATTAAAATATGTCAATAAAATTCCGATCATAAATTTAAATTCAAAGCTCTCTCTCTACAGAACTTGATTCCTTGTGGTGCGTTTGTAGTTAAAATTACGTTTGGTTAAATTTAATTAAAGTTTTTAGGGTACGATAATGCATGCTCAATTGTTTTTGAACATTGGTTATTTCACTTTTTTGTCGATTATGCTTTTGGTTTTTTTTTTTTTCTGAGTTCAGTTCATTTTCTTTTAATTTTTCATGAGTTATGTCAATTTTGTGAGTAATAGATGAAACTCTCTAGTCCTTATTGTTAATTTTTTATTTTTTGTAATTTGTGGTATTTTTTGTGGGGTTGATTTGTTAAATTAACTGGTTCTTGTTACTATTTTTTTTTAATTATATTACAGTTCATGTTACTATTTTTATTGATTATGTTACTGTTTATATTACTATTATTTTGAGCATGTTATTATTATTATTTTCTTAAATATTAATATTTAATGTTACTATTTTTTTAAATATTACTATTTTTTGTATTTGAATGATACTATTTTTTGTGTTTGAATTTTAAAGAAATTATTATTATTAAGTATGTTACTGTTTTTGTTAAGCTTGTTACTATTTTTGTTGAACATGTTACTATTGTTATTTTTAAAAAATATTAATAATAAATGTTATTTTTTTATGTTTAAATGTTATTATTTTTAATTTTATTTTACTTCTAAAGGAAGGGATATTCTGATAAAATTGATAAAAAATAAATTTCATAATAAATAAATTTTTTTGGCGGTTTTAAGTCTAAATAAATCTATATAAGAAGACTGACTTTCAAAAATTTTTAATTAATATTCAACACAAACTCCAAATGACATGACACCAACACCACCCCAATCTCTCACGGGAAAAGCCCATGAAGCAAGAAACATCAAAATCCACTCCGCCTCTTTCGGTCCCTACAAATTCACCTTCCCTTCTCTACTTAGAGCCTGGGAAAGCTCAAATTGATTCTCCAATTCCTAATGATTCACACACCCATGTCATAAAAGCTAGCTTTCAAACAGATATACATACTGCCACAGCAATAACATATGCATATGAACCTTTTAAATACTGCTCTCATGGTGTTCGATGAAATTCCTGAACCAACTATGCAATTATCTGCAGGTTGAAGCTATGATCACCTCAAAAATCAAATGATGAACCTTCAAATTCCCTAATGGACACATAGACATCGTAATTTACAACCCTGCCGAAGCCAATATTCGCGAAGAGCAATGTCATGCAAAGAGAGTCTTGTATGTCAAAATGCTGTACGAATTTTAATCAGGAATTCTCTTACAAAAATGACAACACTTTGAGCTCATGTATTCCACAATTCAGAAGCCTAACACATTCTTCTTTTATTCTATTTATAACTCTATTGGAAAAATTGGTGTAGGGTTTCCTCATGTGGAAGAATAAAATACTTGGACATATGTTTGAATTATTAGTCTTGCTTGCTAATGATCAGAAGAAGATGATGGTGCAAAAGCTTCTTGGTGTGACTGAGACTATGATGGTTACTGTTTGGAAGGGGAATGAAATTTGACGCATCATTTTGTATCTTCAACCTTTTCAGCAGGAGATACAGAAGGACTTTTAGCTACAGAGAATGGAAATGAAGGTGGGAACAAAGATAAGCTCACTGGTTGAGACTTTGAAGGCGGCAATCTATTCAAGAAGCTCGTTGCACACCCGATCCCGTTTTGGGCAGAGGGGTAGGTAGCAGTTGGAGGAAATGACTCACTCCACTTCACATTCTGGCCAGAATTCTCCCCCCTGTTATGATTTTCTCGAACACGTTCACCCACATTGCCATTGCCAACAAATGAAGAAATTGCAGCTGCTAATGCTGATTGAAAAATTGGGTCGGATGTAATGACCTTGGTTGCAGCAGCAATTGTCTCTGGCAAATGATGAGTTCGGGAGTTGTTCTTAAGCATGTATGGTTGATACAAAGGTTCTTGTGGAGATTTATTTCCAAAATATGAAATCCCATTATGGCTAGTCTTGTTGCTGGATAATGTTCCATAACTGGGGAAACCACCGCTCCAAGATGTTTTTGAGGTGTGCGACCCTAAAGAAGAAGATGATGATGAAGAAGAAGAAAAGTCGAGAGTCGAGGATCTCGTTGCAGATGGGAAGCTTGAATACAGCCTGCTAAGATGAGAAGATGTGGTTGGTGTAGTGAGGTCAAGGGTAATAGTTGGGTGTGACTGAGATGTTGAAATTGAAGTTCTAGGGAAGTAGAATGGCTGGGGTATTCCTGGATTGTTTGAGTGAGTGAAGTTTAGTCCATGGAGGTTTGTAGCAATGGAGGTGGCAGAGTTAGACATGGCCCCGAGGCCTGGTTGTGAGCTTGATGAGGCAGATCTTAGCATTGAAGCCGCGGCAGAGGTGGTGGAAGCCATTGCTGTTGCTGAAACTGGCAGTGGGTGGTTGTGAGTTCCTTCATAGGTGGTGATCAAAACAGACATGTCCTCAGCACATCTTTGCACCTGAAATTGGTGATTAACAACAGAAGTGAGAACATGAAACATTCTATTATGCAGTAATTCTTAGTATCAGACATGGTTTGGATCAATAGAGAGCAATAGGGCTGAGAGTTGAGAGTGTTTCAAATCAACCTTGATGGAAATTTTATTTGCGAACATGTTGAGATTTGTTCATTTAAAATGAATAACTTGGAAGTTTTCTGCTTCTTTTTCCGTAACAAAGGAAGAAAATCCATGAGATTTTCCTTTTAAATCATCAAGCATATCTTGTTAATTAGATTTCAACATAATCAGGGCAGGAAATATACTTGTTTTCTCACGGGGCATGATGGTGAGAGTGTGCAACGGTAGTATGCCCGAGGGCATGGATTTCCTTTTGCTATTTTCTGTCCATATTTCCTCCATTGACATCCATCATTCATCTGTGCAAATAAGTCAATCAATCCCGATTCAAATCTTATTTATCTTTCAAAAAGAAATAGAAGTGACTCCATATGACCATGGTGGGAAAAAGAATATAATATTGAATTCGGAAACATATCGAAAAATTATAAATATTACGACTCTATTTTAGTCAAAGTTACAATTCAATCACGTTCCAAAAAGTTTGACATTTGGATCAATAAATTTTTTTCGGGCTGGTCCCTAATCACGCCTAAATCATAATTCAATGTTTATTGATCCGTTATGTGACTCGAATGAAACTAATCTGATCTATACAATATTGAAAAATAACTTTTGATACCTTTATCTTTCCACAGCAAAAAACAGGTAGCACTAAAGTATCATTTTGGATAAAAACCAGATACTAACCGTGGGGGTGTCACATAAAGCTCTAACAGAAACCCTAGCTTTCTTCAAAGGGGTCTGGAATGTAACATCATCATCTTCACCTCTGATTGTCTTCAGACTCTTATTGGGTGGCCATGTCTCAGTAAGTTCTTCCTTCGATTCACTGGATTTACTTTCGGTGCTTGGATTTTTGGGGTGTTCAGATGAACTTGGGTCAAATCTGCAGTCCAACCCTAGCTGAAGTCCTCCATGATCATGCTTACCATCCTCTTTGATTTTGCTGGTTTCATGAATCTTCTTCTCATCCTTCCTCGGTTCACTTGAAAATCTCCCTAGGCTCAGAGAGACTAGTTCTTGTTCTTCATCTTCTTCATCAACAGAAACTGTATACACAGGTTTTTTAGGATCTTTCTGTTGGGCATTGTCATGGAAATGCATTTTCAGAGACTGGTAATCCTTCAGGATTCGAGATAATATCATTTTTAACCTCTCGTTTTCTTCTTTCACTTCTTGTTTTTTGGCTTTAGCTGATTCCAACTGATCCTCCTGGCACAAATCATAGATTTCAATAACAGAATATGAATGAATAAAAGAAAGAGAATTATTATAAGCATAGTTAGTCATCACCACTAGGAAATAGATATACAGATTCGGAAAGCAATATACTAAAATAGTCATTTTCTTTACGTGAACAGTAAAAATTTAAGTTTTCAGCTTTCGAAAATCACCAAACAATCGTCTTGCACTAAGACACCCCCATTAGTTTGATTGGAGGCATTCCTTTCTACCTTGAATGGTTCATCAAATTCAAGAATTTCTAGTCCAACTATTATGCTTGAGCAATAAGAGTCTCTAGAATTAGTTGTATCAATGCATGACCTTTCAACAATTGTTTCTAATGGCACATGTGTTTCACTTGAGAGTTAGAATAGCCTACTGAATAGAAGGGGTCAGATTAAATGATTTTATAGTCTATAGAGATCAAGTAGTATCTAAAACTCGCATTAGAGTTTATCAATCGATCTATCTAGGTTTATAAAATGGAATATATAAAAAAAATTGGGCTAGAATTTCTAAGATCACATGCATACAAACTTTCGGTCCTTCCTTTTCTGAAGAGGAAATCATCGAAGTAAGTATAATATATATATCCAAATAAAATCCTTGCTAAAATAGTTGAATAGATTAGATCTATCTGTGTTGCTGTGGAATTTGATGACCAATCTATGTGGACTTTGCAAGTTTGTCTTGAGATTCATGGTCCAAAAGCATCAATAGCTACAAGTCATAACCACCACATGGTGTATAGAAAATGGAACATTTGATTAAATTATATGTGGCCAATTGTCCAGAAGTGGTCTAATGTATGGGGTATTTTTCATTTATGTTTTTCCAAATGCTAATAACTCCCCTGTAATAAATTTTATTTTTATTTTTTTGGGTGGATCTCACTCATTAAAGATAGTCCTAATCGCCATGCATACACTTAACCAAATAAATTAGGGCGAAAATAAAAGTTTCAATAAATAAAGAATGGATTATATTTGGTGTTTTGGTTTAATCACTATACCAACTTTGCAAATCTATAGTAATAAAGTGACATAAACCCGACAAAATAAAATGATCTTGAAAACTAATGGTCAATGAAACTTATTAAAGCTTACATGAGATTACTAAAACAATAATCCAAAAAGATAAAGCTTATGTTTTCCAAGGAGTAAAACTTATGAAGATTGTTTACGCAAACCAAATATTTATGAAGTTTGCATATATGGTAAATTTTGTTTTTCTTTACCTCTTCGAAAATTGTTGGAGCTTTTTCATCAGGTGAAGAAAGATTTAAACTTTTGTCCTCTATGATCTGAAACACGATGATTTCATTCATGAAAAAAGAATGATTTAAACAAAGTAAAACACAATATTATGAATGCTATAAGTAGATTTAAGCAGGATTCGTTTTTGTTATGCAAGATACATCAAAAGATGCAAACAAAATATTCAAATAACGGAGAAACCCATTTCTCGAAATAAAAGAGAGAAAGCATTTCTCAAATTTAAATTGAAGCCCGATGCAATCAATCTAGCCTAGAATTTCTTCTACATAAACTCAATCACTCATCCAAAGTCTAAAAATGGAGTTTATCATTTTTTTTCTGTTGGAAATACCTAAAGCAATCGAAAACTTAGCCGAAACATACAGCATATAGTTTACTCCTTTTGAAAAAGGGATGGTTAATTAATCTTCTGCCCCTTGCAAAGTAGATCAGCCATCCCTATTGCTCCTCCTCTTCTTTTTTTTCATTAATTCTGAGTGTTGATTGTAAATTGGGCGGATAACACATATGTTTGCTTTATTCAGTTAATAGAAATCATCTCACTAATCGAAAACATATCAAACATGCACTCATAAGTTCAAAACAAAGATCAAAGTCAAACATATAGATATCAAAATTCTAAGAAACATATTACGTGCTAATGTTAATTTCGATTTAGAACATGGAAAAGAATAACACCTTCTTTGCCTTCATTGGATTCTCCTCTTTACCACCAATAGATTCTCTAGTATTCTCTTCCTTGGTCATGGTTTTTCCAATAAGAGATCTCTCCATGGTAGACTCTAATTGCTTTACAACTTCTCTCTCTCTCTCTGTGCCATTTCTATTTCAATGCATGGGGTTCTTATAGGTTCAAGAGAGCCACCAGCTTTTGACTTGTTTTAAGAAAGAGAAAAAGAAATTCAAACCACAGTGCTCATGTGTTGCATGTTACCTCATAACGAAAATGTCAACTGCATGAGAAACACTCTGAAAAAGTCTTTTTAATTCTCTAAAACTTGTTATTATTTTGCGGAGGAGGCTGAAGAGAAGCAGAAGAAGGAAGGATTCAAATTCAACGTTGGGAGAGAGAAACTGTGTTTAGCCTAGCTTACCCTTAGCCGCCACCCTGTAAAACAACTGGTCTGTGTTGAACTTCGTACGTAATAGGACATCATGAAGACCGTCGATTCCGGTCATTGGATATTTTATCCGCCGCCCTCTTGACCATATAGTCCCTTCTATTCAATTCATTTTTCCCACTGGTTTCAAATTTAGGGAAGACTGTAGTCCGAAAAAACAAATACCATATCGCTAAATTTTGTAAGTTTTATGAGCTTAGATACTCGTGTTTGAGTTTATTTTGTAATAAAAAAATCTACAATCAATCTTAAAAACATTATAATTTTTTGGATCATATTATAATTTCCAGGGTTCAAGTTATCGATTTTTTGGGGCTCTTGAAATCATTCTTAAAAATTTTAGGGTCGATCTCAAGAATTTCAAAAATTATAAATGATACACAAATTTTTTTGAAAAACCTATAAAACTTGTACATGGTGAACAATTTTGTCTTTTTTTTACACTAGTGTTCTCCTTAGACCATCTCCAATGGACATCCAAATTTTTACTCAAATTTGAGTAAAAATAAAAAGGGTAAAAAACTTGATTTGGTATAGACATCTCCAACGAAAAAACTCAAATTTAAATCAAGAAAAACTCAAATTTAAAAGGGAATAAAATATGACCATTAGATCTTTAAATAATTATAAAATCTCATGATTAAATATTTGAATATAAATTTGAATAAAAAAATGAGTTTTTCTTTATTTGATACGAGTATAAATCAGCATTGGAGAATGTTTTTATAAGTTTTTTTAACCAAATTTAAATTTGGGTTTAAAAATGAAAAGGCTTGGAGATACTCTTCAGTCATCTTGTAGCAGTTCTTTTGTTGTACTGGTTTGAGTAAATTACACATATGACCCTCATGTGAATGAAACACTCTATCATTTTTCATTAAAAAATCTAATTGAGACAGACATAGGACTCAATTAATACAATTAGATGATTTAAAAGTTCAATTGATATAAAAAAAATCAAGGACTTGACATAAGGATCATAATTTCAAGGTTAAAGGTGGTATGTAGTTTACTACACTTTTTTTCTTCTGGCCATGCCATTGAGTAGTTAAAGCTTGGACAATAAAAGACCATCATACAAATCAGCCACAAAACCTCTGGTATTGTGAACTTGCAAGGATTTTACAGGCAGTGATCCTTCCGGTATACCCTCTAACTAGTTCCTCTATTGTACTTTTTCTTCATTTTTTATATCATATATCAAATAAAGTCTAAATAAATCACGCATATCCGATAAAACAACATAATAGAATCCCGGTAGAGGGTATAAACAAGAAACACACACACACACACACATATATATATATATATAAGGGATCAAGCTTGGTCTTTAACAAGGATTAACCTGCTTACCATCTGATTTGGAACATTAAGAGTGACCAAACTAGGCTAGATGCTAAAGGACGTAATATATATCGTAACTTTCACTTCAATAATAATAAAAATTGAGAAAAGATATAGAAATCAATCAAAAGAGTTAAAATCTCATTCCTTTTTCTTTTCAACCCGTGCGACTTTATGTAAGTGATAAATGACAGAATTGGTGGGAGTGATAACGATGTTCGAGAAATCTTGATTATTATACCATTATTAGATGAATACGACAAACTTAGACTGGCTCTTATAATTATGATCTCCCATAGATCATTGTCACATTGTGATTCAATTCCACCACCTTGAATTTGAATGCAAGAGAGATAAGAGGAACATAGCAGATTGATGTCTAAATCAATATTTATTGTTATCACAAAATTCCATAATTAGTTGTTGAATTTTGTTGCTCCTTCCAGATGCTGGGGAATTCAGGTCTTGTGAAGAACTTTGGAGGGCTTCTAGTAAACCACACTTTCCCAGTCAAGATATAGATTGTTCAAGTTGGAAAAATTCAATCTTTGCATTGACAAGACCTTGCATTAATTGATGAAGCGAAAATAAGGTCAATAAATTAAGTTTAAATAGTAATACCTATCATATAAATCGTGATTTTTTTGTTCTATAATCAAAATATTTGTTGTGATCAAAATATTTATTTTGAATAAAAGATAAATATGATTAACATATTTATTATGGTTAAAAAGTTAAATACAAATAGATAAATTTATTGTAGTTAAAAAGTTATGATGTAGGTCAAAATTAATTGTTAGATCAAAACGACTTGAATTGTTATGTTTTATATAAGGATGACGCTTTGTTTTAGAACAATACTATTTGAACTTAATTTGTTGACTTTATTGACCTTATTTGCGGATTTAATTACTATTTTTGGTTGGAGTAACAGTGAACTTAACTATTGTTTGAGACCTGATACCAAATTAATGGATACGATGTATTAAATTAGTAAGTAAAGTTAACAAATCAAGTTTAAATAATTTTTTTTTTTGTTTCTTTTTATTATCATACAAATAAAGTTTTATTATTCATTGGTTTCTCTCTCTCTCTCTCTAGAACTTCTATTAAAATTAAGAGCATATGGTAAGACACATATAAGAGTAATAATCGAGTCAAGCTTTGCAAGCTCAAACAGAATCTGTCGAACCCGTTTTTCTAATTGAACCTGATAAATTGTTCAAACTTGACTCATTTACAAAATGACTCAAGCCTAAAATGATCTGAGTCCGAATAGCTCGACTATTTTATATATAAACATGTTGAGCTTTGTGAGGTCGAGCCAAGCCAAAAAAATTATTTAAACTCGTTTCATTTAGTACACGAGTCAAGTCTTACCCGAATTAAATCTGAATAGTTTGACTTAATTATCAACCCTAGACACACGTTAGTTGATATCTAATATAGCATAGGTATATGGCGTGCTGTCAATCCAGTTGAGCATAAGTTATCTCATATTCGATTGGGTTGTGATGGGCAAGTTTGAGCTCATTCCACGGCAGAAGTTGACGAGTATTCCAATAGAAATCAGTCCCCATTTTTGAACAAAAATTTTCAAATATTAAATCTTTTTCGAGTTAGTAATAAACTTTGGAAATCGGTCCCCGTCTACTCGCACATGCTTAGAAATTAGATCGAATTAACTTAATTTACAGTTTTAAAAGTCTAATCGAACCGAAGCCAAATTTCTTAGACCGTCAATTAACTACCAAATCTTTTGGAATTTCCAAAAACTTTGACCTAGCCTTCTATGGGTGACAAATGCAGCAAGAAGACTATAGACGAAGAACCATCAAATGCTTGCATTACTTTAGACTAAAAAAGGGCAAATTTAACAAGAACCACCAAAAACAAAAAGAAAAAAATTCGTACCCCCACCGCCAATATTTCAATAGCTGACAAGATTCCTGGTTCAACAACCATTCCAACCTTTCAAATATATATTTTTTTTCTGTACACAAGAGACCATTTGCATAATCTATACCCACATTTTTTTAATGTCTAATTCAAACTTACAGATTCAATTCAAACACAAGGATAGTATAGATTACAGAAGTTATTTTATTATATTGTATTGGTGGAGAAGAATATAATATAACGATGAGCAAATAACATTAACAAAGAAATTAAAAAAAAAACAAAATTTTGAGAAAGAAATTATAGAATTAGCCTGCTTTCGATTTTTCTTGATTGTAATTAAGATATGAGCCGAAGTATACTTCTTACTTTCGTTTCCAGGTTTCTCACTATCGTTTCCAAGTTTCTCACTTTTGTTTCGGGGAACGATTTCAATAGATTTAAATTTCCGTGCACTGAATTGTTTTTTTATATATATGTCGAACCTCATCTAGAATTATTCACAACTTTTTAAAAATATAACGGGTTTTCGGAATGGTCATACGACATACATATTGCTCAGTTCTATGAGCCGATGAAGAAAACTATGTATTTACTAAGGTGTGGCCGGTGGGCAAAGAGATTAAAATGTAGTAGACAAACTCCACAAGGCCAATAAATTACATTTCACAAATTTTAAATTGCTAATAAAGGTTTACTAGAAAGTTAAAGTACAGAGAAATAATAACAAATAAAAAATCAGATGAAAGGTTCCACGGACGTTAGCATTGTAATTTATATGTTTTGACTATAAACAAGCTTTATCTAGGCAGATTAACTAGGTACGAGAGCAATGAACAAAGAATTAGCCTAGTTGACTTCAATAAAAGGTGAAAGTCTCGCTCTCTTTCGGTGGTTATGGATTTGAAATCACTTTAATGAACCACATAATGTGGGAGGGGTTGAATGTTCAATTTGTCTTCGGTGGTGTTGTGATGACGTGCTTGACAAGCCCAGGTTAATAACTATGATTTAAATCGAATATTCTACAACATGTGAGAACTTTAAAATAACGTCCTAGAGTTGTTACATCTAGCCGTCCCTTCTACCTAGTAAAAAAAAAAAAGGAAAGACTTTTCTATTCCAAAAGACTCCAGACCCCAATCAGCTGAAACTCACAACCACCCAACCCACCCCTAACCCCGAAACCCACAACCACCCAATCCACCCCCATCCCTGAAACCCGCCACCACCCAAACCCACCTCCATCCTTGAAAACTCACCACCACCGTCTAAAATCTATGACCACCACAAAAATAGAGAAGGTTGAGAGAGAGAAAGAGAGCGACAAAGAGAGACGACTTGTGGCTTCGTCTTCGGCATTGAGAGAGAGAGACGACTAAGAGATGAGCGAGAGGGGTGAAATAGAAAGAGAGATGACCTTTTATAGTCAAGCAAAAAATATCTATCTTTTGTTGCTAAAGAGGATCAAAGCTCAGACCTCATTAAATCCTTACACACTTGAGGTTTTTTTTTTTTTTTTTTTTTTATGTTTTCAAAAGTATCTTTTTGAATCTTTCTATATTTTAGTCTTGTTTTCAAAACAATGCAATTAAAAAAATAAAAACATCTACCAAACATATTTTTATTTTTTTCCATAAAAAAAAAAGACAAAACAAAAACAGAGTTTTACCAAACACTAACTTATATATTAAGCAAGCTAAGTAGAAATAGTATTAGCGTATGCAACCAAAGTTTGAAATAGTATTAGCGTATGTCAAGGTTTGAACCATTTTTGTATTTCATGCATTCAACAGTGTCTACACGCAAATATACGTGTACTGCTGAAGAAGGGTAGGGTTGGGAGGGGAAGAAACCCTACTGCAAGACTTTCACCACTACAAGATATGCTGAGGATAAATATCAACACAATTTTATTTACAATCTTATTGAGGTCAAGGGTTCAAGTCTCCTTCACTTGTCCCTTCCCCTCCAAAAAAAAAATTAAAAAAAATTGTTTCTGCGACAACTACAATATGATTTTGGGTAAAATGTGTATGCAACCTCTTGTGTGTTCATCAAAAAAAGATGAACAAAAATCTCACATCGATTAAGGTAAGAGATTCAGATTGATTGATAAATTCTCATTCACTTCTCTAATGGTTATGCCCTTTTAAATTTGGTGTTTGGACTTGGATTTGTTGGGTATTTTTGAGCTCTTGCGACTACAATATGATATTGAATAAAGTATATTCAAAATATACACATATCCTCTTGTGTGTGTTCATCAAATATTGTTTCCCCGTCTTAAACATTGATGTAACATCATAAGGGAGTAACTTTACATCTATGCCAAATTCTGCCATGTGCCAAGAAATCAAAATTGGATTGTATAACCCAAAAACTAGTTCAAATGATAATAATGAAGAACTATAAATATAGACGTCTTGAATTTAAATTTTGACAATTCCTTGAGGTCAGAGACTATGATGGATTTATCTTTAATGAATAACCTAGTCTCAGCGTTGATGACCTGTCTTTAACTAGACCTGAGAGGAGATTAGTTGAGATACACGTAAGTTGACCCAGACATATCCCTAACTGTTGAATCAAAAATAAATAAAAACTAGGTTGTACATCATCTTATTTAGGTCAATATGCGACTTTTTTTCCCACTTGCTGCACTTCGTAAGCATTATCTTAGTCCAGTCTGATCTCACGTAGTTTAACAAACTTTGATAACTTCCGAATCTAAGAGATTAACAACTCAAAATATAGAAGTTGGATGCTGACAGCTCAATCAAAGGCAAGATGGCCCACTTGCATTTTGTAAGAGCATTCAACTCTATCAGACAGAAATTAGCTATTAAACTACATTCCAACTAAACTAAATCAAGTGGTAGTTATTATACTGAAACAGGTCAATAGCTGCTGATTTAAGTATGTGAAACTAAGATATTTTCAACATTGTTTTGTTTGATGACAAATGAAAAAAATACATTTCTCTCAAGGTACTCACAAACTTGCTGATCGTTGCGGTAATTGAAGAGGGTTAAATTTATGTAAATTTATCCTCACACCAAATTAACTGCGTCCATAGTCGAACTCATGACGTCTAAATAATTCATAATAAACTAAACTTATTGTTGCGTCAAGACCCGTTCTCTTACTATAAATCTGAATTACAAATTGAAAATGAAATTATCTCTAAATTTATAGTTACTTGGGTGAACAAGTAAACCTAGAACATTGTTTTTATCCATTTATGGGTGAAGTCTAACCTGTTCCTGGGAAGACCTTAAAATATAATACAGAAAGAAGAGTAGCTGTCACTTTTTCATGACGATTTGAAGATTGATGGTCAATGAGTTAGATCTAACTCAAGATTGTAACTAATAAAAATATGATTAGGCACTCAACATAATATTTTTTTTGTGTCTAAGTCAATGCTTTCTCAACAGTATCTGGTAGAATCATGCTTATATTTAGTAGTAAAATATAACAAAAACTATCATGGGTGATACATGCCCTCAAACTCAAATAGAAGAACCAATATGTATATATATAGTTGTTCAAGTGATAATAAGGACGATCTGTAAATTAGACGCCTTAGCTTCAAATTTTGACAATCTCTTTGGGCCAAAGAATGAAAGATTTATCCCTTATGAATATCCTAGTTTCAACGTGGATGACCTATCTTTAACCGGACCGAATAGAGAATTAGTCAAAGTGTACGTAAACTGGTCTGTATACCCATGATTGTTAAATCAAATACATATATGTGTGTATTGACTTGTACAAAACTGGACAACTTGTGCAGAAAGTGATTGTCATTGGTCTATGATGAGTTGTTGATTTGGTATTTGACCTTTCTTCAAGGTAGCACTGCATAAAAGAAAATACCAAAGCGTTCAAGCCTTATAATAAAAAGATGACGATGGATTGACAAAGTGGTTCAACTTAATATATCTTTTTGTTTAGGAAATATAATAATATGAGAAGGGTTTCAACTGGGCTGGGGCAAGAGAGAAAGGTCAATATTGGAGCTTTTCACAGTACGGGTGAGTGGATAATATATATGTAGCAGATGCAGTAAGGTGCGACAGGAAGCATAGCTTACTATTAAAGAAGATGCAGCAAGGTTCATTAACTATGATTGCAATACTTAGGGTCGATAGTTTTTAACACGACTTTCAAATTTGACATGAAGTTGACATAAAAATATTGCACATACCGTGATGTGTTGACTTGACTCATTAATTCTGATGAGTAAATTGATTGAAGCGAAATAAATTCAATACAACTTATACATGATATAAATTTTCTATAAATTGTTAAATTGAGTTATTTTTAGCACTATAAAGTAGTGTCTGGTAGATGGTAATGAAGTATGAAAATAAAATGCCCATAACTCAATACTTTTCATTCCAATGTTTGGTATATAATAGTAAAAATTCATTTTTATTACCATACAATGTCTAATCCCACTAGTATGGCATTTCTCATTCTCAAATACCATCACTAGCAAACCACTATCACCACCACCGCCCCCACATCCACCCAGAGTCTGAGTCCAAGTTGGGTCTGGAGTCGAGTAAGGGTCTATTTGGTATGTGGGTTTGGAAGAATTTTAGAACATGGGTTAGGGAATAAAACTCAACAACCCCATGTTTGGTAAATGCATAGTTAGTCCAGGGTTTAAACCCAGCCCACATTAGGCCTGAAAATTAAATTCAAGTTCATGGGTTTCATGAAACCCACCGAGGGATGAATTTCATATGTGGATTAATGGGTTTAAGCAAACAAATGACATTTATACTTACATATACGTAAACAAACATGAGTTTGAATTAAATTGGTTAAGTGACACAATATTTATTTATATACGAATATATTATCATAATAGTCATATATTCATGCGCATACCAAACATGGGTATGAACGACACTGAATGTTAAATCTCATTTTTGAGTTTGAAAAGATTTGGATAGATCAATCCAAACTCCTCCAAAAAAACCAACCAAATAGCCCCTATTTGGGGGTTAGGTCCAAATCCAAGGTCTGGTTCATGTCTAGGGTCTGGGATCAGGTCCAAGTTTGGATCTACAATTGGGTCCGAGGACAGGGTCTAGAATTTGATTTAGGTTTACAGTCCAAGGTAGAGTCTAGGGTCTGAGGTTGGGGTTTGGGTCTGGTTGCAGGATTTGAGTTAAGTCCAAGTCAAGGGTCCAAGTGTTGGGTTCATAATTTGGGTTAAGTCAGGTCTAGGATCAGATCCAAGTCCCGTCCAATGTTAGGGTCGATTTTGGGTTCAGATAAGATTTCAAGTTAAAGATCGGGTCCAAATCCGTGTCCAAGTTCAAAATCAGGTTTGAATTTGGGTTCGAGATCTTAGTCCAAGTCTAAAGTCGGGTCAACACCAAGGTCAAGGCTAATGTCAAGGTTGGTTTTGGGTAACCCGGACGTTTTTGGCATGCTACTAATAACCAACGAATGACAAGTGTTTTTCTTTGTGTGAATCTTTTTTCAATGAAAACTTGATGAATCGATCCACCTACACGCTGTGACTCTTCATCATTTTTTTGAGTATTTTCAGTGATTTGTCTCGGAGCCTAATTGCTTTCTTATGTGCAAGATTCAAATGAATGTCTCTCCCTTAACTAGTAGGGCGGAACAAGGCGGATTTCACGAAACAATGAGTAAAAGCTTAGCGTTCAACCGTAACCTCTATTCTTGACTTTATTGCCTTCAGTGCACTTCTAAAGTCTCTAATAGTTTAAACTTACCTTTCGTTAAAAAAACCCCTAACCTCTGCCTTCCTGTATTGCTTGTCTTGATTCTCCTAGTTACTTCTCCACTTAACTCCGCTGTCAAACTAGTGATATTTGAACTAAGCCGAATCTGTAGAGCGAGAACTGCTAACCCGACTATGTTAATGTATTACTAAGCTGAATCTGTGGACTCCCTAACTGAAGGATTAGCTTTTATAGAAGTCGTCCTACGGTTGTCCTGTCTGCCCACAAGGGTGGCTAAGGGCTGGAGCTACTTTTTTTATTTTTGGTTAACAAACAAGGGAAATCCCTTAAGTGCGCTGTTAGCAGGATAAGGTAGGCTGCTTCCCCTTCCCTCCATTGAAGAACGAATCATGGATCAAGTCCGAACCTGTGTCTAGGGTCGGGATGGGGTCCAGTGTCAAGTTCAAGGTCCGTTTGAGTCTGAGTCCGGGTCTGAGGTCGGCCAAAAGACGAATCCAGACCTAGGTCCAAGGTCAGGGTCTAAGGTTAGTTCCAGAGATTAAAAGATTTGGGCATCAAAACATAGTTATACAGACAGGGTCTGTGAATCCTCCATGTAAAACCAAAGAGTAATATCAGGTTTATAATCAGATAAGTTGGTGAGGTCGAAGGGAAAAAATAACCAGAAAAATGCGTAGTTTTTTTTGTTTGAATATGGTGAATGGAGGGTTCCCTTCCATAACCCTTAACTGACAGTGTTTTATTCCCATCCGTTAAATAGAGAACGAACCCAAGTCAAAAATAATACCATAGACAAAACCTATAACTAATCTGGCTAACATATTTATATCTTTTACTCAACCATGCATGCATGCTTCTAGTTGTCAAAACCATAACTGTGACGACCCGCATTGGCTGAATTCCACATTGACAAAACCATATATGTAAGAACAATGACAACTCTTTGGCTAGCCCTTTTGGGTGAGTTCCAATGGTTACTACCCCCCCCCCAAAAAAAACCACCAGGGCGGCGAGGAGTATGTGAGAATCCGCTAAAGGATCATATATGTGAAGCAGGAGATACTTGAAAATGTGATCTGAATTTACCACTCACGGAAACAAAGCCGACACAGCAAATTGCCAAAATTTTTGGGAGGATATTTCCTCATATCACGTCAATATAGCACAACAATATCAGCAGGAATAAAAAACAAAAGCCTATATGATACAAAAAAAACGAAAAGGTAATGAAATTAACATGTCGACCTTTGCTCCATGTTTGAGGAAACCTTACAGTGAAAACCATCTGCTTTTATCTGCTCCATTCAAAGTCAGCACCAGATCTAGGATTAGCATTAGTCATGCGGCTTGTATCTTCAGGCTTTATGGAGTTTGCGAAGGTATTCCAACCTAAAAGGTAAGGCACAATAAACTGCACAAATAACAAGTCAATATACAAGAGTCAAAAACAAATGTAGCCAATTATAGCTGGTAGATAGATACCTATATCAGGAAAATGAGCCATGAACCTATCATGACAATGAATGTTTCATCGTTTCACACAGAATCCTTTTACTATTTGTGAAAGATAAAGATACAACCTCGTTATCCAAAATCGGTTCAATAGTTTGATGTGGTAACACAAGATAAAAAATAAAACAAGAAAGATGTACGGAGAGAGGTATCTTACATTAAATGCAGACATGAGAACTGTGTACTCGGCTTTGGTAATAGGAATATAAATGCTCTCGTCCACATTGATGAGCTTGTTTTGAACACCTTCAAATTATACGACAACAAAACAGCAACAGACAAATTATTAGAACAGAGAAAATGAGCACTCTAAAAATATAACTTCCAAGGTCTATAGGGTAAAGAAGATTACTGAGATTAAAGAAGTGACCAGAGCCATCCGGAAGGGGCTCTACCTTCAACACCTTCCTTACTTTGCCTTCATCACTGCAAAATACAATACACTTGACATTTTGAATGACAATTCTAGCATAGAGAACTAACTTGTTACATTGATATCAACAATAATTAATGCTGCAGTAATGAACTGCATTAGCATGACAATGACATACAAGCCACATCAATCCATATATATTTTCGCCTGGAAACTTATTGATAGGGCCTTGCTAACAAGGCACACCCTGTATACCATGTTTCTAAGAGAAGTGACTCTCCTGCCAGATATGTGTTAAAACAAGCATGAAATAACAAAAGGAATGCACCAGAGGTTCCAAGCAAATAGAACAGAAACCGTCAGCTGAATAATTTATATGCTGAACACTCGACAGTGCGACTTTCAATTAGATGCGGTTTGTCAGCAAATAGCTATGAACTCCACTTGATTTTAACATTTATATATTCCTGTGACACTCAGATTTCATGATCCCATCAGGGATTGTGATATTGAACCATTCTAGAGATTGAATTGCAATTTCAATTACGGATAACACAAAAAAGACCAAAGGAAAGAAATGACTAAGACAATTATAATTGGCTAACAGCATGAAGTTTGCCCATACTGAACTGTATCAAGGGCAAAGACCCCACCAATAACGCAGCTCAAATGGATACAATAACCATGCACAAAAATAACATAATCACTATATCTTGGCTACATCGAGTATCCCAACCAGTAATCCTGCCAAGGCTTCAATACCTGGAACCAATCCCATCAAGCAGATGCCACATTTTCTACCACTATATCAGCTCTGCCCTACGAATTTAACAAATAGTGGGGAATAGGCTATGAAGAATTTTTAGCACACCTATGCGAGACTTTTCCTGCTGCTGAAAGATTTACACATTTAACGTAACAAGCAAAAATCCCAACTCTCTAACCATTGTTGTTCATTGAAAGGATACATCATTCTTATAAAATTCCAATTTTAACTCCACATGCATATAATTGATTCATAAACTCTTGAAAGTTTCCAGAAGAAGCCAACTCACGAATTAAAATAAAGCCACATGAAGATGGAGATTGTTTCCATAAAAGTGCATTGTCAAAGCAACATTTAGTCAAGAAAACATGTGTTGTGATTTCTCCAAAATTGTAAGGATCTCAATTTCCCACAAAAAGCTGCTCATTCAAAATGAAACAAAATTTTCCACATGAACTTCAGGAACCAAAGAGATGTTACCTTCTCCCTTTAAAAGGATCATGAAAAAATTCGCATGAATCCCTTGCACCAAGGCTAATCAGAGTCCCCATTTCTGTCACTGACAAAGAAAATACCTGAAAATAGGAAATATTAAACAGAATATGACATTTTGTAAATTCATTCACACAATCAAAGCTAAAAAATGCACTCCAAACTCAACATTACATCCAGCCAAACTCCCAGAAAGAATTGAAATTGCTTCACTTCCTTGCTAAAACCATAGAAAGAACAATTTATTCCCCAAACAACTAATTTGGGTACCCCTTTCCCACGTGAACCCAAAGGTATAACACCTAATCGCAACACACACACTTCCAGAATCAATGGAAGCAAATTTCACCTGTTTTCTGCTCCAATCATATTGCCGCATAGCAGCCGCAGGAGCAAACTGAAGCAACACAAAGCCTTCCTTTGACAGCTTGAACGCCCCGGACTATCACAATACAACCACCCCATCATACAAAATAAACAACAAAAGCAAATCATATACTCATACCACAGAACATTTCAAAATACTACCACATGAAAAATTCAGAAGAAAAACCAATGAAAACATACATTTAAAGGCGAGAACTCCGGAGACCGAGGCTCCACAGTAAGAGCAGCTTTCCCTTTGTATATCGAGTGTCCCACAAAAACCTTAGGCTGCAAAGCCCCATCTACACAAACCCGTCAACCAAAAAACCGTAACTCAAACCCATTTTATGTTTTCAAGATAATGAAAAACAAAAACCCAGACAGAAATTCCACAGCCACATCCAAACCCATTTCATATCAAACTTCAATTTAATCCGCCTATGTTTGGATTCCCATAAAATGAATAAAGTGGAAAATAACCTGGTTGAGGAACGAAAGTAGAGTCATTGGAGGAGAACCTCTGCTGTTGAGTTTCGTAGTAATCAGAGTGGCGGCATTCTAAAGAGAGGTTCTTTCCGCTAGGGACTTCGGAGGTAGAGAGAAAAAAAGAGGTGTTGGGGTGGAAATAAATGGTGGGTGTGAAGGAGTTTCGAGACGAGAGAAAGTGGTATTGCTGCGAAAAGAGCTTAGGGCTTTGAATGTTGAAACTCACCCTAGCTGGGGATGGAGATAAAGAGAGGTTTAACATTCCTTTGGTTTATGGTCTTCCACCTGTGGTTTCGAATCCTTCACTCTGAAAATTTTCCACTTGAGCTTCGCAGTGATGCAGGATGGAGGATGGAGGATGGAGGAGCTACCCAGTAGTGAGTGCTGATAGGGTTTTTGAAGGGGACAGGTTCAGCTCTCAGGCTTCGTGACATGAACCGTGATTTTATGGTATATTATGTTTGAACCGGGTTCACAGACAATTTTTATTGTATTAAGTTTTTAGGTTAAATCTCACACGAATCCCCTAACATCTAATAGAATTACACAAACACCCACTTACATTTCATAAATTACGGTGAGACCCCAACCATTGTTGGTGTTAGAGATTTCAACAAATGGATCATTTTACCCTTCATTTAAAATTATCATTCTAAGATATAAATTTGGATTAATATCATTCAAGAAAGTCTAAATCAGTTTATACGCATTTCGATTAATTCATTTTTTGGTTTAATCAAAAATATATCATCCACCCGGACATTAAAATATTCATGAAAGGTAAATTTCTTATTTAATTAATCTAAACTCTTACCCAATAAGTGAAATTGGATTCCTTCCTTTAGAAAATAAAAACAAAATTAGAGCACTTTTACAACCTTTGTTGTATCTGGTTCCATTCGCTGCCACCAGTACCCCTCTATTATACTAACAACCACCACTAGGGATGTCAATGGACCGGGGAAAAACGGGTATTCGTCCAAACCCGCGCCGTTTGGACCGGGGATGGACTATACGTATTGGACGGTGGACGAATACGGGGATACCCGTATAAACCCGCGCGGGGATGGAGGCGGGGATGGACTTACCCTTACCCCCGCCCCGTACCCGCCCCGTCCCCGTTACCCGCAAAAAAAAAAATATATATATAAATATATAGTGAGTTGATTGAGATGATTTTACCACTATTATGTTGTTTTGGACATTTGTTGTTTGTGTTTTATTCAAATATGTTATGTTATATTATGTTGTATTAGATTATTTAGAATGTTGTTGGATTATTTAAAATATTGGATTTAATTAGCTTGGACTTAGGCGGGTACGGGGAAAGCGGGGACGGGGATGGGGATTAAAAATTTACCCGCGGACGGGGATGGAGATGAAAATTATACCCGCTAACGGGGGTGGACCGGGGATGGACGAAATTTTTTTAAGCGGGTACGGGGATGGAGACTACACCCCCCGCCCCCGCTTCGGTCCATTGACATCCCTAACCACCACGTCCTTCTCCTCCTCCTCCCCTACCTCTCTCTCTTGTTCAAATTCCCATACACAAACATCGTCTTACCACCATGAAAAATTAACCATAATGAGGGCAGAAATATCAACAAATCTAAAACACAAAGGGTGTTATTGTTATAACTTCTAGATGCTGAGTGTACTATCATTTCTACGGACATAGATAAACACATATTTTGGCAATCCACCAAAAAATAGCCATCCTGCTTGTCTCTTTTCTATCCACACGACAGCCGTAAAGGCTTTTCATTGCTTCCCTATCCAACTCTCTCTCTCTCTGGTACGCTTGCTCTGAACTATCATTTCTTGTGAAATGTCAGCAATTTGTTCATCATTTCGAGCTATGGCCCCTCAGTGGAAGCTTAATAATTGTAAAAACTTTCGTTTCTGGATTCTACTACATTCAAAGAGAAAGATTAGCTTCCCCCCTTCCCCTATTTCTTCTTCATTCCAAGATGATGATTTCGTCTCACCTCCCAAACAATCCCAGGCAAATCTCTCTCTCTCTCTCTCTCTCTCTCTCCAAGGCTTTAGCAAATTGAGTACTTGTTGACATTTCACAGAAATTGGGTTTTAAATTTCTGGGGTTTTGTGTTAGAAGTTGAAATAACTTGTCTTGCAGTTGGGTTATGATCCTTCGGAGGAACTATTTGGACTTGCCGTTGATCCACAACCAAGGTCTGAGCTCTTCTTTCCGTCTGCTATGTTGCCATTCCCGCTCTTTCTCTTTATGTGTGTGTCTGTGTGTTGGTGCGCAAGCTTACACATTTGTATGTATTTACGTGTTTGAAAGTGAATAACACAAGTTAAGCATTTACATTAGATACAAATGTAAGCATTTGATGTGCCTCTAGATTAACCATCCACTGTATCATCATCGTAATGATGTTATAATCGCGCAGTTTATGAGATTTAATTCACAATGCTTCCTGATTCTAACTTCAAATTGCATGCTTGTGATTTGACAGCTTTTCCATTT
Organism: Ilex asprella; assembly: GCA_023539305.1. Lineage (NCBI taxonomy): Eukaryota > Viridiplantae > Streptophyta > Magnoliopsida > Aquifoliales > Aquifoliaceae > Ilex > Ilex asprella. The sequence continues at coordinate 13,048,898 of CM042193.1, forward strand.
CATTGTGTCCTCATTGAAACTATATCTGTAACTCATAACTGATGATTATTCACGCATTAGGTGATTTGAGACAAAATGTTTCAGTTAAGTTGAACTAAATACCTTCTTTTGTGATAGTGATGCTTCCAATGTATGAGATATCTTTTTTGTTATTTTGATTTCAGAAAGATTACACCTGGTGCTTCCAGACAAAGATCTTGGTTTGGTCCCAATGGACAGTATATCAGAGAGTTGCCTTGTCCGAGTTGCAGGGGAAGAGGTTATACTCCATGTACAGAATGCGGGATAGAGAGATCTAGAGTAGATTGTCCACGGTGCAACGGGAAGGTAAACATTATTCCGGAGTTGTGCACATCATATTTTGTTTTTCTCGAAAAGTTTGCACACATCATATGTTAAAATCAACTAAAAAGACAAGTATCTTGTCATCTGCACTTTATTATTTCTTGTATAATGTGTGAGTCTCATCCAAAGTTAAAAAATGTGCAAATAATAGATATGTTGTACTTAGTGAACACTTGGGATGATTTTGGAGTTTCATTGGCCATGTCCTCTATATTTCCTTAGCCTTGCATGTGGTTCTGAGTTCCCTAGTGTAACAGGGGATAGAGACTTGTCATCGGTGCTTGGGAGAATGTGTCATATGGGAAGAGTCAATTGATGAACAGCCATGGGAGAAAGCCCGCTCAGTGTAACTGCTTCACGTCCTGCTTTTGATTTTTATATGATAATCAGTGTATTTCCAGTGTTTACCTTTTTCTATTCGTCTGATTCCCACAATTTCAGTTCTCCACTGAAAGTAAAGGAAGATGATGAAGTGGACAATTTAGAGATAAATCTGGATAAGAGGAGAAAGTCAAAGCGGGTATACCAATCTCCAACTCCTGAAGTTGGTTTAAAGATCAGCAGATCATTAAAAGTTAGTCATTTTTTCCTTAAATCCATATCGTACTTTATGCTTAGTAATCCTGTATTCGTCCTGTTTTATATGTTATCTCTTTACTTTTTGCTTTTCTTGTTGTGAAAGAGGGGGGCACGTTTCTCTGTTATTACTTTTCTTTGATATTTTCCAGCTTACTGATGGTTGCTGAACAGCGTTTTTTTTTTATATTTTTCCCCTGGCCACTTCTTCATTTGTGAATGTGTATTATGGAGTCCATTGTTAGCATGGAGAACCCTTATTTTCCTTGGCTATCAACTTAGCACTCCAATAGCAGGGCATTCAATTTTTCACTTTGCAAAAATTCTGCCATTCTAATTTAGAAGAGGATGTTAAATTTTTTCTTTCTTTGTTCTCCCTTACAAAATAATCTAATTTCAGATATCTACTCGGAGTTTTTGCTGATGTCTAGGTTTTCCAGTTTGCTGGTGCATCCACTTTTTCCTTGGGTGAAGATCGTTTTATAAACTGACATAGTATGACAAATTGACCAGAACATGAATTTAATCTTCTTTGTTTAGTTGGATGATTGCAGAGCCTCAATGCCAAAACTGGACTATTTAGTAAGAGAATGAAGATTATCCATCGCGATCCTATGCTGCATGCTCAAAGAGTGGCTGCAATCAAGGTCTGACATTTGTTGAATTTTTTGTGACTTTTGCATTCCCAATGTAACTCAAAAAACTTTATGATTCAACAAAACCTTCTAATCTTCTAAATTGTTACCTATCTTGATGGTTTACAACAGGGCCACACTGGTCTATTTCTATGGTTCCATTTCTTATTCTTTTATATTAATTCCAATCATAAATAAGCATGCAGTTATGTGTAATAATACTGAATTGTTATGCAATACCAAGAGAATGCCCTCAAGCATGCACATTACTCTATTTGTACATGTTACACAACTTAATGTCAAACAAAAACGCGTTACTGCATCTCTCTACCATAACCTGTAACAGGAAGGTTCTCATTCAAAATTTTTATTTCATGTAGAAGACGAAAGGAACTGCTGCTGCCAGGAAGCATGCTTCTGAAACTATGAAAACTTTCTTCCGTGATCCAGAAAATCGTCTCAAGAGAAGCATTGCCATGAAAGGTCTACTTATTTGAATTGATGTTGCACTCGATAACTGCACTTAGTGTTAGATTTCCTTTCTCTTTTGATCTGTTGTGTTATTCACTTAATATGCAACCTTCTATTGGGTCATTGCTGTGCCTTAATGTTGATTATATGGTTTTGAGTCATACTCAGGGGCGGATCCACAGTGGGGGCAGCTGCCCCCCACTGGAATTTTAAAAAGTTTTAGAGACCAAGTATAATTTTAAAAAATTTAGAATTTATTAAAGATTTGTCCCCACATAAATTTTTTTAAAAGATTTATGGGTAGTTATGTTATTTTGACAAATATATGAGTCTCACTTATAAATATCAATGGAAGATTATATTAAAAATTTGGGTATTTAAAGATTAACTAATATGCTATGAAATAGGTTAGCCATCTTATTTGTTTTATGTTTATACATTGAACTAAATTTGGGGATTGTAGTCATCTTCTTTGTTTTATATTTATATGTTAGAATTGAAAATTAAGGTTTGTAGTTCTCTTTTGTGGTTTATTTTTTAAATGTTGAATTGAAATTAGCGCATGTAGCTCTCTGTTATATTTTTTTTATTACATGTTGAATTGAAAATATGAAATTGGGGCTTGTAATCATCTCTTATGTTTTATTTTTTATGTATTGAATTGAAACTAGGATGTGTTAAAAAAAAAAATTGAAACTAGGATTTGTAGTCCTGTATTTATTTTTTTATATTAAAATAAAATTGAGACTTGTAGTCCTCTTCTATGATTTATTTTTTATATATATTTAATTGATATTTGAGTTTGTAGTCTTCTTTATTGTTTTATTTTTATATGTTGAATTGGAATTAGGACTCGCAGTCGTATCATTTGTTTTATTTTTATTTGTGAAATCGGAATTGGAACTTGCAGTCCTCCATTATAATTAGACTAAATTATTTTGATTTTGGTGGTTTGAATAGTTTTATTGTGATAAGTTAAGTACTTCATATACCTAGGTTTAACTTACTAGAATAATTATAGTTTAAGTTAGTTTCGATTGTTTGTTAAATTTTAATGATGAATATTAAGTTTGCGATTGAAAATTTTAATTTTTAAATTAGTTATGAAATTTTTTCTTAAAATTTAATATATGATTGAGCCCAATTTTGTAATTCAAATTTTTTTTGTTAGGTCTTATAGATAAATCTATAATGAGTTGTTTTTATTGACTTTTTTTGTATATCACTTATGTATATAAATTGCGTCTTTAATTAATGTTCTATTAATAAAACTACACTTTTGTGAATATTTTAAAATTTTATATTAATATAGTATAAGTTGTCCCCACTGGAGAAGAAGTCTGGCTCCGCTCCTGGTCATACTAAATGGCACCCTCACATATATGCCCATTACATGCTGCTAATGTGTTCTGACTTATATTCTGTATGCAGTCTCTCAAAAATGCCTTAACCTTTGCTGCAAGATGTGACATCAAGTTCTCATTCTCATGCAGGAGTGAAGTTTTATTGCAGAAACTGTGGACGGGAAGGGCATAGGAGGCACTACTGCCTTGAACTTCAGAATAATCTAACAGATAGACGGTTCAGATGCCGGTTATGTGGGGAAAGAGGCCATAACAGTAGAACCTGCTGGAAGTCGAAATCAAATGAATTGAAGAGTAAGGCCCAAAGGTATCACCATTGTAGGATATGCGGACAAAGTGGGCATAACCGCAGGACTTGCCTCCGGGCCACTGGAGCGGAGTCTGGTGTTATTGAAACAAGCTCAGGTTCTATTGCGTCTGGAAAAAGGACTTACACCTGCCGGTTGTGCCTGGAAAAAGGGCACAATACCAGGACGTGTCCAAGTAGAAATAGATAACCTGTTGAACTAGACTCACCTGTGGGACTAGATCCTGGAGAAAAACTTGTACTATACATTTGGCCTCTTCTTATCTATAGCATTGACATTCTTTCCTTCCATTATCTTTGTTCTCGTGGATGTTCTGTGTATCACTGGTGACATACTGGATTAGTTCTGTTTGTTAAGCCTACAACAGTGGAAGAATGGAAGGTATCTAGGCCAGCATTTCACTTTAGGGTGTGGGCACAAATATGAATAAATTTTTTTTAGTGAAATCCCATGAGAATTTCAAGTTGTAATAGAGATCAGTTGTAAACTTAAACGTAGTTTGAATCTTGACAATCCCTTAGATTGATAAAATTAATCAACAAAAATAAAGAGAGTAGAGAAGAAAAAGAGAGAAATATAATTAGAGTAAAGCAAGTTTGTAAGACAACACATTAAACCTAGAAATACACAAAGTAAGTCTTCTATGGTAAGGCAACACAATATAAAAAAAATGTCTAAACTACTCTTAATATTAATACTCTAACACCTCCTCTCAAATTCATGATGTTGTGAAAAAACATTAAGAGTTTCTCAAGAAGAATTATTTCATCTTTTTGTTTTCTGTAATCTTACGTCTTCAATTATAATGGCTCTGATAGCATGATTTGATTAAACAAAGATAAAGAGAGTAGAGAAAATAAAAAGAGAAAATATAATTAGACTAAGGCAAGTTTGTAATGCACATTAAATCTAGAAATACACAAAATAAGTCTTATATGGTACGGTAACACAACATAAAGAAAATGCCTAAAATACCTTTAGTATTAATACTCTAACAAGAGACAGTCTATGAGAGATTTATTATTTATTAATACACTAGTCTCGCGTGAATGATCTGCCTTCGACTGGATCAAAGAAAAAATTAGTCGAAGTACGTGTAAACTAGTCCAGACATTCCTGACTATTGAAACAAATGAAAAAACAATTTTAGTGATTGATAAAAACTATTAAAGATTTAGACATTTTTAAACACAAATATAAGAAATATTTTAATAATCAAAAAAAAATTAGAAGAAAATATAGTTAACATTATTTAGTCTTACTAAGATATGGAACAAAAAAAAAGACACTATATTCATGTCATAATGCATTCAAGTCAATCATTTATTCAAATAATGTTTGATGTCATATCTTGTCTCGAAATTATCTATTTTGTTGTAAAATTTTGCAATCATTTCTTGATGCACATAGTCAAAGAGCCCACCAATAAATCATTTATTATATTAAAATCATATTTTTTATAATATACAATCAAAAAAATTCCCAAATTTAACAAGCAGTACTAATCTAAATGACCATTTAAATTCAATACATAATTCATGTATTTTTTGACTTGTTAAAACATAATATTCATATAATACAGTACAATACAATTCAAATCTCAAAAGATGAACAAAATAACTTTTGTTTTTTATGGTTGAGATCTTTTTAAATTTTATTTTAAAGTTAATCTGACGATTAATATTAATATTCTAAGTTTAATAGAGAAAATAGGCTCATGAGGATGTGTTTAAGGTAATTTTTTAAAAATGTTTCGAGAATTTATAACTTATCATAAATACTTTAAAAACAATAGTGTTTAGAACTGCTCTATTACCACTACAACCCCCACCACCATCAGCACTATCACTACAACCACCACCAATATTACCACTACCACCACCTCTGCCATAACAACAATTATCACTGTTGTCACCCCACAACTGCCCCACCACTATGATCCACACTACCACCATGCCCGTCATCACCACCATTGTCGCTATCTTACTACCACCACTCGTACTGTCCCTCATCACCACTATCACTATTATCACTCAAGACTGTCATTATCATCATTGTCACTCAAGGCTATTACCATCACAATTAGTCGTCATAAACTATCACCGTTTTTTCATCACCACCATTGTTATTACTCACTCCTATTATAATCGATGCATAAATTCTTTTTTTCCTCCTCTATCTTTGTAATTTAATTTTAGATATAAATACAAATATATTTATTATTGAATATTTTTTTATTATTTTGTATCTTCAGATACGAAAAATAACTAATAAAAATATAAGATATAACAATATTTCTGAGGCACCAAAATGTAAGAGGGTATAGCAGGCAAGACAAATGTCAGAAAGGGAACCGGCCCACTGGTAGATGAGTGGCTCCGCCAGCGCCCCACTCTCAAGTTAAATTTTATACCATATCACTCCTCCAACACCCCTCCTCCCCACTCTCAAGTTAAATTTTAGGGTAATTATCATTGACACCCCTCTATTATATAAAACATCACTTACATTCCCTCTTAAAATAATCATGTTAACTAGAATATAATTTTAATAAATTATTTATGATATATTTTAGAAAAATTTTATCCACTCGCCACTCTCTAAATAAGTATATCTTCAATGAAACCTCCTCTGTTTTATGAATTATTTTACGTATTAAAATTTGGAATAATTAAAATTCGTTTCAAACTAATTAAAAGTTATTTTTTACATATTAAAATTCGAGTTGATTAAAAAATTATATTTTTTAAGTATTAAAATTTAAACTGATTAAAATTCGATTCGAGCAAAAAAATAAAATCTTATCATCTCAATCGAATTTTAATCGGCTCAACTTTTAATATGTAAAAACATAAATTTTAATGTGCTCGGATTTTAATATGTAGAAAAAAAATTTTAATCAACTTGAATTTTAATCAAATTTTATACAGAAAAATTATTTGGGATTTATATAGAGGCAATTTTGATATGTTAGATGAATTTTTTTTGTTAGAAACGATGGTTTAACGGTAGGAGTGTAAAACTAGAAAGAGTGTTAATAATGTTTTAAATAATAGAGGAAATCTCATTGAAGATATATTTATCTAAAAAAAACGTGGATGATAATTATCCTAAATTTTATTGTTTCCCTTCATATAGGGGCTAGAACTCTAGAACTATAGATTTACGTTTCATTTCTGATTCAATTACTAAAATAATAATTACTAATTAAGGAAACATCAAGAAAATGTATGATCCAACAACCCAAAAACTTGTGAATATCAAAATTTTCCTATTAATTTAGAGCATTCACACCTTTGAAACTACCAAAGATTTTGCAGATTCTCTAAGTTATCTAACACGGAAATTATAAGAATCAAGCATAATGTCTTTGCCTTAAAAAAAATTATTCACCCAAAAATATAAATTTTTTTATTTTAAGAAGAAATTGAACCATTTTGGGGAAGTAAAAATATTTTGCTTTCCATTTGCTTTATAATCAAGAAAGTACAATGATATGCAACTCAAATTTGGCATCCCAAATGATAATCCAAATCAATAAGGACGATTGAATCAATGGTTTCTATTTAAAAAAATTGACGAGACTCACTGATCTAATGATCCCTGTTCATTTGGGATGCCATTTAAGATTTAAATTTGACTTGCATAGTATTTTCCATCAAGAAAACAAATGGAAAGAAAAATAAATGTACTTCCCAAATTTTGTCTAATTTTAAGGAAACAATGTAAATCTCTTTATATAAGAGATCATATCCGTTCTTCCATTAGTACACCATACCATCACCCGCCATTCCTACACAGAATTCAACAATGGCTAACGTCCCCTCTCTTGGGTCTTCTTTGGTTTTCTTAGTTGTTTTCATTGCCACTTTGAGTGCAGATTGTGATGCTGATGATGAAGAAAGAAAGGTAAGCCATTCTTAAGCGTTTTACTATATTATGATAATTACGGATCATTGGTAATACGAGAAGTAGAGGAAGATCTAAAATAATTGTGAACGTATTGGTAAAAAATGATATAAACATATGACTCCTGAATGAGTGCAATGGAGAAACATGATTTATGTCGTCGACCCCAAATAGTTGAAATTAATGTTTTGTTGAGTTGAGTACGATAGTTACAAAAAATATAGGCGTAATATGTTATGGATAGACTAACATATAGAATTACTCCAATAATATAGGTATCAATCTTCTCTTACAATTGAATTACTCCAAGTTGTCACTAGGCTAAAGCACATAGATGTGATTTATCAGTTTGTGGTCAGTGTAGAATTACTGGTTTGACAAGATACTGATCATGAACCCATATAGGTTAATTCAATTGTCTAACAAAGGATGAGACATAAATCAGTATATTTTTTTATTAGATTTTGTAAAATCGGATTTAACAAATGCATGAGGCTCGCAGATTATTGTGAGAATGCAAAGTTTACATCATAAACAAGAATCCAAAGAACACGCCCCCAAAATGAAACATCATAAGGTGCTTTCATGGTAGCTGACAGTTTGATGATATTGCAGATTCACATAGTATATATGGGAGCTCTCCCTGAAGGAGAATATTCACTATCATCTCACCACTTCAGTATGCTCCAAGAAGTTGTTAATGACAGGTAACAAACACCTTCCAACTCCCAAAAAAACATTAATCACAACAAAGCTCTTTTCATCATACTCTCTCTTTCTCTCTCTCCAGTTTTTTGGAGCAATCTTTGGTTAGAAGCTTCACTAGGAGTTTCAATGCATTTGCTGCATATCTCACTGATCAAGAGAGGCAAAAGTTGGCTAGTGAGTATCATGTACATTCAAAGCAATTATAACCTTAGTTTTTTTTGTGATTTATAGGATCATAAACATGTTTTTTGAACAAAAATGTGCAGGTTTTGATGGAGTGGTGTCAGTTTTCCCAAGCAAAACTCTTCATCCTCAAACAACAAGATCTTGGGACTTCATGGGTTTCTCTGAGAATGTCCATCGAAATCCCACCATTGAGAGTAATGTCATAGTTGGGGTTATCGACACTGGAATTTGGCCTGAATCGGAGAGTTTCAACTGTGAAGGCTTTGGTCCTCCACCCAGGAAATGGAAGGGAAAATGTAAAGGAGGCCAAAATTTCACTTGCAACAAGTAATCTTTCTTCTCTTATTTTATCACTCATGTAAACTCGTCAAGTTCAGAAATGAATCGAACTCGACTCAATTTTGAGTCTCATTTAATAAACGAGTCGACCCTATGCCTTATTTAAGTAGCTAATCAGAGTTAACTAGAGCCCGAGTTCAATTTTGAACAAAAAACTGATAAACCATGCTTGAATAGAATGTTTAATAATCATCACGATCCTAAACCAGTTTTGAACAATTTTTGCAATCGAAGGAGCAGTGTCCAAACAGCCTGGTGCTTGGCTTGTTTCGGTTCATTTGTACCTCTACATATAATTACGGTAACATTAGTTTTGCTATAGAATTATGTATACATTAGGAGTTCTCTGGCTGCTAAGTACAAGAAATAAGTGTATTAGTGGCAAAATTATGGCTTTTTATAGCGCATTTTCAATAACAGCTGCAGTTATTTTTGTCACTAATGTGCATGCGTTAGCGACGACTTCCGTGTCCTGACTAAACATTTGATCTTTTGTAGTGATTTTTCATTGACCCTTTACTTATGGTGGCGACCTTGTGGTGATATTGTTTCACCACCAAAAGAGTTGGTGGTGACTTTGAGAATATTAGTGATGACTTTTTGCGCCACTAAAAGTCTTGTTTCATGTTGTTGTATACATTATTGTGCTTATTTTGCAGCAAGATCATCGGAGCTCGGTATTACACTTCCGATGCCTCGGCCAGGGACATTATGGGCCATGGAACCCATACTGCTTCAATAGCAGCCGGAAACCTCGTAAAACAATCCAGTTTTTATGGACTCGCACAAGGAACTGCAAGAGGAGGGGTACCCTCAGCCAGAATAGCTGCATATAAAGTTTGCCACCCTGACATTGGTTGTAAAGAAACTGACATACTAGCAGCTTTTGATGATGCAATAGCCGATGGAGTCGACATTATTACAGTTTCATTAGGAGCACAATTTGTTACAGATTTGACCTATGATAGCATTGCAATCGGTGCGTTTCACGCGATGGAAAGAGGTATACTCACTGCTCATTCTGCCGGAAATGCCTTTCATGCGGGGACAGTGGTCAGTGTGGCGCCATGGATGCTTACTGTCGCAGCAAGCAGTACAGATCGTCAAATCATTGACAAAGTTGTTCTTGGAGATGGAAGAACATTTGTTGTAAGTACTAATTCGACTAAACTGCTAAATAAATGAGTGACACGAAGCCAACTAGATGATATGAACCATACTATGCACAACTTATACATGACACAAACTAAAAAATGACAGAATTATAAATGAATCGAATATGGACTAAACCTATTCTCACGTACAACACAATTTCCTAGTCAGTACTAATAGCTCTTACCTCCACTCATTTTTGTAGTCTTAGTTTCAAATCATATAGCCTAATGTCTGAGCATGTTATATGAATTTCATTTCGACATAATTGTAAGGTCCTGGTATCCCACATTGACTGGAAAAGGGGGAGTTGCTGGGCTTATATGTAAGCCCCTCGCCTCACTTGTCAATAGGCCTTTCTGCCAAGTGTGGTTAGGGGAACAAAACTTTGAGGGCAGAGGAGGAGAACGGTAGTCCGTGACTCGGTGCCAAAGAGGACAATATGTTAGGGTGGGTGGGCCACTGCGCTGCGCTACTCTGATGGGGGTGGGCAGGTGTCGTCACTCTCTTAACAGGCCTTTTCCCAGGGAGACTGGGAGGAACAAAACCGTGAGGGCCAATGGGCCTAAAGCGGACAATATGTTGACACGTGATGGGTGGGGCTGTTACAGAATGGTATCAGAGCCGACCCTTGCCCGGTCCGAGTGTGGGGCCCTGCACGGGTCTCGTGTGGTGGGCGGGCATGAGGAGGAGAACGGTAGTCCGTGACTCGGGGCTGGCGAGCTACACGGGGACATGCAGCCCTAAGGGGGGTGGATTGTAAGGTCCTGGTATCCCACATCGGCTGGAAGAGGGGGAGTTGCTGGGCTTATATGTAAGCCCCTCGCCTCACTTGTCAACAGGCCTTCCCGCCAAGTGTGGTTAGGGGAACAAAACCTTGAGGGCAGAGGAGGAGAACGGTAGTCCGTGACTCTGTGCCAAAGAGGACAATATGTTAGGG
>CM042193.1:13059930-13078772 GCA_023539305.1 Ilex asprella
GCGCTGCGCTACTCTGATGGGGGTGGGCAGGTGTCGCCACTCTCTTAACAGGCCTTTTCCCAGGAACACTGGGAGGAACAAAACCGTGAGGGCCAGTGGGCCCAAAGCGGACAATATGTTGACACGTGGTGGGTGGGGGTGTTACAATAATATCGAGTAATTTGAAGTTTCTCAGCCTGTTTTCTAATTTGCTTTCTGTGGAAATATTGGAACAGGGTAATGCAGTTAATCAATTCAAGGTGAATGGCACAAAACACCCTCTGATATATGGAAATGATGTTACAAAAACATGTGATGAATTCAGTGCTCAGTAAGTCCCTACTTTCGAAGCTATTTTTGAACTCTCTTTGAAACAAGAAATCAAAAACCATGAAGCATTGTTGTTATTTTTTCAGATTGTGCTCTGAAGGGTGTTTAGACAGTAGATTAGTGAAAGGAAAGATTGTCTTATGCAATGATGCTAAGGGTATAAAAGAAGCTCATAGAGCTGGTGCCTTTGGAGCAATTGCACAAAGTGGAGAACTAACAGACGTTTCTATTATTGTCCCCTTGCCTGCATCGGTTTTAAGTGCCAAAGACATTGATCTGGTCCAAAGATACATGAATTCCTCAAAGTAAGGGTTCAAGTAGAAACTCGGTTTTTGTTGGAATTTATACATTTCGAGCATTGAAAATTTTCAATTTTATGTGCTCTTCTTCTATAGAATACCTAAAGCAAGTATATCTCGAAGTGAGTCAACACGCGATTTTAGTGCTCCTTTTGTTCCTTCTTTTTCTTCAAGAGGACCAAATACAATCATACCAGAGATTTTGAAGGTACCTCAATATAATTCATAAGGTCATCTTTCCCAATGCTAGCTACAATATTTGTTTCCTGCAATTGAGTGTTTCATGGGACTGCTTAATTATGATTACAGCCGGATATAGCTGCCCCGGGCGTTGAAATCTTGGCTGCATATTCACTGGCTGCTTCACCATCCGAAGACCCTCTCGATAAGAGATCTATCAAATACAGCATATTATCCGGGACATCCATGTCATGCCCCCATGCTGCTGGTGCAGCAGCTTATGTACAATCTCTGCACCCTGAGTGGTCGCCTTCAGCCATAAAATCTGCTCTTATGACAACAGGTAACATTTAAGACGCGTATAATCCTTTCCTTTAGAGTAGTTATTAATATTAGGCTCACCCTGCAGTGGGACAAAGAGCCTGAGCCCATAGGTGTAGGAATTAATCTATTGTCTCATTGCCAGATGAATCAGTTACCGTAGAGCCAAAGGGAACTATCTCTTAGTTTGATTTGTCATTATATTGTGTTTCTGAATGACCAAACTTTAATTGTGTTTATAGCTTGGCGAATGAACGCAACCAAAAATCCAGATGCTGAGTTCGCGTATGGAGCTGGGCATATTGATCCTGTAAAAGCTTCAAAACCTGGACTTGTCTATGAAACCATGAAAGAAGACTACATCAAAATGTTGTGCAACATGAAATACAATGAATCGAAGCTTAGAAAAATATCTGGAGACAACACTATCTGCCCAAAGGGGACTAAAGGGGCACCAAAGGATCTCAATTACCCTTCAATGGCGGTTCAAGTTGCAGGGGCAACGCCTTTCACTGTTCAATTTCCGAGGACAGTCACAAATGTTGGACTTGCAAACTCAACATACAAAGCAACAATCATCAAGAATTCTCATTTGAGGGTCATTGTCAAGCCTAGCATTCTTTCCTTCAAATCATTGAATGAGAAGAAATCGTTTGTTGTGTTTGTCAATGGGGAGGTATCGGATTCACTGGAATCTGCTGCACTGGTGTGGTCTGATGGCACTCATATTGTACGAAGTCCAATTGTAGTGTTCACAGATATATTTTCTCGTGTTTGATTAGATCCTCATTTTCCTATGAACAACTCTTCTTCTTCTATGGCTGTGTAATATAAGCAAGCAATGTCAAAAGCAAATTTATACAAATTCTGCTTCTTTCAGCATTACACATGATCATACAATTGATCAGGATCTTATATTTTAATACTAGTGGACCTTTCGACTGTAGTTTTTCTCAAATCATGGTTCAAATTCACGCTTTTCAATATAAAAGTGTATTTATAAAAATTATAATAATTTGAGAAATAAGTTTAAAACTATAGTAAGGGGAATTGAGTTTGAAAATCCGACAAAAAGAGTACGAGGAAAAGTTGCAAAAGTAAAAAGGAATGTCAGAGAATCTAATTATATATACAATAAGTAAATGGCAAAATAAAATATATGCAATCACACGAGCGGGTGAACTAGTGATAAACCGTATTCGTTTAGAGTCGTTTTTTACTCCCATTTGATTATTAGATTAGATTCATCAGAGCAAGACACACATATTTACTACTTGACTTTGGTGGTGCCGTGGTGACGGACTGCTCTTCCAAATTTGTAACTATGACTCAAATTAGACATTCTATAGCGGAAGACTCTTATAGTGACGCCTAAAAAGGACTACTACCTATTAGTCGCTCCTCCCTTTTTTAAATATAAAAAAATAAAAATGAAAATATGCAATTTTTTCAGAGGAGAGAGCTTTTTATAGCTCATGGACTTGCACCCTCTTGCTGATTAACAAATATAGATTCATGTTTAGCTCAGGAGCCAAGTTATTGTCTGTTTTTTTTTGAGCAAAAGTTATTGTCTCTTCAATCATACTATTTTCCTATAATTTTTTGTGATGCAATTTGGTTGTTATTAAATTGACAAAATCCATGTCGTTCCCCCTTAAATGAAGGACGAGCTATAGGGTTAGGTGATATGAGATTCATCTCTCATAAATATTTTAGTTATTACGTGGATAATCGGCTTTTAATCAGATCAAAGAAAAAATTAGTTGAAATGTACCTATGTTAACTCAAATAACCTACCCATTGAAAAATGAGAGAGATAATATTATATAATGACGGATTCCAGGCATTACGGTTTTGCTTTCACATGCTGCACAGTTAATTTAGGATGGCCCTAAATTATAGGAATCGCCAAATATCAAAATTTTATTTTTGTGCAATGTTTTCCGTGATATAAGAAACATAAATATTTTGAAAATATTTTAAAAATAGAATGAAAATAAATAAATATATATTCTGAAAATATTCTGAAACTTTAGTCGAAATACAATGAAACATCTTGAAAACACATCAAAATATTGATGAAAACATCTTCAAACATACCGAAACATTCCAAAATATTTCAAACATTAATTTTTTTCGATCTCTTGAAAATAAAAATATTTTTATATTTTTGATCATTTTTAAACAAAATTTTAATTCTTCATTGTTGCTTGATGGAAATACCAGCTTGGCAGCCCATTGATTTTCTTTTTTGGCCACTGATGGGAACACTGCTTTCAAATGGATGGGACTCTACAGTCCCTCCAAGCATCGAAAGGAATTAAAAACAGCATATTCTTGCTTGTTCATTTTCTTGTTTGATTCTTAAGTGGCCACCAAATTGGAAAACACATCTTCATATCTCGTCCTTTTTGCCCACATCAAACAATTGACTTCACATGTCACCCACAAAATCAATGTTTTGCTAAAATGGTTTCGAAATTTATGCGAAATTTTTAAGGTTGGACAATATGAAAGTTGGCTATGATAACCAAATTCAAAAAAATTAAAAAAGAAAAAGAAATGAAAAGGTCAAAATTTTCTACCATGGTACAGGTAAGGGTGACAATCGAGTCGTGTTGTGTCGAGTTTGTGTCGTGTCAAACATTTGTCAACTTTAACCCAACCCACTTAACTAATCGTGTCTAGTCGAGTTGATCTGTTCATTTTTGTGTCGTATTTGTGTTGACCCACATAAACTTTGAATAAAAAATTTAACTCTAAGATTTTATTTTCACTTAATTGAATCCTCGTACTTTTTCTACAAACTAAAAATTAACTTAATTATAATAATAATGAATAATAATATCTTTTTTATATAATAATTATGTCAGTGTTTGATAAACAGTTACAAATAATTAATATTTTATTTCTAAAATATTAATTAAATATGTTAATCGTACATTGCACAACTAAATTAAATATCAGAAGTAATGAAAAAAATAAGTCATCAGAACATGAAAACTCATACATATAACAAAAAAGTCAAGTCAATTTCTTTCGAGTTAAAAATTTCGTGTTGAGTGGTCAATTCGAGTTAAGCGGGTTGAACTCGAATACGACCCATTAATATTTCGTGTTGACAGGTCGTGTCATACAAGTTTTCGTATTAAAAAATTGTTAATTCAAACTCATTTATTCGTGTCATATTCGTATCGAGTTATCGTGTCATATCAAAAATTGTCACCCTAGGTACAGGTGGTTCAATGTCTAAGAACCGAACAACTAGACTACATTTAAATGCTTAAATCAAATAAGAAAGTCAATCGTTCAATCTCTTTATTGAATTAGCATATACAATTAATCCACCTCGGTTTTTCCCCCAAAGGAAAAAAAAAAGATGACTTTTTTTTGGGAATGAGAAACATAGGCCAAAAGACCATAATTTCCATATGATATGATATTCCTTATTTTTCTTAATCTATTTATTTATTTTCTTTTGAGAACAGAAATGGTAAAAATAAAATAAAATAAAATAATTAAGGCTACCTAGCAATTATAATTCAAAAAGTGAATGATACTTTACACCCTTTAAAAAATTTAAATTCTCAATCAGTTAAAACGATAGCAATATAGTTCAAAATTAAATATTCGTTGCTTTTTTTTTTTTTGTATAAATGTTTTGGTTGTCTTTGTCATATCATCTTATTTCTATACATCATTGTTTGCATCGTAGTCAATTTAAAGTTTCTTAATAACAAATATTTATTCAATTTATGTAAATCGGAACACGTTGCTATTTTTTTTGTTTGATTGAGGGAGTAATATAATAATTTCAATTATTTTAGATGTAAATTAAAAATACAGAGATCTATTAGGGTGTAAAGTGTCATTTGTCCTAATTTAAATATAAATTTTATAGTTGTTATTGTTATTTTCCGGACTTTGACTGTTCCACATCGACCAAAGTAAAAAGTTCTCAGTTGCCTTCAGAGCGAAAAAATCAACGGCCAGGAAAATCGAACCTCTCTTCAGCACAAGATCGACGGTCTAGTTCGCTCTTTGAAATTTACACAATCCACACAAAACATCACCACAAAGGGAGCTACAGAGCTAAATCCAAAACCCTCTCTCTCTCTCTCTCTCTCTCTCTCTCTCCCGCCCCCCCCCAAAGCACACACCATCTCCCTCTAATTTCCGGCGGAAGAAGAAGAGATGGGCAAGGGTCCAGGTCTTTACTCCGACATTGGCAAAAAAGCTAGAGGTATCAGATCGTTATTCAATTTGTTGTGTGTGTGTGTGTGTGTGTGTGTGTGTGGGAGTACTTGTTTACATTGATTTATTGAAGTGGATGTATTGTTGTTTCAGATCTTCTCTACAAGGACTACCAATCCGATCATAAGTTCACCGTCACCACATACACTTCCAATGGAGTGGTCAGTCTCAGTCTCTCTCTCTCTCCCTCTCTCTCTCTCTCTCTCTCTCTGTATATATATACACACACACACTAGACAATTTTGTGTTAATTGATATATAGAAAAGTTTGATTGCTTTTCATTCAAATAGAGCAGCAACAAATCTAACATGTGTACAACCCTTTGATTGAAAAAAAGTCATCAAATAGGGATCTAACACCAAACTACCTTGTAAAAATCAGCTCATGCCTCACTTACCATATGCAGATCAGCATTACCTAGGATCCAAAATCCATCAAAGACAAAAAATATATATATATATTGAAGAATTGCAGACCACATGAGGACTATGTAAACAACAAATATAGTGGATAAATTTTTAAATCACACAACACATAAATACCAACAACCAACCAAACACTAAAACAATAATGAATCGCAACAAAGTAGAAAATGAAACAATCTCGCTTTCCAGAATGAAAAGACCTTCAGTTGTTGGCCAATTCTTCTAAGTGTAGCTTTCTCTTTATCTTAACCTGCCAAAGGTGTATGCACAGCGATAAAGTGAGAGAGAACATTATAATATTGGTGTAGATATTGCAGGGGAAAAATGAATGCCCCATAATCACAACCTTATCATCACATGCTGTACAGTCGCACAGATGCCGACATGTTAAGGTTCTCCATGCATTCAAGAGACAACTGCTTAACACCATTGAGATGTGGACTGAACTATTAGGATATTTCTTCTTTCTTGAACAGAATAAGATTGTGTAATTTTGTTCATTTGGTGGAACTTATTTTAAGTATTGCGAACAACAGGTATGGTTCTAAAAAGAATGATACATTGGGCAAACATTTATAACCTTCCGCACTTACATTCAGCCAAGCCAAAGACAACTTTATCTTGCACCATTGCATGATACATATATGTGTGTATATGTATTATGTATGCACTATATTGATGTGTGTGATTGTGTGAATGTGAATTACAGATTTGTGTGTATCACAATTTCGTTTTCACTTGGATTGTGAAGCTAGAGTGTTTGTTTCTTACTCTCATTTTGCTTGCTGAGAATATAAGGGAAAATGAAGAGAATCGCATTTTGAGTCTCATGTTTTTGGCGATTTGATTTCTTAATACTTGGATTGATTCATGGATCTGGACTTTTTTGTTCAGTAAGCAAACTGTTCTATTTTGTTTGTCGGTGCTTAATCTCAAATTTATTGTTCACGTTAACTAATTTTGAGGTTATAATACAATGTCTATGACCAAATGGGCTTTTCTTGTGGGGAGAGTTAGAGATGCATGCATGCATTTAGATGTCATAATATTTTTGCGTATGGTTTTGATGAGTATTGTCAATCACAAGCTGCTGTCATAAATTGTTTTGTTCGACTTTTAATGTCTTATTTTTCACTTCTTTGTGCACTTTAGGCCATTACTTCATCGGGAACTAAGAAAGGCGATTTTTTTTTGGCTGATGTGAGCACCAAGTTGAAGAACAAAAACATCACAACTGACATAAAAGTGGACACAAAGTCCAATGTAAGTTGCAGTATTTTATTGCTTTGTTTATATTTCAAAAGAATATTCTTGCAGGATCTTCTCTAGTTTCAATTAGATTCTCTGCCACTTGTGACTGGTAAAGCATTATGCTTGAAAGAATGAAGCTTGTTAGAGCCATTTATTCTCAAGATGTTTGGTGCTAGTTTGGTTGATTCGTCTGGTTTACGTCTTTTGACAAGGTGGTAGAACTCTAGGGAATGATCAATATGGAGGTTTTTCTTTTAAAATAAGTTGCTTACAGAGTAAAGTCTATACGTTATATTCTGGAAATATAGCAATGTGACACTACTAGATTTTGGGGTTTGCATTTTTTATGTTATGTTAATTTAACTATGCCTATCTATTTTTCAGTTGATATACTATGTCAAGTTTTAGGTCTTAAAAAAGTCATAATTCTCACATATAGTCTATACTCTTTAACTTTGACTCGTGTCTCCTAGATTTTGGATCTTTTGTGCCAATTTTATCATACAAGGTAGTTGAATGTGTAGCAAAGGTGTTGTGCTCACTGCTCACCATATGATATGCCTGTGAATACTTGGATTTCTTTATGTGGACGGATTAACTTTTTTACAATCCTCCAGCCCCAATCCCCGGCACTGAAAAAAGGGAAATTGATATTATAAGAAAAGAAAAGCATCCATACCATAAACTTACACCCTATCAACTTACCATTTTTCTGTTCACCCTATTATTCATTTTTTGACAATACAATGGCCTTTTATGTGTTGGATAAGGTGATGGTCTCATTCAATGTGCATGTATCTTGGTCTGGTTTGTTGGATTGAATTTGTATGTCACCTTCATTAACTTTTGCCTTGGAAACAAACTTTTGTTGTTATCCATATTTCTCTGTAATGTATTTGAATATTTTTTGACAGAAAGTCACATTATTGCAGTATTGCTACATTTAATGAGACTGATTTCCTTTTTCATTCAGTCAAGCAGATGATTTTTAGTCAAATGGATGAAATTTCAATTAACTTTTAATTTGCATTATCTTCTCTAGTTTGAACTAGATTCTCTATGGTTAGCTACTGATAAAGCATTATGCTCGAAAAGAATGCAGCTTGTTAGAGCCATTTATTCTCAAGATGTTGTTTTGTGCAAGTTTGGTTGATTTGTCTGGTTATTAGGCTGCAAGTTGAACAGCTGCATTTTACGTCTTTTGACAAGGTGGTAGAAGTCTAGGGAATGATCAATTTGGAGGATTTTCCTTTAAAATAAGTTGCTTACAGTGTTGAGGTCTATAGACTCTGTACTCAATACCCTGAAAATATAGCAATGTGACTACCTGATTTTGGGGTTTGCATTTTTCATGTTATGTTAATTTAACTATGCCTATCAAGTTCTCAGTTGATGTACCATGTCAAGTTTTAAGTCTTCAAAAAGTTGTAATTCTTGAATGTGTAGCAAAGGTGTTGTGCTCAGGATATGATATGCCTGCAAATACTTGGATTTCTCTATATGGACTGATTGATTGACAAACCTCCCGGTCCAATCCCCAGCACTGGAAAAAGGGACATTGACAATATAAGAAATAGAAAAGCATCCATATCATAAACTTACACCCTATCAACTTTGCATTTTTCTGTTCACACGATTATTCGTTTTTTGACAATACAATGGCCTTTAATGTGTTGCATAAGGTGATGGTCTCATTAAATGTGCATGTATCTTGGTCTGGTTTTGTGGGATTGAATTTGTATGTAACCTCCATCAACTTTTGCCTTGGAAACAAACTTTTGTTGTTATACGTATTTGGCTGTTATATATCTGAATATGCTTTAACAGAAAAGCACATTATTGCTACATTTAATGAGGCTGGTTTCCTTTTTCAATCAGTTTAAGCAGATGATTTTTAGTGAAATGGATGGAACTTCGACTAAATTATAGTTTGACCATGCTATATCTGAGCTTGTAGCTTCTCACAACCATTACTGTGGATGAACCTGCACCTGGACTGAAGACTATCTTTAGCTTTGTTGTTCCTGATCAAAAATCTGGCAAGGTAACGAATGTTTCCCTTCACACTGTCTCTTGTATTTTATATTGTTATGGTAAGAACTGCTCAAAGCTTGTGTGATTACTACTGCTCCATTTATGAGCGCATTAGACATGAGATCTCTTACTTATGAGATTTTGGTAACAGGTGGAACTTCAGTACTTGCATGAGTATGCTGGAATTAGTACTAGCATTGGTCTTACTGCAAGTCCCATTGTCAACTTCTCTGGTGTGGCTGGGAACCATATGGTTTCTCTCGGGACTGATCTCTCATTCGACACTGCTACTGGAAACTTCACCAAATACAATGGTGGAATAAGTTTCTCCGCATCCGATCTAGTTGCTTCGTTGACATTGTGAGTAGTTTTTTGATTGAAAGAAGGATAAAGATTAATGCTAAGTCGTCTTCTTGTATGTAGCTTACTTTGCCACTGTGTTTGACCGGAGTACCATATATCATCCGGAGATGGAGCTATTAGTCCTGAAACTCATTATGTATGGATAATTTGTGTGCATATTTGAACATTTGTTGTAAACATTTAGTGTAGCCTGCACGAGTGAATGAAGACAGGGAATGAGAACCATTCTATCTTCTTAGCATTTTCTTTGCACCAAGTGTATCTTATTAGCATGGCTAGTCTTAAGCCATCAAAAGAAAGATTCCTAAGTATTGGCTGCATTAAGGGTCAAACAGTGAATCCAAGCTTTATTTATGATTGGTTTTTGTGCTGTCTTAATAAGGTGATCCCATCTTGCATGCAGGAATGAAAAAGGTGACGCCCTTACTGCTGCTTACTATCACACAGTTAGCCCTTTGACCAATACAGCTGTTGGTGCGGAGTTGACCCATAGCTTCTCAAGCAACGAGAATACTCTCACCATTGGGACACAGCATGCATTGGACCCCCTAACCACAGTAAAGGCTCGGGTGAACAACTATGGCAAAGCAACTGCTCTTATTCAGCATGAGTGGCGTCCAAGATCCCTCTTCACCATTTCGGGAGAAGTGGACACCACAGCAATTGAAAAAAGTGCCAAGGTTGGATTAGCTTTGGCTCTTAAGCCATGAATTTAGCAATCACCCCCTGTTTTGAGTGGAAGGCTGGCCGGTTTTTGTATGCTGCAGAGCAATAAAGTAGGAAGAACGACTTTAGAACCGTCGTGTGGTGGTATTGGTTCCCTTAGACCTCGGTGGTTTTATGGGTTTGTATTAGATAATCTTTGGCTGGCGGAATGAACCAGCAGAACCATTTTTCTTCACATTTTTCCCATTGATCCATTACAAGTTTAATGGTGGATTAATTTTTCGAACTGAAATCTTTTGTTGTGCCACACAACTTGATCCATTTTGTTTCCTGTACTTCAAGCTTGGTAAACATATGGCTTATGCTGTAGTGTAGTCAGACACAAAATCCACTGGCTTGTTGAAGAACGGGTTTAGAATCCAGTCGTGATGCTGCATCGGCAATATGATTTTATGCGGTATAAGTGTCTGATACACTTTTAGATGCAACTCGTCGTGCAATCTTTGAACCTGTAACTGTCTAGCGCAGTACACGGAAACAGTATTTTCACATGCAAGGTAATTTTGCATATGTTTGACCCTCAATTCAGCAATGGAAGGTCCTTTGTGCAGTGGATCGCCCTTTTCACCTGGTTTAGTGTCACACCCTAATTGACTTGGGTGCAGAACAATGGGTCTTGGTAGCCCCTTGCACCAAGGCATGTTATGAGTTGGAAGCAATGTAATATGGCTAAGGTGTTCAATAGACTCTGAGGACTATAGAGGCTGTGTGACTACCTGAGTTTGACAATACGTGGTGGGCTCAATTGAGGTAATATTGGTGCATGAATTTGAATTGCATGGCATGGGCTTGACCTAGCATGTTTGATGGCTCATGGGCAAGGATTGACTGCTGAATTGAGGGCACATGGTTGGCACATGACTAGCACATGCATGTGACTAGACAATTGAGGACGGTTGTTGTACAAGACTTGGTCGAGGAGGGCAGTTGTGGACGGATAAACCATAACCTGATCATGGGCAAGCAAAAAAAGGTAGTTATCACATCAGGTGCTGAAATGGGAGAACTACATGCTTGCTGTCGAGCAGAAAAACAATCTAGCTAAAAATCAAGTATGACTGTGTAACTGACCCTTGGCAGATGGATGTGTCATCAACGACGCCTCTGTATAAATAAGGGTGCCAAGACATTCTATAGAGATAGAATCTTGGGCCGGATTTGAGTTTTCTTGTATATTGAGTGAGAAATCAATTTAAGGTTTGGGAGTATTTTCCTAGTAAATTCATGTGCGGCCTTTGTGTGACTGTGTGTGTCCCTATATTCATGTTTGTATGGCTGGTTGCAGTAACAACGCCAGGTAATCTCAGTTGTGAGAAAAAAACAAAAAAACGAGTTGTTACCCGATGACAACTAGCATGGTGTCAGGGTGAGTCCAATGAAACAAACCCATTATAGATTAGCTATTTCATATGGGGAATTAGGAAAACTACAAAGATTGTAGTACAAACCAATGCGTTTTCGCTAATAATATGTATTAAAGACTATAGGAATACAACAACACAGCGCACCATTTTTCACATATACATGCACTCTATTTATCTCCTGCAGGAATAGAAAACACAAATAGATAGTTTTCTTCTTACATGATAGCACCACCCATTTCAAAAGCCAAAAGAAACTCAAACTCCAACTTGTTTATTGAGATTCACATAGTTGTTGGACTTCATAGTTGAGCAGTATTACCTTGAAGGAGACCATCCCTAATTTGGGAAGCAACATCTCTCACTGCCCCTGGTCCATGTGGAATGAAAACCGAAGAAGACTTGGAGGAGGCACCAATCTCCCTCATAGTGTCGAAGTACTGGGTTACCAAGATCATGTCCATGACATCCTTGGAGGTTGTCCCAGGCACATTCATAGAGAATCCAAGCACGCTGTCCCTCAGCCCATCCACTATGGCTTGACGCTGACGAGCTATGCCAAGCCCAGCCAGGTATTTGGACTCTGCATCTCCCTCGGCTCGTTTGATCTGCAATATCTTCTCTGCTTCAGCCTTTTCATTTGCAGCTTCCCTCATTCTTGAAGCTTGTTGGGACAACCAAAAGAACCATCAAATCATGCAACAAAATAAATGGACCACAAAGATAGATAAAGTGAACTAGATTATTTGTTCAATGCTTGTTTGTGTGTGGCTTAGTAGAGCTTTTGTCTTAAAAATGTTTCAGCAATCAATAATCACATAAAACATTGATCAGAGCATATCACATCACAATATATTCACAATGCTGCTAAGTCCCAACGGAACCCTCGCCACAGGAATTAGAGGGATGATGATCAGCAACTGGTTCAATTGTTCTTTAATAGTATGATTTTAATCTATTCACACTACCATCAAGTATATCAATTTTTATTGGTGGAGAACAAAAAGTACAACATCAATATTGCAAAATAAGAATGTAAGCATATGATACCTGCATTTATCTCATTCATGGATCGTTTCACAAGCTCATCAGGTTCGATATCCACAATGAGAGTCTGAACAATCTCGTATCCATATAGAGACATGGCCTATGCAACCCCAGGAAAGGGAACCAAACCAAGATTTAGTTCTTCGATTTGGTAGGTCAAAACTATTACCCAAACAAACAATACCTTTTCAAGTTCGTCCTCAACAGCTTTTGCAATATCATTTTTCTGCTCAAAGACTTTATCTAGCTCCAACTTTGGCACGCTTGCCCTGATAACTGAGATAACAATCCTAATCCATCAGTTTTAAGTTTATTTACTCTTCTTGCATCCTACAAACTCTATCAGCATGTGAAGTTGGCATACTCTAAGAGTGACATACAAACAATTGGTTCACCGAAGTTCCATGTTAAACCACCAATGATACTAGAACAAGCAGACATAGTGGCTGAACTTAATTTGCAAACTATGTTCAAAGAGACAGAGGCTGAAATTAACTTCAGTATTTCATAACTTGAAGCTCATCATACTGAATAAAAAAATAAAAAAATTCTTCCTTTCCCTCCATTTACAATTATTTTGCCAGGCAAAATTATGATTTACTGCAATGAAGAAAAACACGACATACCGAAAACCACTCAAAATGAGACAAGAAATCCATATGAGATTAGCTCTAGAGGTAAAAACTTCAGAACAGATATGACAGAGTTGCTTGAAAATTTGCTAGAATGACATCCAATGTCAATATGGATAAAGGATGGACAAATTTGATTGGAACTTTCAAAGTGATTACAAGATTACAGTCAACATCATACCATCAAATACATAAGCCTGAATTTGCTCCTTGGTGTTGCTTAGCTTATAGAAAGCATCAGCTGCTTTTTCTGCTATTGCTCGGTATTGAATAGAAGCAACCACAGTCACAAAAACATTATCCTGAAGACACAAAATGGATCATAACCAACTATTTTATTGCAGATTATATCACATAAGATGGTACCATATTGCTAAAGACGGCATTGTATGTGTTTTTGGCTTAAGTTGTCACTTTCCCGACTCCCAGTCAGAGCTCCAAATAGAAAAACAAAATTGGGGAATTTGTGTGTTTGCTATGAAGTATACTATCTGAATCAATTATTCCTCAATTTAAATGATGATCTTTCAATTGATTTTAATAGAACGTTTTATTTGTAATTTCAAGACTTGATAATGCTGAATAACAGGAAACTACAGTAGAAGATATAATTAAATTGCCTTATTTCCTATTACATTAAACAGAATAACTCACATCCAGCCTTATTGCCAAGATTTTGTGTGATATTCTGTTGCTCATGATTGAATAGACGCTCACAAAATAGGAAACAAAACAGAAATAAACTACCTTGGTCTTTGTTTCACATCGAACATCAAGCTGCTGCACCCTTAATGAAAGGTAGCCTGCTAACTGGCTTCCAATACACCAAGGCATACAGTGACAACCAGGATTAAGAACATCATCGAATTTACCAAAATTTTCTCGGATAGCTACAGTAGATTGGTCCACTTGAATACAACCCAAAGCTTGTCCCATTGTTGGATTGCCTGCTACAGTGACAAAATGAGGATTACTTTTAACTTTGGGGAGCTATAAACAATTGCACAACAATATACAAGTTAAAACAATAGATAGCTGTTGTGTACGCCCCATAGTGATCCCAGAAACACAAATCTACTAGCAACATATTATTAAAGCTTCCAGAGTACCCATATATTCCCAAAGCCATAAACACCCAGACTACAAAATTCTCCATTTCTAGTTCTATATTCCAAGAGTGAAGTGCAATTCTAATGCATAAACAAGAGAAAAATAATTTTTAAAAATGAAACTAAATACAATAGCTAGGCATATAACCACGGAAACTACAAAACAGCAAACGAAACAAGGAAGAGAGTAGTTTATTTGTCACTAGAGAAGGCGGACTAGGTGTAGAAACTCAAAGTAAGGCTAGTAAGATGATCAATCATACAAATTGTATTAGCTAGATTGGATTGTGCCATAAACCAGGGACCATAGAGAAGACACTCAGAGTAGTCATCACGAGGCATAGATGACTACTGTGGTCAAATTTATTATACTAAAGTTCATAAGCAATAGATAAGTACTGCACACTGTATATTTTGTAGCATGAACTGATAGCTGGTGGACCAAACCTTCATTACACATACAAAGTTGCAGGTCATAAGGAGATACTTATAACTAACTATAAATAAAAGCTCATCTACCCCCTCATCAATCATATAAACTTCAACAATTTTGAATAAAGTCAACCCAAAGGATACAAAATTACATAAAAGAATTTCACAAGAATGGCTTGCCTGCAATAAATATTTCTATTTAGCTCAAACATAACAACAATTACCTGGAAGTAAAGGCTAAGTTCCCAATGGATGACGTTAAGAAAGGGAGAAAGGGCACAAGCAATAATTTCTCACATTTTCTACCTTGAATATTATATCAGAAAGTTGTACCACAGGAAGCAAATTCTCTTTCGCTTCTGGTGTCGTTAACCACCAAACATCCATTTTGATAAGATAAGTTAAACACGTCACCAAGTTGAACAAATGAACAATCACTTTCTTGCTGAATTGGTCAATCAATGCTGGACAAGATCATAAATATGTATGTTCTTACTATTCTACCAAGAAAATACAAGCTACTTTGATTATCTTGCGGACCCAGATATTAATATCCCCACAGAAAATGAAAAAAAAAAAACTTATAATCAAAATCACTGCAAAGGCCTTCTAAAAACAAATAATTAATAACCAGATAAGAACAAGAAAATATGAAGGAAACCACATTTGTCGAAGAGAGTAAATGGTTGTTTTAACAGACTTTGTGATTGTAATGAAAAATCTGTATACAACAGTGAACTACAAAAACCCAGTTCAGAAAATGCAGTGAATCACATTCAAGACTGAATGAAAAAATTCTTGCGACGACGATGATGATGATTGTTTATGCCACAGTGCTATGAAAACCCAGATTTTCTTGCGATGTAGAAGAACAGTGAATCTAGAAATACAAAATATAAGAAGATAAACAATGAGAGAAGAAAGTTTTTCGCTTAATTACCACGCGAACTTTGATCGACAAGTCGAAGGTTTGAACGTGAACCCAAGATGAAGAGAGCAAGCAATAAGAGAGAGTGTTTTGATATAAGTTGTGAAAGAGGTGTTGGAAATGTATGTTGATTTATATGGTTGAAGTTACAGGTAGAGACCCCACCAAAGACTCCGTTACAGCCTTGCTTTTCTGGGAAAATACTTTTTTAATATCTTTTTCTTACTTTCAACCAATAAACACACTATCTAAATAAATTTTATTTTTAATTATTTTTTAATCAATAATTATAGATTATTCAATTCAAAAATGATGGAGCCAAGATACTAACTTTGATATCATAGTCGGACCCAGTCTTGAGAGGGAGGACCCATTGAAATGTAATATGTATATAGTGATACTAAATAACTTTGTTTAAAAATAAATCAAAAGAAAGCTAGAAGATAAAAGAATAAATTTTACAACTATACCTTTTTTAGATATAGTCAATTTGAACTCATCTAACACATATTAAAAGACGGCATAATTTACAACATTTTTATTATTAGAGTTTTAAGTTTTAGAATCCACATCGAATCTCGGTAGTTGATCGTTATGATAACTTAGTGAGGTTCGTTTATAGAAAGAGTAACGAGCGTAGTCGAAGACCACATAATCCACCGATAAATATCTATCGAGGTAGTCTTTAAATGTTGTTTTGCTTCACCCCTTACTCTTACCAGCAACAAGAAAGATACACAATAGAGATGTTCTCATTTTCCTCCCAATCATCATTGCCATGAGTTTATCTGATGCCACAGTTAGTGATAATGTGCAACAAAAGCCTTTGCACAGAATTTAGTGGAAATCCACTTTGACTTGTTTGTGATGCCGGAAATCAAAATTTTGATACCGTACCAATTTTTATTATATTTTGTGAATATTTTTATTATTATTGTAGTATCCAAAAAAATGTTAAAAATAGTTATTATAATAGTGGTAAAAATATCCATAAAAATGATAATTTTTTGTATTGAATAAAAATGATAAAAAGAGTTATCACAATAATAATAAAAATACTCGCAAAAATAACAAATCACCCACAAACATGATAAAATTTTTAATTATAAAATGACCCCTTCAAAAATTAGAAAAATAACTATTAAAATAATAAATTTTGAATGTGTGGCGCATAAATTCATTAGGACTGTGTATTTGAATTAGCTAGACAATTATTTTTCTAAAATTACATTAGTATTCAAAAAATCAAAAAGTCTCATTTAAATTTGTCACTTTAGGCCACAATATGTGTCAGGTCGACAAAACCGGTGAAAGAATTAGTCGAGATATGCGTAAACATGATTGAACATCCTAACTGTTGAACCAAAATAAAAATAAAAAATAACACACAAGCATAACAAATACTTGAAACAAACAGCCATGCCACCAACTTCATTACGAAAAGGTATGAATCCAAGCAAATTCAAACAACAAAAGCCAAGAATAATAACTTGATATTATTGAAAGAGTCGGGCTACATCATTTCATAACTTATTCAAATATACTAGTAATTAATAAGAAGATGAAGCACCCCCCGGGGGGGGGGGGGAATGTTTGTCATGGCTGCCCCCTCATTTCGATCCATCCGCATCAACAGATAACTTCATCCCATTCTCGCAGTCAGAAGGTCCAACAGATATATAGAAATGGACACCCTTGGTGAGAGTAACGATAGCATGCCCACCTTGATCAAGCAATTTTCCTCTTGTTCCATCGCATTTGTCGAAACCATGTTGATCCACTTCCGTAACGGTACGACCTTCGTCATATTTGAACACTATCCCAACACAAACATAAATAAATGCACAAAAAAATTAATGATTTGTTCGAAATATAATGTTTTGCAAGCACACACTAGTAAGGCAAAGAAAACAAAAAATTCTACTGATTTCTAATATTCATGATAAATGATGATAGGGATATGAAGAAAAGACCTAAGATGTCGCCCTCGAGAAAGGTCTTGGGTTTAGCCCAAGCAGAATAATCCACGAATACGGTCCAACCATGGCTGTCTCCAACAGTGAACACATTCGCCCAACTTGACTTTGTACCACTTAAAACCAGTAAAACGAAAAATATCCCGGCAACAGAACTAGCCATTATTGTTGTGTGAGAAGAAGGCCTTAGTGTTCAGACTTGACAAACACCCTGAGTGAGAGAAAGAGAGTGTAAGGGTGGGTAACCCTACTCGGAGAAGGGGATTTTATACTATCAGAATCTTCTTAATCAAGGCAATCATAATTACATAATTTGATCGAATAATGGATAATAACATTTGAATCTTTGTAAATTAATGCTTTTCAAATAATTTTTTTAATTGTAATAAATGTTGTTTTTAATTATTGTAAACTTATTTTGGGAGACTATCAAGGCTACTGCACTCTCAGTGGAGGTGGAGGTGGCAATAGGGGGTGAGAATAGAGGTAATGGTAAAAAAAATTATAATTTTTGTAGGCACCCTTTAATAAATAGATATATATCTATCTTTATATATAAAACAAATATTTTGATATATATTTTGGTCGAATAATGGATAGTAACATTAGAATCTTTGTAAGTTAACGATTTTCAAATAAAATTTTTAATTGTCACAAATATTATTTTTAATTTTCATAAACTTATTTTGGGAGGCTTTCAAGGCTACTCGACTCTCAGGACATCTCCAATTCTTACTTAAATTTTAAATTTAAATAGTAAAAAAGTAAAAATATAAGTTCTAGAAAAACTTAATTTTTTACTAAAATATTTAATAGTGGGATTTGACTTTGATATCTTCCATAACGCACAATTGCTTCTTGAGGGGCTTTGAAAATCTTCTCCCACAATGCCTTATTCCAATCAAATTCCACCATGTGCCAACATAACAGCCTTTTCCCTCTATTTGTTTGTAACCACGCATTTGAATTTATTTTCTATAAAAAAAAATATTTTATTGTCTTTCTATAGCTACCCAATAAATTGTGTCATTATTACCCAACATTTAAATTTATCTCCCGATTTGGCACATTCATGGATTATTCTCCAATAACTTTAGGAGGGTGGGGATGGGTTAAAGGTGGAGGTGGTGGCAGTGGAGGTGGCAATGGGGGGTGAGAATAGAGGTACATCGCACGGGTCACTTGCTAATATAT
>CM042193.1:13083772-13109924 GCA_023539305.1 Ilex asprella
ATATATATATATATATATATAATAAAACAAGAATGTGTTTGAATTTTCTCTCAGTCATATTTTTTCCCTCAAAATCATCATCAATCACTTACCTCACTCATCATCCTTTTGTCAGACTCAAACGTCAAATCATATCAGCCATTTTTTTTAAATGTTTAATTATTTATATATTTCTTCCCTAAAAATATTATATCACTTATTTTTATTATATATTTAATTATTTAATATTTGATTAATTTGTAGTTAATATATTTTAAAAAAATTTAATATAGTAAGATCAATTTTTTAAACGCTTGAATTTTATATTTTATTGTGCCTTCAAACATGAGTTATGACTAGTATATTTATATTCTGCATCGCACGGGTCAAAACACTAGTTTATCTATATATAAAACAAACAAATTAGAGAAAAGAAACCATGAAATTCTTCCCTCCTTATTTCATAAATACTTAAGAGTATTGATTGTTTTTATGGTTTAATTATAATTTTTCCCATCCAACTATGCCTCTTATTGTAACCAGTTCCCTATAATTTCAAATATTGTAATTAGCTCCTTCAAGTTTTAAATAGATTAAATTGACCGACAATAGTGATAGAAATTTGAAAGTACCATTACAACCTACATATTGTATATTATTTTTCATATTTTTTTATTAAGGTACTAATTCAATCCCTAAAAAATAAGAAAACAGAAAAGTTAAGAAAAAAAATTCATTTGTTCATTCCAATACCAACACATTGCACAACACCATGTTCATTTTCATCTTTACTTTCATCTTCACCGCCACCTGCACCTCCATTTCCACCCAACAACAACACACATGAGTGCGCACACACACATTCTTTTTAGGGATAATTGTGTCTAACTTATATAATTTTTTATGGTCTCAAAAATGAACTTTTAGAGTTATTTACAAAATATTCAAACTTAAAAGGACTATTTGTTGAAATTAATACTTGAAAATGGTAAATAGCCTCAAGTTGAAGGGGGAATTTTATAATTAACCCTTATTAATTGAAAAATTAAGGCTATCTCCAATCATATTTTATCATGTGTCCCTATTATAGTTTTCTATATATATAAAACAAACAAATTAGAACGGAGAATAGTTGAGAAACGTTCCCTTCACACTTTCTAATTTTATTGAAGTTTGATTTTTTTAAGTACCATACTAAGTCTTCCTCTAATCACATTATACCATGTATCTTTTTAACCACCCCTCAACTCCCCATTAACTATCCAACATTTTTTAAAAGTTATTTGTAAAATTATTTTTATTTTTCAATAATCTATTTTAACTTTTTATTTACATTCTTAAGTGAAGGTTAAAGAGAAAAAAATAAATTAAAAAAATGATATAATATATATCTCGCGCATCACATGGGGACATGGCGCTAGTGTGTGTGTGCATGTATATATATATATGTCTTAGAATTTTAAATGTTTTAATTCAAAACTTAATGTTGGTTGTAATTAACTCTTACCGTTTGTCATTAGTAACCAACTCTCCTCAATAACTAATTATTCCTTTTTACATTTATCTAAAAATTATTTTTAGCACCTAAAAAAATTTATAATTATTTATCTAACTTTCAAGTATTAGGATGAAAGAGAAAAAGAATTATAAAAAAGATAAGAATTATAATCTCGTGTGTCACATGAGGTCGACAATTACCTGATTTTTCAAGTGATAGGATGAAAGAGAATAATCATAAATAAAAAATAAAAAAAACATAGATTAGACCGCCACTCTTTATACTCATAGGTCAGATAATTTGCCCCCACTCCATAGGTTCTAGGAATCAAGTCTGTGGGTACGAAAAAACATAATGGTCTTCCTCCGAAACAACATACCCCTTCCCTAAAAAGGTTTTCATCAATTAGGGTTGTAATTTAGGTTGGATAATTCGAATTTAACTTGAAAAAATTAGAGTTTGAATTAGAATTTTTAATACTTGAGTTGAATTTGGATTAAAAAATCTCAACTCGAATTTAATTTGAATCGAGCCAAGCCGGATCGGGCCAGGCCGAGCTCGAGTTGAGGCATCAGGAATATGAATTTAACCCGAACTCGACAAATTTAAAAAAATTATATATATAAAGCATTAGCACTTTTTTTTTTAATTTTTCCTCTATCGTCTTTTGTGTCTTGTTGCTTGCTACTCTGTTATGCGTGATTAATGATGATAGTGTGATGCTTTAAGTTTAATTTTTTTATGGGTCTAATTTTTATGTTTTATGGGATTGTATTTTTGAGATCACTAACTTTTTGGTGTGAAAGCAGATGATCAATAATCGTGCACTGTTATGAATGGAATATATGTATTATTTTATGAATTTATAATTATTCTTCCTCTCTCTGTCTCTTTTGCGGTGAACCCGAATTTAATTTGAGCCCACCCGAATTAAACTCGGACAGTACTCAAATCCAATTTCTCAACCCGAAGTAAGATTAGGGTGAGAGTTAGGGTTAAAGTTATATACATAGGGTTAAACTAGAGTTAACTGTCTAACCCTTCCAACCCATCCGAGTTACACCCCTACCACAATAGTGTATGGGTAGGACCCCCTCCGATCAACATTACAAATGTGTTGGGATTACATTCCACATCAATATCTAATTTCTCTTGATTTGTTTTTTTTTTTCTTGTGGAATGCATAATCTATTTTGGTTTTTGAAAAGTATCTCTATCGCACGTTTTTTGGATTTGTGATTGTTGCGTAAATTTGAAAACGCGTAATCACTTATAAACTAGCTAACTTGGTCAACTAGAATCTCTCAATATGAAATTTCTATCACATCAACAACCTTGACGGGTTCACACATGTTAAAAATTGTTTCATGAATGAATGACAATGGCCTGGCATGATGTACATAGTGATTATGAATGGTTTCTCAATCTCGGCGATGGCCACAAAAGACCATATATGGAAATGGACTAAGACTATGGTATCACGAAAAAAAAAAAGTTATTGTAGCTTTAAAATTTATTATTTTAATATATATTTTTATAATCAAAAAAATTATCAAATTTCTGGATGATTTGATTTACCACAAATTTGATAAATTTTCTTACAACAGTGATTAGAATACTTATAAATGTAATAAATATCAATACAATACAAAATTTTTTGGGGGATGTGGATTTCCACTAACTTTTGTGCAAAAGCTTTTTTGTTGCACATTATCACTCACTGTGGCATCAGATAAACTCATGGTAATGATGGTTGGGAGGAAATGGGAACATCTCTATTGTGTATCATTTATGTTAGCTAGCTGTAGAAAAATAAGGATTGGGTATCATTTGTGGTCCATTTGTCTGAAGCAAAGAGAAAAAAAGGTGTTTTCAAAGGCTGAAGGAAGTAGAAAAGTACGAAAAATATGAGAGCTACTTATAGAAAGAGGAAAGGATTAGACAATGGTAAAAGGGCATCTTTAGGCTGCATTGAAAGCTGCATTTATTTAGAAAGTGTAGAATAGATGGGAAACTACGCGGTGCCGATTTTTTTTTTATTAGTACCGTTGGTTATTACTATATCTAAAAAAGGCACAGTTTTAAAATTTATTCTTGTATATTCTAGCTTTCCTTCAATTTATGTTTAAACAAAGTCATTTAGTTTCACTATATACATATTACATTTCAATGGGTCCTCCCTCTCAAGATTGGGTACGACTATGATATCAAAGTTAGTCTCGTGCCTCCATCATTTTTGACCTGAATAATTTATCATTATTGATTAAAAATAATTAAAAAAAAATGTTTTTGGATATTACAATGGTATCAATTTATGACAATTTTAAAACAAAATTATTAGATTATGTAATCACTTTTAGAAAAGTGAGATTATTGACCCCGTTTTTGTTGAAAACAACTCCATTGTTAATCTTTTGATTGGATAAGAATATTCATTAATTTAAGTCAGATGTCAAAAAAGGTTGTTAATTTTAATAAATTTAATCTTAAAAAATTCAATAGATTGTTTCAAAATTGCCATTGGGAATCATGGAATTGCAGACAATTTAGAATAGCAGATGATCACAACCTGAATTGGCACTTTCCCAGAAAATCGCACGAAAAAGCAAGGCCGTAACGGAATCTTTGGCGGGGTCTCTACCTGTGACTTCAACCATATAAATCAACATACATTCCCGACACCTCTTTCACAACTTATATCAAACACTCTCTTTTTGCTTGCTCTATTCATCTGGGGTTCACATTCAAACCTTCAAAACTCGAGTGTTTGGGTGGAGTCAGAATTTTGTTTATTTCGGACTAAACTAAGTAATGATACACAAATTTGTCTTTGTACAAGATCAACAGTCAAATATTCTAACAGTTACAATCAATGAGCGATTAATAAGAGAACAGTAAATAAAAGGTAAACGTAGAGATTCATAGTGGTTCGGTCCGGATGACCTACTCCATTCTCGGAAACGACAATGGTGGCCTGTGGTATTTTATTGATGACGTCGCCGGGAGAGTAATTTCGACGAGTGTTACAGTGTCTTGGGGGAGACACAGAGAGAGAGAGAGAGCAATG
Organism: Ilex asprella; assembly: GCA_023539305.1. Classification (NCBI taxonomy): domain Eukaryota; kingdom Viridiplantae; phylum Streptophyta; class Magnoliopsida; order Aquifoliales; family Aquifoliaceae; genus Ilex; species Ilex asprella. Next base: position 13,088,317 of record CM042193.1, read on the forward strand.
TGTATAAGGGTCCGTATGGAGGTTTCAGAGGTCTGTCCTCAATGTTAAGAGGAGTTACATTATATAGCTAGGGTAAGGCGGTGATACGGTGACGTGAGGCATAAGACTTCTACTACTTTGATAAGTGTAGTTATGGTAGGAGATCTCCACACCCATCTCGATATTTTCTCCCTCGTACTCCTATTCTTTCGGATGAGGACTCTCAACTGGATTGGACCTGATCCTCGTTTTGAGCTTGAACTTGTCTTGAGTTGATGTGGCTTGGACTTGAAGTGGACTGCATTGGGACTTGCATTAGAGTCAATAGGGGAGGAGATGATAGGCATGCCATGGACAGCGTCCACTTGGAGACTACATGAGTGGCACCCCTTTGGTATCCTTGGGCGACGCCCACTTGGGTCCTTGGGCGGCGCTAGAGATGTCAATGGACCGAAGCAGAGGCAGGGGGTATAGTCTCCATCTCCGTACCCGCTTAAAAAAATTTCGTTCATCCCCAGTCCAACCCCGTTAGCGGGTATAATTTTCATCCACATCCCCTTTCACAGGTAAATTTTTAATCCCCGTCCCCGTTTCTCCCGTACCCGCCCAAGCTGAAGCTAATTAAATCTAATATTTTAAATAATCTGATAACATTCTAAATAATCTAACACAACATAATATAATATAACATATTTGAATAAAACACAAACAATAAATGTCCAAAATACTACTTCAAAATACTACATATTTGAACAAAACACAAACAAATGTCTAAAACCAATGTCCACAAATAACATAATGGTGATAAAATCAACTAAATCAACTCAATATAGATTTATATTTATTTATTTATTTAGCGGGTAACGGGGACCGGGACGGGGGTAAGGGTAAGTTCATCCTCGCCTCCATCCCCACACGAGTTTATACGAGTATCCCCGTATACGTCCATCGTCCAATATGTATAGTCCATCCCCGGTCCAAATGGGACAGGTTTGGACGAATACCCTTTTTTTTTTTATCCACCGCCATCCCTAGGCGGCGCCCTCCTTTGGGGATGATATTTTGGTTCCTTTGATGCTTTGGACTCCGATGCTTTAGGCTTTCTCCTGATGCTTTGGATTCCTTCTTGATGGGTTGACCCAACTATGATTGGTTCTTACATTGGGCTTTTCGGGTTCACTTAAATTAGACTTGGTCTAGTTAAATTCGGGCTCATTATTTGCTCTCATGCCCAGAGCCTCTAACTTTTTTCGGAGGAAAGGGTTGAGGATATGTGTTTCGTCTTCATTTGAGTGAGCAGAAATTTTCTTGTTTCTCACGATACTTTTTCTTCTTCGGAGATTTGCTGAATTTATCGATATGAGATTTTTTTTTCCAAAGCATTTTGTCTCATTTTCTAATACTAATAGGCATAGCCCACCAACTTTGACTTTTTTTTTTTGCTTGGACAATGGCCTCTTGGGCACTGCCCCCTTTTCCCTCTTTTTTTTTCTTTCTTCCTTGGTTTCCCTGGGTGCCGCCTCCTTTCCCCCCTTTCTTCTTCTTCTTTTTTTCTTTTGTTTCCCTTGGGTTGGGCGTCGCCTCCCTTCTCCCTCATTCTTTCTTCTTTTTTTTTTTTAGGCGTTGGCCTCTTGGGTGCCGCCTCATTTTTTTTTGGCTTTCTTTGCTTGGGCGTTGCCCTTTGCTCCTTCTTCATTATTTTTTTTTGGGCACTGCCCCTTTCATCCTTTTTTTAATCCTTGATGCAAAGTGATGAGGGGCTTTGGCATGAAGTCCATGGGCAATGTAGGCAACGCCCTGTCACATGCTAGCGACTTGGGTCTTGCACTAGGCGGTCGTGAAGATGAGTCGAGAGACTGGACGAGATGGGAGGACCCATCCCCATGGGCGACGCTAGGGCCTTGTTGGACGACGCCTTCTTTACTGTGGACTCCGGTATGACATCAAATGTAGGGGAGACTTGGTGAGCGCCGCCAGCTTGTCAGGTGAGGTAGGAGCATTGCAAGTGACTTTGAGCGCCTCCTTTGAGCAAGAATGAGAGTTAGGCACCTCTTTTAGGTGAGAGGGAGAGCTGGTCGGCGCCAGGAGGAGACTGGGCACTGGTTGGTGTTGTCTGGCATGCATGGGCAATGATGGAGGCTCTCGTTGCTTTTAGAGTGGGGTTTTTTCCTCTTCTCAAGGGACCGAGGTTTTATGCTCCAGTGCTTCTCGGTTAGGGTCCGATTGCTGAGTTGTTTCCCAAGAGGTGGTTCCCCCACTTTTTTTCAGTCTAGGACTTCTGTGCTAGCCTTTGTATTGCTATAGGAGTTGAAACTCCTGTGCAGTCTTCTACCGGGACTCTAGCTCTACATAGTTATTTTGTTTTGAATTGACTTCGGTCAACGAAAGGCTTTGGATATCTGTGACCCTGGGATATCAGAGAGGCAGACATGGAGGCTGCTAAAAAATAAGTAGGGCTCGGACGACAGGCTTAAGAGGATATCGCTGAGCAATTAGAACTCGAGTGACAGGCATGAGAGGATGCCACGGAGTAGTAGGGCTCGGGCAATAGACACGAGAGGATGTCGCGGAGCAAGTAGGGTTCGAGTGACAAGCATGAGAGGATGCCACGTAGCAGTAGAGCTCGGGCGGCAGACACGAGAGGATGTTGCAGAACAAGTAGGACTCGGGCAGCAGGCACAAGAGGATGCCACGGAACAAGTAAGGCTCGAGTGATAGACACGAGAGGATGTCACAGAGTAGTAGAGCTCAGGCGGAAGACATGAGAGAATGTCGCAGAGCAGTTGAGGCTGCTTGGGAGCGGAGGTGGAGCTATGTATAACTCAGAAGAAGGCTGTCGTGGCGGAGACTCATTCCATTGAGATGGAGATGAGGATGACTCTGAGGACCTAGGCGCCTAAGACTCATTCCATTGAGATGGAGATAAAGAGGGTGCTGATAAGTTGGGCGTCTAATGTCTGGTGTTGGGCACCTGGTAAGAGGGGGTGAGACTCATCATCTGGGCACTTGGTGAGAGGGGGTGAGACCCATCGTTTGAGCGTCTAGTGAGAGGGGGCGAGACCCATCATCTGGGCGGCTACTATTGAGAGCCTGATGAGAGGGGGTGAGACTCATCGTCTGAGCACCTAGTGAGAAGGGATGAGATCCATCGTCTGGGTGCTTGGTGAGAGGGAGTGAGACTCATCGTCTAGGCCCCATCATGGGGGCAAGTTGGAGAGGGCAATATCCCTCGTTAAGGCGACATCAAGAGGAGCGCCCAAGGTGGAGAGGGCAAGACCCCTCGTTTGGGTGACATCATGGGAGACACCCAAAGTGGAGAGGGCGAGACCCCTCTGGGCGCCTTTGTTTACCTTGTTTTTGTTAGGTCGTCTACTGTTTGAGATGAAAATGAGACAATTAATAATCTTGCAAAATTTTATTTCATAAAATAATGAATAACAAAATAAATCAACTAAAACAAAAAAAGATAGATAAAATCCTTAGGTGTTCGGTGTCCCATAGGTGAGTGAAGGTTTTCCGGGCGAAGTCCGGGTCAACTCCTACTCCTGACCCTCAAGAGATCGTCTGAATTTCTCTGAGGGGTTGCTGGTATTCTCTTGTTTTGATTTCTCCGAGGGGTTGCTAGTGTTCTCTGTCATCCTAGTCCCGACCAGGTGGTAGTGTTTGTCCTCTGCCAACAACGTACTGCCTCAATTAGCCACATTGTATGAGCTTTTTGATCTGCCTCTTGAGCTCATAGCAGTCATTAGTGTCATTGTCATGGTCGTGATGGAAGCGACAGTACCTGCTGTGATTTCTGCGATTTTGGGCGGACTTTATTTTTTCGGACCAGCGGAGTGTGGGGTCATCCTATATCTGAAATAGGATATGCTCCATCGAGGTGTTAAGTGGTGTGAAAAGTTGTCATTCTCTCGGGGGGTATGGACCAAGACGGTCCTTGACAGAGACTCGCTCAGTTTTCTGTCTCTTGTTCTCTGTCTCCCACTTATTTTTGCAGGTGTCTTTCCTTTTCTCCCCTCTCTAGGAGGACTCACTCCGACGGACTTTGGTGACGTCCTCGGTATTTATGTATTTTTGTGCCCTAGATAGCAAGTCGGGCATACTAGAGAGCAACTTTTTTACGACGGAGAACATGAAACTTGATGAAGGTGGCCAGGGGCTACCTTGTCATCTAGTTCCTCAATTTGGAGGACCTTCTCATTAAAACGAGCGAGGTAGTCTCTGAGGCTTTCATCTCTATCCTATTTGATAGTGAGCAGGTGGATTACGGGCTTTTGATGTCGGCGTCCCCCAATAAAGTGGGAGACGAAGGACCTGCTGAGTTCTGCAAATGAGTGTATGGTGGAGGGCATGAGTTTAGAGAATCACTGGCGAGCAGACCCTTTCAAAGTGGTAGGAAAGGCTCGACTTATATCTCTTCAGGCACAATGTGGAGTTGCATGAGGGACTTGTATTTGTCGATATGGTCAAGGGGGTCTTTGGTGCCATCAAAGGTCTTGATGGTAGGCATCTTCAATTTTAAGGGCAAAGGGTAATTTACTATATCAGCAACAAAAGGAGTGTCGGTGCGTCTTACCACGTCATCCACTGTTTCGGGCGCCTAGGCCTTGATGGCGTTGAGGGCATCGCCGAGTTGATTTTGCACCATTCTAATCTTCTCGTCCCACTGGTTTGGGACATCTTCAGTTGGATGATGGTATTGGCTTTCATGGTTACCATATTGGCTTTCGCCGTCTTCGTTCTCCAACGCAGGTACGTGTGGAGGAGATACATATGTGCTCCCTGTGCGTTGAGGAGGGACTTCTAGGCGAGGGGCACCCTGTGGCCTCGGGGCATTCTGGGTGGGGACCCTATGATGAGGAGCTGCTTGACGTTCAGAAAGGACAGGCAGTGGCTCGTCTCCTGTTGGAGAGAGTGGGACTCCTCCCATGGGGTGAGGCACAACGCCTCCCTGGGTGAGCATTAGCTGAATAATTTGCTAGTTCTGTTTCACCAGCAGTTGCATGGTTTAGAGAAGTTGTTGATGTTGTCCAGATGCTGTAGCAGAAGGTTCTGAGGGTGCTAGGGGAGGCGGAGCCTTCTCCCGGTGATTCGGGTTGTTATCCGCCGGTTGTTGGCTCATAGATCAGATGGTGATTGTCATAGGTGAGAATGAGAAAACTAGTCATTCTCACAGACGACGCCAAACTGATAATACACAAATTTGTCTTTGTGTAACATCAACAATCAAGTATTCGAACAGTTGCAATCAATGAGCAATAAATAAGTAATTAATAAGAGAACAGTAAATAAAGGGTAAACACAGAGATTTATAGTGGTTCAATACGGGTGACCTACTCCACTTTCGGGAACGGTAGCAGTGGCCTGTGGTATTTTATTGATGACGTCGCCGGGAGAGTAACTCTGGCGAGTGTTACAGTACATTGGAGAGAGAGAGAGAGAGAGCAATGTGTATAAGGGTCCGTGTGAAGGTTTCAGAGGTCTACCCTCAATATTGAGAGGACTTACATTATATAACTAGGGTGAGGCGGTGACGTGAGTGAGAAGACTTCTACTGCTTTGGTAAGTGTAGTTATGGTAGGAGATCTTCGCACTTATCCCGATATTTTCTCCCTCGTGCTCCTATTCTTTCGGAGGATGACTCTCAACTGGATTGGACATAATCCTCATCTTGAGCTCGGACTTGTCTTGAGTTGGTATGGCTTAGACTTGGAGTAAACTGCATTTGACCTTGAGCTTGGACTTGGAGTGGACTACATTTGGACTTGTATTGGAGTCAAGAGGGTAGGAGAGGATAGGCATGCCATGGACGACGCTCACTTGGAGACTACATGGGCGGCGCCCCCTTGGGCTACGCCCACTTAGGTCCCTGGGCGGCACCCTCCTTTGGGGATGACCTCTTGGTTCCTTTGATGCATTGGACTCCGATGCTTTGGACTCTATCCTGATGCTTTAGACTTCCACTTGATGTGTTGACCCAACTCTGATTGGTCCTTACATTGGGCTTTTCGAATTCACTTAAATTGGGCTTGGTCTAGTTAAATTCAAGCTCATCACTAATTTTTTTTTTTTTGAAAAGAGAATTTATTTCATGAAAAATCAAAGATTAGAAGAAACAAAAAATAGAAACTGATAAGCAAATCAGTAACTATTTTAACAAGCAAAACAGTAGATTGTACAAAACATTTTGTTATCAACAAGCAAATCTATACAGTAATGGTTTTCTGGCCTTGTAGCTCAGCTACTGCCCTGCCTGATCAACTTCTTCCATCTACAATAGACTGCACTAGCCACAATCTGCAACACAGCACAAACTGCACCAACTCACAGACTGCAGCAGCATCCTTCAGACCATTCCACAGCAACATCACAGCAGCCTCAGCACATAGAAATTAAAATTCTAACTCCACAAAGTTGGCTTTAATTCTTCAAAAGGACTAAAATCAAATAATTTCATTGTGTTATAAACCTCATAGCCCAGTTCCTGCTCCAGTCATACAGATCAACTCACAAAAACAAACTGCCAGAATAGCATAAAGCATCTGAAATAGATCAAATAATCACAGACCAGCAACATCAGCTATCCTCAAAACACCTCCAACATAGAAATCATAAAACCATCAGTCACACTCCAACAAACCAAAATTGAATCTTAGCACATCACTATCTGAACTGCAATCAAATCTGACTTGCAAAGCCAACTTGATTCAGCTCATGGAGATAAAACTCCTCCACACACCCCTGATACCCCTCATGCTTATCTAATCCTTTGCCTTATTTGAATTGGACTCTTCGATCCTTCCTAGGACAAAAGACATCTATTATTGAATTGGACTAATGAAATTGAAACAGTTTTTGATCATCATATAACTGTATCAGAATTTTTGTTCAATCATTGAATGTCTTTTATTCCATGTCACGCCTCAGAACCAACACTAAACAATAAGGAAAAGGACCCAACACTTGGGTAAATACTTTTAGTACTTCTTTTGAGTTTGGAAAAAAAAATCCTAACGAAATATAAATTTAGGTTTCAAACAGAATTTTTACTGTATAACCAAATATAAATTCAGGTTTCAAATAGTATGAACCTGCTAGAGCATCAAGAAATCCTCACCTCAGCTTACTCGATTACCATACGGGCATTTGATTATAGAGGATTCCCTTGGATTCGCCTGATAACAGCGGCACACACAACCTACTCCATGAACCTGCTATTATGCTCTCTCATGATTCATGAACCTCAGCCTACTCAACCTGATAACAGTATGAACCTGGCCATTTGATTCGAACAACTGCCTGAAAATTAAATGCGTGTGTGACTCAGGGGCATTTGAACGAACAACTTATGGGTGGCATTTGAACGAAGAGCAAAATCAAACAAATAGAGACAGCCATCTCTGACAATACTTAACTGTTGTTTTGCTTATTCTTCCACACACAAGAGGGGAAAAGAGGAGGTGATGAATCGTACTTGTTGGCGCAGAAGAGGGATGGCCGGATGGGCGAAGGGTGTTTATGTTGAAATGGCAACCTGAGAAAAAAAAGACGGGCATGATTTTGGGAAAAGTGAATGGCCGCTTGAGAGAGAAGATATTGCCAGCATGTAATCGACATAATTTTTGGGGAAGTGACTGAGAAAGACCCGTCTGAGAGAGAGAGAAGACAGTGATTTTGGAGAATTTGCAGGTAGCCGTTGGGATGTTTTTAGTGGGTTGGGTTGGGATGAAAGTGGTATTTTGTTTTTACTCCGGGATTCAGTCCACCGTTGCCCACTAATAGCTCCGTTCTTGTGGTAATTAAGCGAAAAACTTTCTTACTCTCATTGTTTATCTTCTTATAGTTTGTATTTCTAGATTCCCTGTTCTTGAACATCGCAAGAAAATTTGGGTTTTCATAGCACTGTGGCATAAACAATCATCTTCATCGCGGGAATTTCTTTCATGCAGAGTCTTGAATGTGATTTCACTGTATTTTTTGACCTGTGTTTTAGAACGGTTGTATACAGATTTCTCATTACAATCACAAATTGTGTTAAACTTACCATCTTTTTCATTTACACTCTTCGACAGATGTGGTTTCCTTCATATTTTCTTGTTTTTATCTAGAAATTGACTATGTGATTTAGAAGGTCTTTGTAGTGATTTTGATTTTAAGTTTTTTTTTTCCCATTTTCTATGGGGATATGAATATCTGGGTCAACAAGGCAATCAAAGTAGCTTGTATTTTCTTGGTAGAATAGTAAGAACACATATTTATAATCTCATCAAGCATTGATTGACCAATTCAGCAAGAAAGTAATTGTTCATTTGTTTTTACTTGGTGACGTGTTTAACTTATCTTATCAAAATGGATTTTTCGTGGTTAATGATAACGATAGGTTGACTAAAATTTGCTTTCAACTTCAAGTAGTTCAAATGGTAACAGGAACGAATTGTAAATACAAATATTTTGAATTTCAATTTTATCAACCCTTTTGGGTCAAGCCAGGAAGAAGTTATCCTCGTGAATATCATAATCTCAACATGGATGATCTGCCTTGATCGGACCAAAGAAATGATTAGTCAAGGTGCGTGTAAACTGGTTTGAATACCCTAACAGTTAAAAAAAAAAGAGAATAGAATTTGCTTCCTGTGGTACAACTTTTTGATATAAAATTCAAGTTAGACAATGTGAGAAATTATTGCTTGTGCTCTTTCTCCCTTTCTTCACGACATCTATTAGAAATTTGGTCTTTACTTCCAGGTAATTCTTGTTATGTTTGAACTAAATAGAGCTATTTATTGCAGGTAAGCCATTCTTGTGAAATTCTTTTATGTAATTTTATATTCTTTGGGTTGACTAATGACTTTATTTAAAACAGTAAGTTAGAAGTTATCTCCTTACGACCTGCAATTTTGTTCATGCTATAAAATATACAGTGTACAGTACTTATCCATGGCTTATGAACTTGAGTTTAGTGTAATAAATTTGACTACAGTAGTCATCTATGCCTCATGACTTGTGTTTTATAATAATCTGAATACATATTCCGTGTTGCGGACATTGCGTATCTTCTCTACGGTCCCTGGTTTATGCTACAATCCAATCTATCTGTACAATTTGTGTGATTGATCATCTTACTAGCCTTACTGTGAGTTTCTGCACATAGTCCACCTTCTCTAGTGACAAATAAACTACTCTCTTCCTTGTTTCGTTTACTGTTTTGTAGTTGTCGTGGTTCTTCATATGCCTAGCTGTTGTATTTAGTTTCATTTTCAAAAATTAATTTTCTCTTGTTTGATGCATTAGAATTGCACTTTACTTTTGGATTTTAGAACTGCAAATGGAGAATTTCGTAGTCTTGGTGTTTCTGGCTATGAAAATGCATGGGTAGTCTGGAAGCTTTAATAACATGTTGCTAGTAGATGTGTGTTTCTGGGATCACTATAAGGCGTACACAATAGCAATCTATTGTTTTAACTTGTATATTGTTGTCCAATTGTTTATAGCTCCCCAAAATTAAAAGTAATCCTCATTTTGTCACTGTAGCAGGCAATCCAACAATGGGGCAAGCTCTGGGTTGCATTCAAGTGGACCAATCCACCGTAGCAATCAGAGAAAATTTTGGTAAATTCGATGACGTTCTTAATCCTGGTTGTCACTGTATGCCTTGGTGTAGAGGAAGCAAGTTAGCAGGCTACCTTTCATTAAGGGTGCAGCAGCTTGATGTTCGATGTGAAACAAAGACCAAGGTCGTTTATTTCTGTTGTTTCCTATTTTATGAGCATCTATTCAATCATGAGCAACAAAAAATCACACAAAATCCTGATAACAAGGCTGGATTGAATAATAATAAACAATATCACACATCGAAAAATACTCAAACAAAAATTTACAATCGTTACAAACTCACCAAATGGTGAATCTGTCACAACTTGGATTGTTACTTTATAAGTCTCCCAAATTTCAATAAGTTGGCATTTCCTTTATCATTGTATTATAACACTCGATAAAAAATATTAAATATTAAGTCTAACACTAAGCTTTAAGAAATAAAATACTATAAGCAAATAGAGTAGTTTTAGTCAATTTGTCTTTCCTATTACAGCTATTAATACACAAAAACAAAAATACACAACGATATTACAGAGAAACACAAATGTACTAACGTAAAACACACATACTAATACATCGAAACACAAACAAGCACACAAACGCACTAAAACACACATTGTGTAAACACGCACACTAATACCCTAAAAACATACACATTGTTATCAACACACAAGCTAATGCATAAAAAAAATACACACTACACACTAATATACCAAAATACATACATTGTATTGACAAACACTAATGCACCAAAAAATAGACATAATACATCAAAAAAACATAGGCATCAACGCACCAAACAAACTTTACACAGACACAACATACACACACAAATGCACCCCCCACAAACTATTAAAACACACTAATACATAACAAAATAAACACATTAATACATCTAAACACACACACATACACATATTAATTCACAAAAATGCATACACTCTATCACATGTAATGTTAACATAGGCTAATCCACAAAAATTGAATATTAATCCACCAAAAACAAAGACAAAAATATAACAAAACACACTATTATCTAAATACAAATGCACACACGCTAACACACTAAAACACACAGACACACCAATTACCATATTCTTGAACACCCACACAACGTGTCAAAACACAAATATACCGCAACATAAATACACACACTAATACAACAAACAAATAAACACACTATTGAAACACAAACTAACACATACACCTAAAAACACAAGCTATGTTCACACACACACCAATACCACAAAAAATACACCGATAGACTGATACACCAAAGAAATACAAACACACTAATATAAAAAATATACACACAAACTAAAATGTATTCAAAATTAAAAGAGCTTATTAAATTTTATGGGATAGATCACTAATTAAAGTAACACTCACATAATGAACATTAAGGTTCGCTAGGATGTGTCAGAGATACGCAGAGTTCTTACACTTTGCAAAGTGTGTGTATTAATAATGTATGTATTTTTGTATATATGTGTATTTTTTTACATATTTGTATGTGTTTGTGTGTATGTAAACTTTGATGTATTAGTGTCTGTGAAAATACAAGAAACCAACTTGTATGCTCTTCAAAAGTAGGTGTGAATTTCACCCTAAAGTTCGGCACCAATTTTCCGATTATTCCCAGGGGCTTGGGTGTCAACAAGCACACACTTTTGATGATGTGTAAAAAGGGTTCCCACAACCTGGGAAAAAATGGTCAACGGAAAAAGAAAAGAAAAAATTGGACTAAGAATTCCATCCAATTCCCTGATGACAATGTAATTTTTAAAAATTGCATAGGTTTCTGTATTCGGATTTCTGGTTAGTATGGTATAACATAAATATGTACAGATAAAACGGTCGGACTGGACCAAAGACAGAAGACGAGCCATTGTGGGCAATCCAGCTTGGTGCAACAGATTCATGAATCAGGCTCGAGCCCATTGATTTAACGGATAATTAGATGTGAGTAATTTTTGTAGAATTTATTTAATTTTAAGTATTATCTTTAAATTTATTGTGAAGCCCCTAAAATTAGAGGTCTTTCATCAACCGTTGACCACTCATTCACCTGCGAAAATACTCGTGGAGGTTGCTTAACTCAATACCACGTCAAACACCCCATTAGCTGGGATTATAAACCACAAGTGGCACCCGTGTTTATCTTTTCTATTGGATACAATCATGACCCAATGAACCATTTTTTATCTACATTTATTACTCATTTACATCGACTAAAGGAAGGAACACATGTCCCAAAGATTTGACAAAACAATTTTAAAATTTGAAATTTTTTAGGAGTGTAGCGGTATTGAGTACCGGTACAGTGTGCCCACTGGTTTCGAGCGTATTGATACTATCCACCCATTGGACAAAAATGTACTGGTACTGTCTACCCAGAGATCTTGAAAGTCTCACATTTAATTATATATATAAAATTTTAAAAATTAAATAATACACAAATATCAGAAAAAAATTTGAAAGTCTCATATTCAATTAGGTATGTATTATTTATGATAGGGGTAAAAAAAAATTATAATTTTTTTTAACAGATATATTTTTTTCTCAATTATTTTAAATAATATATTTTTATCCTATTAAATTCGTACGGAAATACCGGCCTCCCTAACTCCTTTAAAGTGAAAAGGCTCTTACCCAGTTGGCCCAAAGCCCGATACGACCCACACAGATAGCTAGAAAATCAAGCTCCAGATAGCCAAGGACAGAATCGAAACAGGTACAGCTTACCTTTGTTCTTCGTCGGTCAGAGAAACGATCAACATTAATGGAAGCCATGAGACTCACTTCCTTGTACTCTACTTCCTTCAAAAAATCTTCTTCTTTTCCTTCTCTCCCCTCTTATTGTTCTTCCTCTCCTTCTCTCACCAATTCCAGAAATTTGGTTTCCTTGCAAAGTATTTTCCCTGGTAATCCAATCTCCAGTGGAAATCGCAATCACTCAATGATGTCTTGCTCTAAATCGAATGATGAACTTCACGACTCTTCTTTTCAGGTAATCCTCTGGTCCAAGCTCGTAATTCTCAAGGATCAAGCATGAAAATTTTGTTTCGAACCGAAACGAATGAATCGAAATTCTAATGAAGGTGTTTTATATTTTAGATGTTTTGCATTTGATGTATTTTAAGATACTTTGACTAATGTTTCGAGATGTTTTAAAAATAAATTCTCAATATTTTTTTCAAAAACTTTAGGTGACCGAAAGAATGTATCAAAACAAAATTTTAATCCTCGGTATTAGCTTTGCCTATTATTCTTGGAATAAAATTCTTGGATGGTCTAATCATCAAAGATGCCTGGATGGGATCATATAGTATATATCCTGTTTGTATTTAGTGAAACTAATTCAACTTGAAATGGGTTTCATTTTAATATTGCTTTTACTCAAACAGCGCAAAGTTAGAAGCCATTAATGGTGAATGGCAACGAGGCAATTTGAATCAGGATGTTTTAAACTTCTAAGTCTTCGGCTGTTGACACCCCTAAGGAACGCTGAAATGGAGTGGGTTGGGGATTAGGCTGTTTTTAATATTACACTTGTCTCATTATGTAGCCTTGAAGATTGTGTTTGTCTTTCTCTTCTAATGCCTCATGTCGATGACTGAAATTTATTTGACTCGTCACACCTGTTGCAGGGAGGTGAATCATTCTTTAGGAGTGTGCTGGCGAGTATGGAAGCTGTTTATTTGAATAGGAACCCCACTGCTAAAGCCATCTTGGAACTAGTTCGTTCTGTTGATGAGGATCAAATATGCTATGATCATCTAGCATTTAGGACATTTGGGGTATGATTTATTCATACTTTTGCAGATTCATTTGGATAGGGACAATTCTGTCTCATGCCAAGCTTTTTCTTAGATTTTGCTTTTGTACTTATTTCCCTGTAAGAGAAGATTCGTTGTGAAGCAGACAATCTTACAGAACATTGCATGGATTTATATAATTTTTAATCTACATTTATTTTTCCTAGCAATTTTTTTTTAAATCTACACTTCTTTTTTATCTACGTTCTGGTTTTAGTTCATATCAGCTTTGTTGAAATTTTGTTTCAGAAATTTATTCCATCTCCATTTTATCAGAATTTTGTTGAAGAAATTTAGTATGTCCTGTTGATCGTAGGTAAGTGGTCATGGGATTGATTCTATAGCAAAATTTTTCCTGGATTTTGGTTATTCTCGACGAGAAGAGTTGAGATTTCCAGCAAAGAAGTTGAAAGCATTCTGGTATTCTCCGCCTTGCGTTCCACTTTCTAATGGTGCAAGTAGCATTAATGGGCCCCTGCCTAGAATATTCATATCAGAACTTCTTGTGGATCAAATGAGTCCCCAAGCTCAGGTTTGTCTTAAAGTACTTTCTTGATTAGCTTATACCTTAGTTGTATACTTATTTTTTTTCATCGTGATAGCCCAGTAGTCTACAATTAGTGAGAGCACATTTGATGATTTTGGCAGATAGAGGAATGAAATGATCTTAAAATCCTTTTCATTTAAAATCTGTGACTTGAAGTTGATGACCTTAACATGAAGTCTGTTATTTGTGACGGATTCAGCTATGTAGAACCTGTGCTTTAGCATGGTCAAGTTCTTCTTCTTTATTTATTTAATTTAATTTATTTTTTTTTGGGGGGGGGGCATAAATCATAGTTTTCAGTCAAATGATGCTTTGCGTCGATGTAGAATCTGCCCTTTTGCAAGGATGGTTGCTGTCAAAACTCAAAAGAAACTTTACTTTCTTTGTCAATCTGCCAGACCTACACTCAAAATGTTACAAAAAAGAAGCTCGTTGTGAAGAAGTCTTAAGTTTGTAATTTTTTTTTTCTTTTGAAATTCTTCTTCTCCATTCTTTGACATCAGTTTGATTTATTTCTTCATGGTGAGGGGAAGGGTTCTTATTATCAGATCTTGTGATAATGCCCCTGCTGCAAGTTTAATTTGGGCAAAAAGCAATTGCTGTGTGTTTTTGGCTTAAGATGGTAGTGGGTGCTCTTTTGACTAAGTTTTCACCAAATGCTAAGTACTATTGACCTTTCAAAAATGTTTAGAAAAACTTGGTTCCTCCCTTTCCAATTGGATTGTGTCTGGATCCATCACTAAGAACAAAAACCGTCATCAAAGGATCTTAATAAGTCAAACTTTGGGTAAAGAAAATTTGGTTTCATCCCTTATGATAACAAGTAGCAACAATAATTTTTATGCCCAAATTTATGTTTGGTGACAGTGTGTGTCCTTTAAAATGTTGTCCACCTTTTTAAGAACTAAGTCTCTGGTAGAATCTTATCAAAGACAATAGGACCTGAAAGTGACCTCTCTGGGAAGTAGAAAAAAAGGGGTGTTGATTAGCAATATGCTTCCATATTTTATTAGAATAAGGAGGGCAAAAAGGAAAAAAAGAACAAAAAGAAAAGAAGACAAGGATACTTGTGAAGATAGATTTTTCACTATTGTCCCATACCATTGTTTAGCAATATGCTTCTATATTTTATTAGAATAAAGTAATCTTATGCTTTGCCATAATGCCAATATAATGGTAAGAAAACAGAAAATTATGTTAATCATTGCGTTCCTCATTGCAGCCTATTCTTGTCTGTACTTTTTTCTTGTATAGATCCTCGTTTCTTGATTGATTGATGGCCATCATCTTTTCCTATCTACCAATGCTAGATTAAGGACATTGTGCTTAAAGTTGTTGCTTCTAATATGCAGGAAATAATTAGAAAATATACTGAAATATCTGGTAATGGAAATAAGCATGCAGCGCTTGCAAGTGCACTGGGATCTTTGACATGGGAAAAGCCCTCACACTGTGAATTTCAAGAATTGGCTGGGTATATAATGTTCCGTTATTTGTGCATCTGTACCTTCATTAATCTTGATATAAGTGAACTCGCATATTTCCATTATAAATGAAACAGATCATTATTCACACCTATTATTGCTATGTTTATTTCAGAACTTTTTTTCCAGTTCTCACCTATTACTGCTATGTTTATTACAGAACTTTGTTGCAGGTTCTGTTTTGGGGTAATGCTTTCAAATAATCCATTTTAGAGGTCTTACAGTTTGATTTGTCCATTTCCAGGGAAAGTGAATATGCTGCCTGGACTCTTGTTAATGGATATGCATTAAATCATGTCACTATATCCATTCATCAGCTGAAATCTGACTTGAGGAATATCGACAGCCTCAATCAATTCATCGAGAAGAGTGGGTTCAAATTGAACTCTGAAGGGGGCATTCTAAAGGGTTTGCAACCTCTAACTTCCTATTGCCTCCAATTTATTCTGTTGCCCCTTGATTCCGTCATACTAAAAACAGAGTTGCTCTGTTAATGCATGTCTGCTGGCACTAACATATACAATTGGCTTGCCTATCCACGCCTTGTCCTTAAGTGCTGCAGCAATCTTTAGGCAACTGAAAAACAGCAGAAACTGACGATGATGTTAGAGGATCCTGTAAACAAATCTTCACTGGCCATAGATGAAGACAAGGTCACATGATCACTTTTCTCTATGAGTTCAGCCAGTTTCCCTCAAGTTATAAGTTCAATGATCCACTTTGCATCTGATACTTACTGATTTAACTAATTATAACCAATTTCATGGGCAGAACTTGGACAGTCATAAATGGTTGCATTTTGTCTGACAATAATCTTTTTTGTACGTTTTGGAAGATTTCTGAATAATACATCTTCTGTGCCTTCTGTCACGAACTTGTCATTTTATCATCTTTTTTGTCTCCAAATTGGAATGGTTGGGTTTAGTTTGATTGTCTCTGTTTTATGAGGATGATCAAACTCGTTCCCGAATTTAAATCCTTAGACATAATTTGTTTCTGAAGTCTGATTCTTTCAAGGATGGAGCAGAAGCCTTACAATTTTGTTTCCTCCATTATCAGTGAGCCCTGATGGACTTCTGTTGCAAAGTTCAACTGTGGCGGATTCTTTCTCTTTCCAGTTTTCTGATGGCATCACAGAATCAGTCCCTTGTTCGTACATTGAGTTTGCTGAACGCCTCGTACTACCGCAATACAAAAATTTACCTGAGAAAGAGGTGAGCAACCCTTTATTTTCATGTAAGCGATGTGGCCCCATGAATAGTGCAAAATTCGGACCCGTGAATAGAGCAATTTAATTGGTTATATGTAAAATCCTTACAAACTTCAGTTATTGATGTTATGCGAGTGTAAGAGAAGGTTTCAACTGCTCCTGTTCTTCGGATTTTCACCTTGCATGCAAAGTATTCTGGAAACATTTTCTTTCTTTCAGATGCATTGCTCTAAACGCATTGCGTTTTTAAAAAAGCTTAATGTATTCCTTACGAAGGATGATATGTTACTAGAGGAGCAAGTAGTTGCCTGTTTCTTTTCAAGGTGTTCAGTTGACACCTTTTTATTGCGTGATTGATCTCCTCATCTTGTCATCAACTTCTTTCTACCTCCATCTGGTCAAAATATGCATTCATCTGCCACTCTTCTTCCAAGCACAACAGACAAAAATATCCTCACTGCATTTGCGCTCAATGTATTGCGATATTTCTCCATTTTTGCCCTTATTTAGTTGCAATATGTTTTGCGTGAGCTAATTTAAAACTGGTTGAGAATTGATGGTGGCTCCTGATTTAACTTAAATCCTAAACTGTTATTATTTGTCCATTAAGCAGCACAAACCATGTGTCATCTTCCTGAATATGCAAATGCAAAAATCTTATTTTTCTATTAATTTTGTTACAAGAAAAGCATAAAACTTTCTTCACTGAGCCACAAAGACTACAAAAAGATAAAAGCTTAATACTAACCTTAATGTCTGCTTATTGTATTGGTAATACCATTGTTTGTTGTAACCTATGTCGTATATTTGTCTGCGGTGAAAGAAGGTTTTTTTTTTTTTTTGCAATATTTTTAGCTTATTTTGGCTATCATGTAAATAGAAATATTTGGGGTACATAGAAATGCCATGAGATGAAAACAGACAGAGATGATTAGGTATTTCAATTTATTATTATCATTAGCCATCGCAATGTTGCATGCAGTGATATATGTCAAAGGATTTTAATATAGCTATATTATATTTTCAGTAAATTAACTAGCCATAAAAGATTGAGTCTGTGTTCCAACACAAATTTTCGGTGGTTCTATTAAAATGCCAGTACTGTATCAGTAGTTATAAAGAAACAGACGTGTTCAAAAACATGGTTTTTTTGGGTACATTTCAAAAACAGGGTTGATGATTGATAGTTTATATGTTGATCACTAGTGTAGAATTTAGACACAGTTCTCTTTTTAATGTTGAATTTCAGTTGTGATTATAAACACGGACAAAATCTCCATAAACTACTGCTTATATTTTAATTGTCATTATAGGACTATTTATATTTTGTTGTTGCTTCTTTGTCCCTGCATGTATTCATCTGATATATTTTTACATACATGGTGTAATATTATTTTTACAACATTGTTAATCCTCATGCCCTTATACTAATAACTTGTTTTATCAACTAGTACAGGTTAAGGAGTTCCATCGGAGAGACGGATTTGAGGTTGGAAATGCAGACAAGATATTTGAGAGCACATCCAAGGATCAATTAACCAGGAAAGCTGCATGAGAAACAGACCCATAAACTGTTGAAAACAGGAATTGCAGTTGGAATAATTACTGGTTTGCTACATATGCCTACCTAGATGATCCACAGAGAGTTGCCAAAGTTACTAAAATGAAAATGTGACACACTTAAACAGGCTGATGAAATGTGTAGTTTGATTTTCGTGCCATGGTAACAAAATCAAGGCGCTTAGTGTGAAGCCTTAGAAGTCTATCCAAACAGAGCACAGGTTTGTTGTTCGACACGCCAATTGCTTTAAAACGCTTTGTACAATAAATGTATAAAGCTCATAGGATGTCACACACTATATAGCAGGGGATTTGACTTTGGGCAACTGCATGCATTCAGCTGAGCTTAGCTGGCTGAGGCAACAATTGCTGTTGGTAATTCTTTTGCAGCATCAGTTCACCCGACTCCTAGCCGAGCTCTTCTCCTGTATCCCATCCTCTTGACAAGCTGTATTCATAGCATTTATCACACCATTCCTTGGGGCTCTCTCATTTGTCACATCTAGGGGTGCAACTTGGGCGGGTTGAGGGTTAACCCTAGCTCAATCTTAAGTATATAATCTTCATTCTTCAACCCTAATTTTAACGTGACTCCAATCCAAGTACTGTCTAAGTTGAATTTGGACGAACTCAAATTGAATTCGGGTTACAATTCGAGGTAAATTTGAGTTATTTAATTTAAGCTAGTTTCATATTAGAGTTCAGGTTGAGTGCGTTAAAGTGAAGTGTGAACTATAATTATAAATTATGTTGTTAAATCTATTGATTTATATATTTATTTTTAAATATATTCAAGTTGAGTCTAATTTATATATTCGGATTAAATCTTATAACTCGATAACTCAATTCGGATATTATTTGAATTCAATTAGGGTTGGTATTTTTTAGTCCAGGATTAACCAAAATATTAAAAAATTAACCCAAATTTTATTTTTTTCGAGTTGAGTTCAGGTTACATTTGAGTTGGCCTGTCAAAATTGCAACCCTAGTCACATCTCTATCTCTGGCAGATACAAGGTCTGCCCTAGCAACTTCCAAGTGACCATTGTAAGTTGCAGGCATGCTGTTTCTTAGACTCCGGCTGGAGGGTAAATCTTCATCAACCTTACATATGGGCTTGATCACCTCAGAGGCATCATCTTCAAAAACAGCAAATCAATAGCCTTGTCATAAGGACAAAAGAAACGGCCTTTTTTGCACCCGTTAACTCTACCACGCCAGAGCTGTCATAACTTTCTCTGGACAATCCAGCAATAAATTCATCGCATTCGTTCCTGATCACCATATTGGTACTAGGGTATGTTTCCAAGTTTCTGGCCATGTTAATGCATTACTTGGGAGGTATGTATTCACAGCATATGCAAGTGTACTATGCAATTGCAACAAGCAAAAAAACTCATTGGAGGGAGGGACTGCGGGAGAGAGTCTCCAATATTTCCAAACAGAAACATTTACTTCATAGACTTCAGCTCTCCTTACATTACATTCTCCCCGACTCGAAGGTAAACTACTCTTAAAGACCACAACAAAATACAAATGTGTTCCCCTGTTTCTTTGCCCGGTAACATATAATTTTCATGGAAAAAAGGAAAAGAAATGAATTATATGAGGGAAAAGAAACAGATAAATTGTCAACCCAGTGCTACGGTTTACCATTAGGTTTCGGTGAATTGTGAGGGAACTGGTGGTGATATGGAGAGGCCTGAGAACCATTTGGAATTGAGAGGCTTCTCGGATGTTGCAGACCATTTCGGGTAAGTATTCCAGCCTGGGTTCGAATCCCATTTCTAGCATTTGGGCTGGATCCAATGCGGTCAGCTTGCATGGTCTGGAAGTAATACGATGAGCTAGCCATGTCCTTGAGGCTCGGTAGAGGCTTTAAGGCTTCAACAACTTCACTCATGAGAGGCCTGGATTTTGGATCCCGGCTAAGGCAGCGTGAAGCCAACTGTGCAGCTTTCTGGGCACCTTTTACCGAAAAATGACCTTCAAGACGTGGGTCTATAAGGCGATAGAACTTTCTTCTCTCTCCCAGATGTGTTCGTGCCCATTCCACAAGGTTATGTTCTCCATTAGGCCGGCTTTTGTCCATTGATCTTCTACCAGTCATCATCTCAAGCAGAACTACACCAAAACTGTAGACATCACTCTTTGATGTAAGGTGTCCTGACACAAACACAACAGAATTTGATCAGGATGAAAGAAAGTGTGAAGAGCTGCCATGTCACAGGGCCATTATTAATTGTGTACAAATACTGAAACTGCTATTGTGATAATCTTATTCACAGTTCAACCATCAAAGAAATTAGATAGATTACTAAATGCAAAAGATCTTTTTGGTGACATAAATGGAAAACTGCAGCGCAATGTTTTATCAATAATTGTATAGAAGAAGAATTGAATATATCAATCAATGTTACAAAAATGCAGACAACTAAAAACCTAATCACAAAACAAAAACATAATACGTAAAAGTGAGGTTAATAGTGCAGAGTACCAGTGTTTCAATCTTCCACTGTACAATACCAAAAATGGAATCTTTGTAGACAGAGAGAGCATGTACCAGAGTAAGACTAGTAACAAAGCATCTATCAGACGTTTAACTCAAATAATAACTGGTCTCATGTTAGCGCAAGTGGTTTGGCAATAGGTGAACGAAGGCAGTAGTCTGATTTACCCATCCAATGAGGGAGGGCTGGGATTTTGAACAATGTCAATGCTCAGTAACATTTACCTGTCATTACATATTCCGGGGCAGCATAACCATAGGTTCCCATCACACGTGTAGAGACATGAGTCTTATCTCCCTCAGGACCATCTTTGGCAAGTCCGAAATCAGATAGCTTGGCATTGTAATCCTGGAATACCATGCTGTTAAAAGATGAAGTATACATGGGGAAAAGCATAATATCCTGAGGTACTGCTACATACCGCGTCTAATAAAATGTTGGAGGTTTTGAAATCCCGATATATCACCGGCCTTTCTGCCTCCTCGTGAAGAAAAGCGAGACCCTTTGCAGCACCAAGAGCAATTTTCATCCTGATGGACCATGGTAGAGGTAGAGACCCTGGAAAATATTGCAATATAAGATAAAATTACAAATGATACTGTGAAGGCATCATCAATATCTGTCGAGCCATGGAAGAGGTAGTACTCTGCAACATGAATAAAACAGTTACATAGAACAAAGTCATACGTAGTCAATTTCCAACAGCATATAGGACAAAAAATCATATTAGACACTTTTGCCATGCTATTGCTAAATTGCCAACACAACATGAAAAAATTAAAGAATTAAAGCACAAATCCCAGTTGTTTGTAGGAGGGAAAACTTCTGGTTACATCACTGGAACACTTTGCTCCCCTTTTGAAATATTTTATTGGGGGTAGGCAAGGATCAAAATGTCGTGTC
>CM042193.1:13114924-13126495 GCA_023539305.1 Ilex asprella
CCATAATTAACAATCAGTCTTTTAGGAATAAGACGCCACTTATATTGAGAAAATAAAAATTAAAGATTCCACCTAAAAGAATAAAGCCAGTTAAGCTCCTACTTGAATTCTTTTATGAGACACCTTCTTTCATATTTTTTTTTTATTTAACGGCCAGGAATGTTGAAGTTAATTTACACACACTTCAACTAATCCCCTCTTTAATCTGATCAAGTACAGGTCATTCACACCGGCACTACGTTATTCATGAAAGATAAATCTCTCATGACCTAACTCTAAAAAATTGTCAAAATTTAAATTCATAACGTTTGAGTTTACAACTCATCTGTATTACATCCATGCCACATTGCAAAAAGAAGTTAAACACCAAAAAAATTTGTCTACTCGATCAATATAACTGTCAATAATCAAATTTTAGTTCAAATTTATATGAAATTAATTTATTGATTAGTGATTGTTGAAATTCAAATCCACTATATCATTATATTAGCGATACTCCATGACTAAAGTCACTGTACACAGAGCTATGATATTGTGCCTGTATTAGAGTCCGTAGATAATGCGTGTACATGTACAACTGTGTATTGTATGTGTTTGATTTGTGAAATTTGAGAGGAAAAGTGTGTTGGGTGTATAAAATTTAGAGGGAAAATATATCTTTATAATACACAGTTGATTTAGCTGATTTACCATATAAATATAAATATTCGACATAAATTCAATTAAAGAGAGATTAAAAGTACTGAGAATATAGGATCTGACTGCTGCGAAGAATGACAAGAGACTACTACAGTGGGTTGGTTGGACAAGTTTCCAAAGCAAGACAACCTACGCAGTTCTACAAAAAAGACATCACAGGCTGTATGAAGGTCACACCGGGACAGAACCATGCGTAAGTTGGCTGTTTAAATTAACTAGGCAGGCACTAAAGTCGTACGAACCCAGTGCATAAGGATCCAGCCTTTAACGGGATTGAATAGAGATAAACAATCTTACCATCAACGAGAAGAAATAGAGGGTGTTTCTATTGGAAAAATGCAGACCTTCAACCATCAACTCTTTGACATTTATCAACTGATGAGTCAAAACACAGGTTGAGCCAACACATGATTTTAAGCAGAAACTGGCATAATAAAATTAAGGATATGCAAATTGATAGAACACTAGAGCTATTTGTGCACATCCAATTACAAACTTCACTACAAAAATCCAGAGAATGAAATGATTTATCTGGCATATATGGTGAGGCTGACCACTTGAATAGATCAATAATGACCATGATGCATTTTTCTGCTTTTCATTCTGAATCTATACAGAGATTATGAATTCAATACAATGGGGTAATCTACAGAGGTATGAATTCAAACTCTTCCAAACCGAGGAAGCATATATCACAAATGCTATTCTTAGATCAGGATTTGTACAACCCATATAAGGTTACATTTCAAATCAATTGACACCAAAATTCCAGAGAGAGAGAGAGAGACCTCGGTCCACCTGTCTGAAAAGTATCTATCCACGCCCAAAAAGAGAATTCAAGGAAACCAAACTTGGAAAAATGCTATACAATCCCTGTGGCTATGCTGGAAGTTGCATTTATCTTCAGAGAGTGCTCTGGAGTATAGGCAAGACCTGCTATGCCAGAAAGTATTTCTAAATTATAATGTACATTTCTAGATGAGGTCTCAGCATATAAACTTATAACCGACCATCAAGCAAAAACGCAATAATGGTTTCTAGCAAACAAATAGAGAAATGCCATTGCAGATCAAACAACTCCTTGGGCACATGTGCCATGCATGAAATGTCTTCCGTTATCTATCTGATCTGCAGAGTTTTTACCAGTTAATACAAAAGTATTATTGTTTTATAACTTTTTTAAGGTTCGTATTATTGTTTTTCCTAGAAATTGGATTTAAGATTTGCAATATGAGACCTTTCTAATAACCAAATGATAGTTGTTGTAACCTTCCAAGTAATCTTTCTCAGCCTACAAGAAAACAGCTAAAGGTACTATCAGTCTAAGTGACCACATTGTATAAATGCCACCATATAATCATGCAACTGTGGACCCCATTCACCTCACAGACTCTACCATCAGCATATATCAATCTTTCTACAATCTCTCTACCAGGGTTAAGGGTACATTTTCTCTTTTAAAAAAACAACTCCCACCCCCAACATGGAAGCAAAAATAGAAAAGGAAAATGCTTCTTCAATGGATTAAGATTTAAGATAAAGTCATCTGGAAAACAATAGGATGTACAGGAAACAATAGATCAATCTATTTCTATATCTACACTACTTATAAATGTCAGCATCTCCGAAAAACTTTTGATTTCTTATTTTATCCCTAATTATTATAATAAAGTCGATTATACCTACTTGTATACTTTCATCTAATTTTTGTTTTTCACTCTTACTTGATTTTCAACTTGTTTTAGACTCCTTTATAAAGACTTCTAAATTCTTGTGAACTAACTTATTAATAGTACAATTATGAACAATCTTTTATATCTATATGAATAAGTAAATTCCTGTACACGTTAAATTATTATACACATGTAGTTATCAGATTGACTTCCAAAATCAAATATATGTTATATTTTATTTTTTAGTATGCAATAATATAATAATATTATAAACGATATAATCCATCTATATAAAAAAATAAAAATTAATAGTTCTATAATATAATTAACTGTGCAAATGTCTAAAACAAATGACAGATTAAGTACACAAAAAAAAAGTACTCAAAGACTTATAAAATAAACTAACAATTAAAATACATATTAATTAGTCGATATCAAACTTACTATTTAATTTAATTACACATAATTCACTTTTTTTAGAAAAACTATTATTTAAATTTATTTACGTGCAACGCACGTTGTGCATTGCTAGTTAACAAAAATGAGCATATCACTACCTTTCTCCTGAACATCAATCTGTAAAGAATCAAGTGTAACTATGCCATCAGTCAAAGGCAGCAGCTCGAGCTTGATGGTAGCAGTAGATTGTGAAGGAACGCGTCTGATGCACCCAAAAAAAAACAGTTATCAAGTGTATATATCTCAAAGTCGAAGCCCAGAAATAGAGAGAGGAAGAAGACAGTGATGGATTACCCTAATGGAACTCTACTTTGCATCCATAAGTGCGTACAACCCAAATCACCACCTGGAAGGACATCAGAAACAGGAATGGATTGCCCATTTAAAGAAACAGATCGAGGACCACGTTCCCCATTCTGTCCTTTGTTCTCTGATAGAAGAGAGGTTGAGCTTAACTTCTGCACTGCAGCAACTTGTCTTTCACCGCTCACTCTCCCTGTAAACTCAGAAGAATCAACCAACGGGCTCATTGGTGATGAGGGTGAAGAACTCAAGGAAACCACAGAAGGAGGAGAAGTAAATGAAGCCGGAGCAAGCACGGTTAACGTAAGATCTTCAGATGACAAGTTGGAAGCCTGAAGAGTTAACACCTGGCAATTTGAACCAGTTAAGATCATAGCTTATGAATTTCAAGTTACAAACAAATCGTTGCTCAGATTCATAAGACACCTGAACGGGAAGCTGAGGAACTCTTCCATTCGAGCCTAGAGTTTGGCTTGACATCTCAGATGCAACAGAGATCATAAGATCTCTTGAGATGCGTGGTTGCCAGCTTGTTGTCTGCTTGAAAAACAACCTGGATTCTACATTGACCACAGGATAAATACAGTAAGATCACACTGCTGACTTACTCCATTATTGTCCGTAAGTAAAAAATTTAGTGTAAATACCAGCATAGTTGCACCGACATGATACTACAACTGCATACTGATCAGCCAATGAAACACCTTGCTTCCCTCCAATGTTGGAGGGATGCAAACTTGATGTTACACTTCCAGCCTGGACATGTGATGACTGCGAACTCCTTTCACCATGACTCTTGGGACTCTTCCACATCGAAGTTGCTGGTTTGAGAATAAATGAGTGTTCTTCACCTCTCCTGACAAGGGTACATTTGAAACAACTCGTTGAGAACAAGCAGCAATGGTGAATCCAAGCCATTCTTTCCATTAACTAAGGAACGTGAAGAATATTTGCTCCACCCACTTCAATGAGCACATATATGGACTCGTGTGATTGTTCAGCCTTAGGTAAGAAGATTTACAGTAGTTTGCATCCTGCTTTATAGGTGAGTCAGGTGACAAACAACATCACATGGACACATAGAATGAGGAATGAGATATCTGTTTGCCTCTTAAGAGCAGTCCACAACTTACTCAAGATTGTTAATGTAGTGAGAAATTCAAGGGATGTTAATGTAGTGACAAACCATAAGTTTCAATGCACATAGTTTGTTACACACCTAATTTATATTTAAATTGACATCCACATGGCTATTCTTTCACCAAACATGACATGCAAAACATGGTAAATAGTTTTCATTAGATTGTCTTCTTCATGCATAGATTAAACCGAGTAACATGAAAAGAACTCAAAACTGAAACTGGTAAGACTGCTTGTGGCCAATATGGTAGGAATGTAGATATGGTAAGCTTCTCTCCATCTTTCTGGATAACTTCATAGATTTTTTGTCCATAATTTGTAACATGACTTCGAATACAAACTTCCCTCGTAAAAAGATAAGGTTTATTGTCTCAGTTAATAACTTTTCAAAATTGCCCAAGGTAAAATCAATGCAATATTAAAAAAAATGTTACTTTATGCAGTCCCAGGATTCAAATAAGGAAACAAATAACAAATCATATTTCCCTCACTCAGCTATTTCCATTTCTCCTAATTGAAGGCCAGACAGAGTTTCAGCAGAGCTTCAAGAAGAGGGAGCAGGCAGGGTTCTCTGAAAGATGGTCATGAAAGTCTGACAAGAAACGTTGCAAAGGCCTTCATACATGGCATCATTCTTCGGCATCAACCAACATACTTTATGTCATTCAACAAAGTAACTTCTACCATAAAACAACCCATGAAGCTCATTAAATGTTTCAGGTCTTTAAGTAAAATGAGGAACAGTTACAAGAAAATGGGTACTTGTTAGCCTTTTTTTTTGTCACCCTTTCTCTCGAAATCTTCATTTACAGTTTCCTCCCCTTTTAATATTACTTTCATTCAAAGACTTCATCAACTCCCTTCCAAGCCATTCTGAGGGAAGCTTCAAATTTATCTTGCATATGAGTACAATTAAAATTTGATTCATAGGGTTCAATTAAATGTTCAAATGGATGCAAGAATTCTTAGAGAGATAAAGTTTTAGAAAACGAAAACATCAAAAGGAAATTAGAGAGTAAAGGATGTTCAATGTCTTCTTTTTATCTGATGTATATACCGAATAGACTTAACGTGCTTCATCACTGGTCCTATGATAATGGTGGAAAAACATTATACTTTTTGTCATTATGGGAAACATTCTTCATGATAATCATGTATGAGTATGACCATAACTGCCGCCACAGGAGTATAATTTTCAAATGAGATTCTATGGCAGGGTTTATAGGAAGACTTTTCTCTCAGCCTTGCAAGGATGCCAAGGAAAACTCTCTCTGGGCTCTCTTTTCCTCCAGAAAGAGGATACAATCTTCCACCTCTTGAGATATGATCTGACCATTACCAAAACAATGTGGGATACTGTACTTTATGTTTCCTTTGTTTAAACAATGTGAAAAACAATATCATGTCTAGTATTGGACCGAGATAATCAACAAAATCACTTTCTTTCAATGGTCAAGTTTGAAGCATCATCCCGACCTCGTTATATCCTTCCTATCTCAGCATATTTTTCACCCTCTTTATTCTCGGCTTCCAATATTATTGTCCTGGTTTCATATGTCCAAGAAACCTTTTAAGTCCTCACCTTCTCTTATAAATAACGGTAAGTTTGAGACAATTAGACAACAATAGGCCAAGACTTAGGAATAGTGATGGGGGCTGGTGTGTATTTCCAAGGGTTCTGAGGAGGCATGGTCAGAGAGATATGTGTTCAGGTATATAATGAGACCTGGTGCAGGCCTTGGTTGATGGCCGACACAGACTTGAATGTTCCATCAGAAAGGATTTAAGCGAGGGTTTACACAGTTGAATCGACAAATCATTTGTGAATGCATTATCTAATCCAATCATCATGACTTAGAGAGACTTAAGATTACCATTTGGAACTTTATACGAGTAATTGATTGATATAATGGCCTTCTGAAATATTATTACTTGAAATGTCCAAACAATACAAATAATGAAATAAAGGGTGTAGCAGGTGGGGTTCGAGTTCAAGTGATTTATAATGGACTGGCTTTGGATTTGAACGTCTAAGTCATCTGATAGACCAGAAGTGTTAAAACTGAGCTTTGCACATTGGCATGCATATCCGACCAGACCCATGGCCAGTCCTTTAAAGCATAATCTGTCGATTATGAAGTCTTTCCTTATCAATCACAAATTTGGCAATGATCATTTCCCAATCTAACTCGACCAACTCCGACCATTTTGCATGGCCTACACTAACAATGCAATGGCTTCTAAAGTACCCAAAGCATAAACCCACTGACATGATAAACATGTATATTGGCATAGCAGGTATAAGTGTTATCAGACAGTCATATAAGTAAATTAAGACACCTTGGGCAGAAGACGACCTGAGGGCTAAATTTGGCAAACTGTGGTCACTTCCAGCTTCAATACAGGCTATAGGCAATGCTAGAGGTGGCCCACCTTTTGAAGCCTCCTCAAACACCATTGTTATGGCATCTAAATACACCACTATATCGGGTGTATGTGAGGGAGCAACGTTCTGCAAAATGACATAGTAACTATTTACTATAAATGATATAGATAATATGCACTTACTACGAATCCAGCTTATGCTGAAATATATTTAATTCTGGAAGAAGCATGACCTACACCTTTATCTGAACACAAATAAGGTCATCTGTATTGCAGTTAGCAGGAAACGAATGGATTTCTACTGGTTGAATGATTTCAATTTTCCTCCTCCACCTTCTTCCTGGTATGTAAATACCTTCCAATCCACAGCGAACAGAAAATCTCCCTGGCTCCAATGGTACACCACGAAAAGATAAAAGCCCTTCATTCCTGCTTTTCTCACTCTTCACAAACTTCTGAGGTGAGACTCGAAGCTTATCTTCTGGGTCAAAGTTCGGTCTAGAATTGGGGGTTGTAACAGATGTAGGTGGCGCAGTATTTGGTGGAAGTGAGGACATGGAATAACTTCTAAAGTGGCCAAAAGAAAAAATCTGAGACCCAGATGGACCAGCGATGTTGGACCTTGTTGATGTACTACGAATGCCTGAACTGGAACTCACTGGAGGAGGAGATAAAGAGCGAGCTGAAGGGGGAACAGAATTATCCAAAGGAAGCAACCACTTCAATAGTTCTCCACAAGGGTCTTGATTTGCACAGACTAAACTTTCCTGGTTCTCAGAAGCCAAATTTCTCTCCTGATATTTCTCAAATTGAAGAATTTCCAGGACAGGATCAGTCACAAATTCAACACCAACATTCACCTGCAAAAGCACCTGCATCTTCCAAACAAGAAGATGGAATGCAAGTTAATAGCAGTCCAGAGCCTATGGACAACCAGCTAAGACTGAAAGAAATTAACACAACCAGGACATAACCAAAATATTTGACCAAATAATAATCCACATATCAAATTTCTGTCAGGGGAACCTGAGAAGTAGTATAACCCTTCACAAACTCGCCTAAGTGGGGTATCTACGAGACTAGGTTCAGACCTAACATTTCAGAGGTGCATGACCACAATAGGCAGCCGAGGCCCCTACATTTTACTAAGCCATGACGCCTATCAAGAGCCGGATGCAGGAACATATGCATCAACTATGAAATGTGAGATTCATGTACAAGTTGGGACCAACATGTACATGCCTTAAAATGAAAAATCCCTCAGCCCAATTTCAGAGCCCTGTGCAGTTACATTTCCCATCAATGGAATATTTTCCATTAGAGGATATCGATGCATGCACCATTCCATTCTTATAAGGACAACATATGTAAAACAATCATAACAATGTCTTGGGAGTTTTTCTGAAACATACCACTACATCTCCATTTGAAAGAGAGCAACATTTTACAGCATTTCTTGCTACACCACCGGAGGCACTGGCATCAAAACTTCCACTATCAACGGTTGCACTTAGAAGGGCCTTCTTCTTTGCAGTCTCTGTGCCATCTGCAGAGAACTTTTCTCCAACCACCTCAGAATGTTCTGGATGTGCTTTTGAAGCCCTTCTTTTTGACCAAAGCGGCTCATCTGCTTCCGCAATTCGGACGAAAAAATGTGAATTCTTGAATCTCTGCAACAATGTTTCAGACTGTCTTATGTGATCTTCCTTTCTAAGAAGAGATTCACCAGCAAAAGCATCTTTTTCTGGATTAGTCTTGCCTTTCGACAGATTTTTATCAGTATGATCAATATCTTCACTTTCAACAGTCACGTCCTCTCTGCGAGGCACCTGATTAATTTCATTTTCAATGTTTCCATTATCTTTCTTCGTGTTTTGTCCAATCCCATTTTTGCTCATCACTGCGGCAACTTTAAATGGCGTGATGATTTCAGTTTCCTGCTTATATGCTGACAAGCATGCCAGGATGTGAACTTGTTCACCTGGGTAGAAAAAAGTACTCAGAGATCATATAAGAACAAAGCCTCACTGAACAGAAATCTACTGAAGCATGTAAAAGCTGAAAATATAATGAAATTCAATAGAGAACGGCTACCAGGAAAAACAAAGAACCGGTCTACATCGCGAAAAGAAAGTATATTGGGTGCCTCAGTCCAGTCATCAGGAAGTTCCTCTAGAAAAGCACATCAAAGAACAAAATTTGAAATTGGTCAGGTGAAATGCTGACTTGAAATATTGAACAAACAAATTAAGACATAAGCGACACTACATCAACAATATAACTTGAGAAAAAAGTAATTTACCTAGTTACCTATTTGCGCCTTTGCGGGATTTCATTATAAAGATACCGCTATTTTCACTTGATCAATGTAAATTATTATATATTTATCAAATAATAGAAACTGCCCCCAGGAATTCAAACAATAAGATAAAGAAGCTATGGCAAAATCATATAATTTTGGATGAATATTAGAGCTCAAGAAATGTTTTCAAGCAATATCAATTCCATTTATTGCGCCATCTTATAAAGTAAAACTTTGACAAAATATCCAATGCAATAATGTTTGATTTTAATTTTTCATTAGGGGTAGAGAAATGGCATATAATGACATGGATTGCAATTCAAATTAAATTATAGAGGCATTAGCTCTAAATCCATTAAAAATGGAAACCACATCTCATTTTGCCTCATCCATTGTAATTAAGAACGAAAATAATCCAGGGCGATACTCAGATTGTCTCAGAAGTCACAATCAATGTGCAAAATTGAAAAGATATAAAAAGAGAAAAAATTAAGCATGAGGTTGTCAAAAAGTAAACGATCACTAAGGACGCTATTAAATAGCATGCTTTCTTTTTGGGAATTTCTGAACCATGCACTGTCAACCACTTCAAAGTTTTCAATCATTAGCAATCTAGTTGAAACCTAGCATAGGGTGCCAGCACAGGCAAGTTCTTAAAAATTGTGTGTTGAATTCTTCTCTCTGCATTGAATTCATTGGGTACAAAACTTCAACTTAGCATGCAATTGAATGAATTGTATCTTCTGGCTACAATGTGACAAAACACGAATCCTTAAAATCAATACCTTTTTCAGATTTTTTCTCTTGTTTTTAGTCATTAGCTCAAGTATTTAGACCGGTGGCATGAGTATCATATGATGAAAATGGGTATCTCAACAGTATAATACATATAAGAGACATGGTGAGAGATTACTGTACGGAATAGTTATGAATCCTTCATCTTCATTGACATCCTTATGGTTCTCCAGAATGTGGGAATTATCTTTCCCACTCGAGCCTGCAACACCGCCATTTTCGCTCC
The DNA here is from genome assembly GCA_023539305.1 of Ilex asprella. Classification (NCBI taxonomy): domain Eukaryota; kingdom Viridiplantae; phylum Streptophyta; class Magnoliopsida; order Aquifoliales; family Aquifoliaceae; genus Ilex; species Ilex asprella. The sequence goes on from CM042193.1 coordinate 13,124,907, forward strand.
CATATCCATCATTCTCTCTGTTGCGATCGCAGTCTTCAATCAAGGTACTCTTGGAAAATGAATCTTCAGCTATAAAACCCTCTAAAGTTGGCATGGGTTTCGACGCATTATTTGCCTCTGCCTGAAATTCATGAACAGCTGGCTGCTCTGGAGCTGCAGTCTGACCAGACCGCAGCATCAAAAAATTCATTTTTCACTGAAAATATTTCTGCATTATACGAATCACAAACATTTAATCCAAAGAAACGTCTCCCTTATTAAGAAATCTAAGTTAAATAGCAATTGAAAATGAATTGCACTCGGGACTGCTTGAATTTCGTGTGTGTGTGTTTATGCGTAACCCTACTCTACCGATATTAACCAATAAAATGGTGGAAACAACAATAGAGAGAGAGAGAGAGCGATTCAGCGATCTAGACTAGGGCTCGACTGGGTTTGACGTGAATAATGAACATATATATAGATAGATATAGACCAATATATAACTACAATCATAGCTCGATATTCATGCATAGGTTCGGAATGAATTTGTGGAAATGAGGGAAACGGAGGTGAATACTTACTTGATCGGAGATGACAGAAGGGAAAGAAGACGATCTACCTTGGAAAGCAATGGCAACCGGCAATTCGGTTCAGGGAGTTGCGATCACGAAGGCAAATGACAATCAAGAATCGTGAGTTTCTGAATGTGTTCTCGGATCCGTGTCCATGCAAAATCATCCGGGTCTGGGTCGGGTGGTAAATGGTCCCTTCACGCGACTCAATTCACTCTGTCCCGTTCAATTCTGTTGGAAAGGGTCGAAGGCCTAAACATTTTGGGTGGAACTATTCTCACCCGTTAAATATTTTTTTTTATTTTAGTTTTTTAGTTCAAATTATTAAGTTTATTTTATTTATATTTACTTTATTAGTTATTATGTTCACCCTATTTATACCAATTCAATTAAATTATTAAATATATATCAAAAAATTTGAAACAAAAATAACAATTAAAGAAAAATTTTAATGTTTCGAGGTGATATATATTATATCAATGTGTTTTGAGATGTTTTTATATATTTTTATTAATGTCTTTGAAATTTTTTTAGGTGTTTTAAGATATTTTTTACTAATATTTTAAAAATAAATATTATTTTTTATTAATTTTTATTCTACTTCTGAAATATTTTTGTACTAAAATAATATACCAAAACAAATTTTTTATCATTGTCAATATAGTAGGTTGAAATAAAATTGAATGAATTTAATTTTTAATTAGTAAATATAGATGAGGTGAGTTTAGTAATTAATGGAGTGAGTATAGATGGAGTAAACTTAGTAGTTTGAAGTAATATGATTAATTGGAGTGGAAAATGATATTTAAAGGGTGAGAATAACCTCACCCAAATATTTTTCATTTAGTAATGTTAGAGTGACAAATGAATTAAAAAATAAAAATAAGAATAAAATGATGTAAAATTATCAAATTTGTGTTATTAGATTCATTTTTACACATTTAAAATTTAAATATTTTTTATTATAATAATTTCATATTATTTATTTTATTTTTTTATCAATCTAACATTATTCTTTTTTCTTTCAAACCGTGT
>CM042193.1:13133132-13158053 GCA_023539305.1 Ilex asprella
TAATAGTGTATGATCACCAACAATCAAAGAAAGTCAACAAATTTAATAGTGAAAAAAATCTGTTAGGGCTATGAGGACTCCAAGTAAAAAAATTAAGTGCACCAACTCAAGAATAAGTCAAGATGTAAGAACACCAAATTGAGATTAAAAAATCAAGACCACAAATAAGAGCTTACCATTTTACATAGAACAAAACAATACCTTTAGAGATTGAGAATGTTCCAGCCCAACCTCAGGCTATCGCGTATCATGTCGCACCGTTGCTAGCTAAAAAGGATGAGGAGGATGAATTTAGATTACTCTACCAACAACTCCGGTCAATGCAATTCAAGAAAATAAACATCATAGCATCTAGCTACAACAATAGTTTAAACTCAAATGGAATGACAAATAAATATTACCATGACAACAAATTTGTACATAGAAAAGGATTCAATTTGGGTCCAAATGAATAATAACACAATAATACATTCCTATCAAATAGAATAACCCATGAATCAATACCACGCCTATTTCAACTAATATAATCAATGATTTCATCCAAAATATTAATCAAGGTATGATAGAAAACTAATTCATCCAAAATCTAGCATTAAGCAAGAATCTCAATTGCAATCCAAACATTGAAATAAAAAAATGACCTTGAAATCAAAATCAAATTAGAGGGGGAGGTGTTGGGTGTGTGCCTAGTGTGATCCAAATCCATTCACTCATATTCACTCACATAAATTCAAATAAAAACTTACAAAGGTATGAAGTGGAACCTGCATTTTTTCTAACACAACTCCTTAGCATAAAATCACACAAAATATAAATTTACATTGGCATTCACCTATAAATAGAGGAAATAAAACATATACCCTTATTACCTTGATATCCACCTATATAATAAGTTAGTGTAGAACTATCCATTGATGCCTCCCACTAAAGAACTCAACACTTTAAAAATTAGGGCAGTAAAAAAAGTTATGCAGAGCATGTCTCAGTCAACTTAATGCTGCCAGCTCAATTGCGACCATTTAAAAATTCTACCAATTTTAGGGATGAAATATTTGCACCTAGGATAGAAAAACATACTCTCTTGGGCTTCCGATGAATTAGAAAATGATGAGTCAAACATAACCACAATAACACTTGACGAATAAAATTAATTAAAAATTTTAGATATTCAAAGCAAAAATAAACAAAAAGTCGAAATTGCAATGAACATGTATGTGTGCACATGCAATGGATAAAAAATCCAATAAAGAATATCTAAAACAAAAGGAAGATATGGTAAGATTATAAGACAAATAAATCACATCCTAAACGTAACAAAAGTGAAGATGCATCGAATGACATAACAATAGAAAATAAGACCAAAGTAGAAAAGATATGAAACCAAAGAAATACCCAGTTACTTCCAAAGTACAGAAATATATATGGCAACAATAAATCTGGCAGTCACTTAAAAAAACTACCAAGGTTAGCAAACCCGAAAATAAAACCAAGAATCATTCGTCGTGATATCCTTATTCAATCACATAATTTAACCCCAATCAAACTTTCTCAGTCTTTCACCAATTACAAAGAGTAGCAGCATGTTATGACTATGGGATCACTCTTTAAAATCAAAAGGTCTTCGAAAAAGGCAAATAAGTAAAGATCAGACTTTTACAAACATGATTCATTCTTCATTTTTTAAAAGCCAGAGGAATCAACCAACCAAACAAACACAAAATAGAACACAACGGATTCAAAGATCTATAGACCATGGCAAAAGTTAAGCTAAACCCTCCACAAATTAAAAATTCCAATTTGTACAAATTTTACAGGCACATATATAATGGTTAGATCTCCATGAATATATTGGTCAGATCCACCAACACATATAGATTGCAAAGTGGGGCAGAAGGCTTTTGGGGGGTTCGTTAAATGTGTGTGTGCGTGAGAGAGAGAACAGAGAAAAGGTGGGGGGTAGAATGGGGGTTAGTGTGTGTTTGTGTGTGTGTGTGTGTGAGAGAGAGAGAGAGAGATCAGGGACAGCTGAGAGGGGTTAGACGTGGCAGTGGTGCTGGTGGTGTAGCTGACCAAGTGGCAGTGGTGCTGGTGGTTTCGCTGTGGGCGTAACAGAGAGAAAGGGGTCAGAATTTTGAAAGAGTGAGAGGAAGAAAAAAAAAGAAGAAACATATGATCCAGCAGGAGAGGCATGACTCTGACAGAAGGGAAGGGAAAAAAAGAACTAAAGAAGAGATGGGTGAGGTGACTGAATATTGATTGAGGGGTCAGAATTTTGAAAAATATTGTAGGTGAAAAATGTTGAATTGGGGAGAAAATGTGAGATGTATTAGTGGCTGTTTGATGGACGAATTGAATTGAGACCGTTGTATGTTGAAGCCGCTTTGTTTTATATTATAGATTTAACCAACTTACACTAAAAGGTAGGATTCATGCAAACAACCAAAGCAACTAAATTTAAAACATAGTGGATGTAACAAAGACTTATGAATTCATTCAATTGAATGGTGAACTAATGAAACTAAGCAACGGTTAGAATGTAAAATGTAATGAATTTACTTTGGTTGACATTACAATGTATGAAATTGTGTTGCACATATGGAGCCATCAACAACACTACATCAACGAAGACATTCATGTCAACCAAATTCAATTCTGTGAATGGAGAACAAAGGCAAAAAAAAAACCATAAAGATAGAGAAAATAAGGTCCACAAACTATAACTTAAATTATTAAAATTAAACTCAAGCAAAAAAAATTAAAGTTATAGTTGTCCAATTTGAATTAATTGAACTCAATTCAAAGAGGAGAAGGTTGAGAAAGAGGAAGAGAGTAGTTGAAGAATGGGCCTTGGTGGTCATCTCTCCAAGCCTTTAGGTGAGGGAAGAGAGTAGTTGAAGTGAAGTTTGCAAATGTGTAATGTGATAGAGGACTAACAAGTCAATGTTGCTATTTATAGATAATTATAACTTTATAAAGAACATATAACTAAGCATTTATTTTATATAGTTCTTAGAAGACTAACGCAAAACTTGAAAAACAAATCCAAAATTTATACTCAAAACTTAAACATGAACACATAAAAATACACACTCAAAACACTTTTTTTTTCTCAAACCTGTAAAGCCCAAAAATAAAATATTACTTTTTGCTCAAAGTTACACATTCTATAGTGTTTATTTACCAAATGATCGAAACTCACAAACGACATTGGACTTTTTACATTTTCATAGGAGCTGTAAGAATAAGCTGGATCTTTTATTGGGTTAAGCCGTAACAATTTTTTGTGCTCGTTCTAATTTACATATTCACGCTTTTTCTATAGAGATAAAATGAACAATCCTTGGATCCCACTAATAGAACCAATTATTTTTACAGGCTTATAAAATTCCTCAGCAATCGAAGACTACAAAGTTATTAATTGTTAAAAGCAAGTAAATTCTTGTATACCCAAAAATAATGTTACAAAAATAACGATGAGGACATTGAAGCAGGTTATAGTAAGTGATAATTCACATAATCTGATACAGTTTTTCTTAACTGTGGCAAACTCTTTTCATTTGGGCCACTCTATTGTCCTACTATTACACTGAAAACCCTCAATTTTTTGAATTATCTCTACCCTTTTGGCTCTTTGCAACCACTGAACATCTTCTTAAAAAGTTGATAGTATATTACCAATTTACAAATTTAGTGACTACTTCACTCCTGAACAATCAAGAAAAGTCTATGAAAGAAAAAAACAGATAATGAGAAAGATGAAAAATAGTAGGAAGAGAAGCTTATATTGGTAATTTCATAAACAAATAACAATATTCAATGATAAAGGTAAGCTTAAGATTTCATTGTTAATTTAACAAAAATGGACTGCATCTGCATGTTAAATAAGGGAAAGGCAAGCACCTCCACACAAGTAATCTCGGCGGAAGTTAGCAAGATCTTTGCACAAACTGTAGAATAGCATATTGTATGCGTTAGTACCATACAACCTAACAGTATAAAACAAAAAGAAAACAAGGGAAACATATTGTAGGTATGATCAGAACAATGAAATCAAAAACCAATGGACTAATTCGTCTAAGTTTTGAAAGCCTACCTTCAACAAGTGATCTCTGGGTGAGTAATCTTCGCATAAGTCCTACTAGAACTTCCGTATTCTATCAAATACATCTAATTCAGGGAATGGTTCCAGCTCCTGACAAAAGTTATTTGCATAAATTAGTAGCGATGACTCCGTATCAAGTGCAGGAACATTAAAAATATCTAATCAGAAAACTTGAAACCATGTATATCAAGATCTTATATGGATGAAAAGATTTATAAAAACCCAAAACATCTACACATCTCATCATAAGAAGATTATGCTACAGTCAGAGACAGAATTATACTTTGAGATAACCATGTAGAGACGGATCAGAATCCACCGTAAGCTGATGAAGTAGTGACAGGACTTCAAACAAATTGGCGATGGAATTTTCACCAATACAATCAGAGGGAGTGCAACATTCAAGTAACTTAGATACCAAAAACTACAGCCCCATATTGGCAAACATTTTAGAACATAACATTAAGACAAATAATGAAAAATAACCATAAATAACAAAAGTGATTCCCTGAATAAGTTCACCTAGAACACAAGTAGTCTCTTTTGATGGGTTACTTCTAAAAGTTTTGAGCAATGTCGATTACGTTCAAATCGATTTGTTCGATTTGTTCAGATCGATTATGTTCAAATCGATTTGTTCAATTTGTTCAGATCGATTTGTTCCTATGCGTGTGGGTGTGTTGTGTACAGAGAGAGGGGGAAAGAGATGAAGACAGAGAGACGGGGGAGAGACGAAGAGGGAGGCAGAGATGTTGTGGATGAGTGGGTGTGGGTGAGTGGGGGCGGTGGTGATGGTGTTGCTGGTAAGAAGAAACAGAGGGAGAGAGAGAGAGAATGAGTGAGTGAGGCCTGACAGATGAAGCCTAGGCCATTTTTTCCATTATACCGAGAAAGAGAAGTGGTTGAGGCCTGACAAATGGAGTGATTGACAAGTCAAATTTTTGAAAAAAAAAATTGGGTGAAAAATAATGAATTTAGGGGGAAAAATGAGAGGATTGAGACCGTTAGATGAAATGTTTCGTGACCGTTCGATCGGCTTATAGAAGCCCCGCTCTATTTTATATTTTAGATATAACCTATATGTCGTTACCCTCTATTCCTTCCACCACCATCACCATTACAAAACAATTGTCTCTGCCGCAGCCCCACAAAAATTATTGTCATTGTCACCATCGGTCACCATCCTCACCACAATTACCTCGCTATTTTTTTTGCCATAAATTTTACCATCACCATCATTGTCACAATTCTACAACTACTCTTTACAGCCACAAAAGGACGGGAAGGGATGGGTTTCTAGGATTTTTATCTTTTTAATCAGGCTTTACTAGCAAAACAGTGTTGGAGACTTATTCGGTATTCAGATTCTTTTTGGGCAAGATTTCTTAAATCTATTTATTTCCGAGAAGGTGACTTTATGAAGGCAAAGAAAGGAGTGAGACCATCTTGGGTTTGGAATAGCCTCTTACAGGGAAGAGAATTGTTAGATAAAAGTCTTTTTTAGCAAGTCTTGTCTAACAATGAGGTTAATATTTGAGAGAACAAGTGGATACCCCGTTTTGATGATGGTTCAGTTTTGTCTCCTAAGCCCCATGACTGTAATTTTGTATGGGTTGAATCAGCTGCTCAACCAACAATCAAAGGAGTGGAATGCTAGGCTGTTAAGTGAGCTTTTTAATGACCAAGAATGTAAGGTTACTTTAGCCACCCCTATCCCAAAGGTCCCAAAATGTGGATAGGAGGATTTGGAGATTGAGTCCTCATGGCGTTTACTCAGTTAAATCAAGTTATTCTTGCTTCAACTTGAATATTGTAACTCAAGTGAAGGTTAAGCGAAGTAATATAATTCTCGGAAGACCGAGGTCAAACCCTCAAGGTATTTTAACAAGAAAACTATTACACAAATATTAAAATAAACTTAAAAGAAAAATAATTTATTTAGAGAGTTGTTTGACTGAAAAGAATTGATTTTGATAATTAAAATAGTAATAAAATACTAGAGTATCAGGTACACCCTCCCAACTCCATACAATAATGATTACTGACTCAATTCTTAACCTAAGACAAGAATCAGATGTCGGTTGATTCAAGTAACAAGTCAAGTAAGAAACCAAAGGTTATAACAAACCGATTACTCAGGAACCTGAATAACTATCAAATTATATTATTTTATGAAATAATGATAATTACTTCAAGCATGGAATAACCAGTTATTTACTCGCAAGAAAATTCAAGCAATTAATATACGTGGCACAACAACTCAAGAATTTTTACAGAATAAAAACTTTGCTAAAAGATTAGAAGTTAAATTAACAAAACATCATAATTCATTACACACAGAGTCAATAATAGTGTCGTACTTCGTTGAGAGATTTTTTCCTAGCCCTTACTTAGCCTTCTAGCCAAACATGAAAAAAAAATTATATATATGAATTCGTAAGTCTAAGGTAGGGTTTTTACAAGGTCTTCAGTCTGTATTTATATCTTCCTTGGAAAAGAGATTGGTGCCCATTAAAACTTCCAGTCTGGCATTAGCAAGACTTTGACACACGTCCGGACGCATGGGGTTCAACCATCCGGAAGCAACTTCCAGTAAGTTTATTCTTCTACTTCTTGCCTTTCTACCTCAACCGTCCGGATGCAACTTTCAGTAAGTTTATTCTTTTGCTTCTTGCCTTTCTAACTCTTGAGTCCGGACGTGTTCCTTTCTTCCGTTCGGACATGCATTCCAGTGCGCTTCCACTTCAACGATGTTTCGTCTTTACTTGATTTTTCCTTTCATTTTATGCTATTATCATGTAAAATAGACACAACTCATCTTTTATTAGTATAACATTAGTTCTTAAATAAACTATTGTATTTATCACACTTTCATAACTAAATAACCAATCTTTCCCATTAATAATTGTAAATATTAAACCTCAATCAATTCTCTTGTTGTCAACCTCCACCCTCGCAATGTTATGGATCCGTCTTCTTCTTTTTCTCCTCATTCAAAATTTTGGTATGTTGCCTTGCATATGAAGACTCTTCTGAAGGTTAAACATTTTTTATGGAGAGTTTGCAACAATGTTTTGGCTTCGCGAGAAAATTTATGCGAGAGGCATTGTGTGGACTCTCCTTGGTGTCTTTTTTGCAGTGATAAATTAGATTCAGTTGAACATCTTCTCTTTGCATGCTAATGGACGAAGATGGTTTGGTTTGATTCTAATTTGGAGTTGAGATTGGAGTTGGGTCCTCTTTTTCTGTTCTTCAGTGGCCCTCGTCTTTATTGGATGACTTCAATGATATTTCCTTTTTGCTTGTGATTATGGGGAAGATTACAATGACTGCATGAGCTATTTGGACTTCCAAAAATCATTTTGTTTTCCAGCATGAGTTTCCTAATGCTTTTGCCACATTGATAAGAACAAAGAATATGTGGAGCACAACGTTTTTTGCTGATAAGGGTCAGTAGGGTGGTCATCAGGATTCAATGACTCCTCATCATGTTCATCACCCAGGCCATCATCCTTCTTTTTTGTTGAGTTGTGATGGTGCTTTTAAGAAAGATAAAGCTGTTATTGCGGTGCTTTTGAGGGGATCAAATTTGGCTTTGTTGGAGGGTATTGCTAAAAGTATTCCTGCGGTTTCTAGCAAGTTCTCTAAAGCAGCTGTTGTTAGAGAAGCCTGCCTCCTGGCTTCAGTCTTGGAGCTCCATCAGGCAACCATTGTAAGTGATAATTTGAAGCTAATTAAGGTGAGTTCGACTAAAGATGTTCCACTATGGGAGATAAGTACTTTTATTGGTGATATTCCTCACTTCTCTAAGGTTCTTAATTTACGTTTTTTACATAAGTCAAGAGCTCTTAATGAAGCAGCTCATTGGGTTGCAACAATTGTTTCATCAAACTCGATTCTATTTAGTTGGGTGCACTGCTCCTTCCCAAGCTAAGGACTTTATTATTATTTTTTTATTGTAATCATACTTTTCCTACGTAAATGATATCTCTACATAGTTTTTATTGTTTTAAAAAAATTGCTTTATTGTCATCATTGTCACAATTATTGTTGTTAGCACCCCTACCTCTGGTGGTGATGATGGGGGTATGATGGTGGTGGCAGCACTAGGCCTAGTGTAGGTGGTTTTTGTGGTGGACTAATAAATATGGTGATCAAAAGTAATAAAGGCAACAATAAGAAGTATTGTGTTAGAGTGGGGTGACGACGACGACAACAACAAAGCAATAACGATGTTAGTGGTAATAGGGGGTGATGGGTTGTGGAGTAATAGTGGTCGTTGTAGTGATTGGTTGATAGTACATTGTAATATGGGGCAATGGTGGCGACGATGACAACGGAGTGAGGTGGTGATGGTGGGCTATGGGTGGTAGGGATAGTTATTGTAGTGGAGGGATGTCAAGAGTGATGAATAGTAATTGGGGGATCAAAATATGAGTGGGATCTTATGGTGGGTGAATAGTGCTCATGGTGCTAGTGATGATGGTTGGTGAGTGATCATGACAGTGGTAGTCATAATACAATGGTGGTAGCAGTGATAATGTTATAATTGGGGGCGATGGAATAATAAGAGTTGATTGTGATGGCGGGGGATGATGATGATAGTGACAATAGTAATGGTGAGTGACGGTGACAGGAGGTGGTGGAAAGTTGTGGTGTAAAATTGATTGAAATCAAAATGTTTTAAAACATCTTGTCCCTACTGACAAGTTTGTTAAATCTTTATTCACAAACATTTGAAGTATTAAGTATTAAGTAAATGATTTACTAATAAAATATTTTTAATTTTAAGTTTACTATTTGGTTACCAAATACTACCTTTTCCATCCTAGCCTATTTTTCAACTTTCATTAATCATAGTACCATACTATTCCCACAAGGCCATAATTCTTGTTATAAATTTTAGTTGGTGAAATTCCTTTTAATATATATATATATTAAAAAGTTTCTTAGTAAATCATTTAATGTGCATTTGAGTGAGACCCTTTATATATAAATAAATTTTTACTCATTAATAATGAATAATTCATTAAAAATTAAATTAAAGAGAAAATATTCTGGACAATATCTCGATAACAATTGCTATTTTTCCTTGTGTCAAGCTTATATATTCCCTCGCACATCTGATCACTGCTCACACAATGAGAGCAGTTGGTAAGGGATAATGGCACACGTGGAAATGCGGCGATGCGCAGCTCAGCATTACTCAGATCTAACCATGGATTTCAATGATATTTACCATTTTAAACATGAAAAATATTATTTGTATTTAATTTAGTAATTTTATTTAATGACATAATATGTCATAAGAGCAATACTATTGATACCTGACATAATTTGCTAACCTAATTCACCAAGACCTTTGCATTGACTGTGGGCTCCATCAAATATTGAAACTTGGTGTTAATCCAATTATTCCCAATGATGCCACGTTATTAAGTCAGTAAATTATATCAGATTTTTAGATCCAAATAACATTTTTTTATCTCATAATTATTGAATTGATAGTGAATCTCAATCAATCTAATAACATAAAATAATAAAGTCACTAAATAAGATCACTAAATACGTAGCATTGTTTTTTAAATATTTGTTAGGGAAAATTACACTCAAACTCCCTGAGGTTTGTCACTTAATTACTCAAACACTTGATATTTGAAAAATTACGTACAGAACTCTTGAGATTTATTCGTGTGTAACACTTAGATCATGTAAATATATCTGTTAATAAATTATACTTAAACACCCTAAAATTTATAAATATATAATACATGAACTCTTAAGTTTAAAATATTATATTTAGACAAAAAATATTCCAATCAAATATAGAATATCAAATATTTTAAATTTTACAACCAAAATTTATGTTCTATTATATCATTTATTTAAATAAAATTAAAATTAAAAATTTATTTTTTTCTTAAAAAATTATAATTAGTATATAATTATATTATCTATTGGAATAAAACTAAAAAATCAAATAAAGAGTTTAAGTCATTCATAATAGAACATGAATTTTTCAAATTCAAAATTCATATTCTATTATGTTATTTATTGAAATAAAATTAAAATTAAAAATATTATTTTTTAAATCATAATTAATATATAATTATACTATCTATTAGAATAAAACTAAAACAATTAAATAAAAGATTAAACTGTAATGAACAAAATATCTTTTAACTTTAATTGAGGTAGTTTGATATTATAAGTTGGTTGTTTAAACGACCAAATTAAATTACAGTAAACAATATAATTGTATACTAATTACGATTTTTTAAGAAAAAATAAATTTTTATTTTTGATTTTATTTCAATAAATGATACAATAGAACATGAATTTTAATTGTAAAATTTTAAATATTTAATATTTTATTTTTGATTGAAGTATTTTTGGTCTAAGTATAATATTTTAAACTTAAGCGGTCTAAATAATATATATTTATAAACTTCAGGGAGTGTGAGTGTAATTTATTAACACATATATTTATAATAGGAGTCTAAGTATTATGTGTGCATAAACTTTAAGGGATTTGTATGTAATATTTTAAATGTTAGAGAGTCTGAGCGATTAAGTGGCAAACTTCGAGAGAGAGAGTTGAATTTAATTCTCCTTATTTGTTAAAACAAAATTAATTAAGTGATGACGTGGACAGACATAAGTAGGAACAAACTGGGAATAAATGCGCAACAACAGCACCAAACCACAGAAAGAGAGTGTGGACGACATGAAACGCCTGACGTGGTTGGATAAGGATCGGCCGCGGTTTTGTTTCGGAGCGTATAACTATGATATATATCGAAATATTTATCACAAAAAGAAAAAATATATTTTTTTATTCAATAAAATATCTCCATGTGTAAAATTTTATTATTTTAAATTATGCTATTATTTTCCACGATGAATCAAAAATAAAATGAAACAAAGAGCAATAGCTATAAATTATTTGTTTTATTATATTATAACTTTAATTTACGTCGCATAATATTTCATAATTCGACTGTGACAATAGAAGAAGAAGCAATTTGAGAATGAACTCTTTTAATATAAGAGTGAGTGGGCCTTTAAAGTTGAAGGTAGCAACCAAGGTGTATAATTTGCTAGAACATGGGTGTGGTACTAATAACTCATATAATTCATATTTTTAGGGCATAATTAGAAGGGATTAATTACATTTAATCTTGATAAGGTTCACATTTTTAGAGCATAATTAGAAGGGATTAATTACATTAATCTTGATAAGGACCCATATTATGAATGATTTATCTCACATAAATACTCTAATTTCAAGATAAATGTCCTGATCAGACCAAACAGAAGATTAGTCATTTGCGTAAACTGGCAACCCCATAATTTGGATGCCAATAATACAAACAAGGGGGATCCTTCTGATAAAGTTATAAATTTGAGGGGATTAAGATATAATTAACCAACAAAACATCAAGGTATGGTAATTTTTAAGTGGCTCTAAAATTATTTTCAAAATAGAAAAATTCACATTTGTTTTTGAGCGAAGACACCAGATTGGCAGATTGTATTAGAATACCACAGAAATATAAAAAAAAAAATCTTGGTAATTTGTGATTCAGCTAGTTTTGATCTTCAAAGCCTATTGTTTGTCTCCTCTCTCTCTCTTTTTCTCTCTAATTGATATTTATTTTGTCCATAATTCATGAACGAAAGGCGATTGATGGGCATCTCTCAATCTTTGATATTCCTTCAGAACGAAGCTTCACTTGAGATATTTTCAGTGGAACGAAAAGGATCGATGTTCTTCTTCACTATGCTTCATCCTTCACCCCCATGTAGCTGCTTCCTGTGAAAAGATCAAACAGTCTTTGGTTAGTTTTTCTTATATCATACGATTCCATATCTACCCTTTTGTTTGTGCAGATTTTGAGAAAACTATGAGTTTTGCTTTATCTTTAGTCGATTAACTAGGTACTTTGTTCATGGTTTCTCTGTTTTCAGATCGTATTTTTAAGCACTACACTTAACGGGCTGAGGCTGAGTTCTTCAATTGAAGCATACCAGAGCTCAACGTGCCACATGGGATTGGGTTTAATCTCTGTGCGAAAAGATACCGACTTTGAAGAACAACGGCTTCGTTTAGTATGGAACCACAATCGTGTTTGATTGAACAGTCGTTCAATGGTCGATACTCAGTTTGGGTTCGAGAAGCTCTTGATGAATTGTCCAATAATTTCACTATAACTGACCCGTCTATATCTGGGCATCCAATTGTTTTTGCTTCTCGTGGATTCTTGAAAATGTTAGGATATTCCAAAGAGGAAGTAATTGGAAAGAATGGGAGGATGTTTCAGGGTCCCAAGACTAATCGAAGAACGGTACTAGAAATTCGAGAAGCAATTCGAGAGGAGAGGACTATACAAATTAATATATTGAATTATAGAAAAGATGGGACACCATTTTGGATGTTGTTTCATATGTGTCCTCTTTTTAGTAAGGAGGATGGAAGGGTGATTCATTTTATTGGAGTTCAAGTGCCCATTTTGAGGAAACCGAAGCGGTCTGGAAGTGGGTATGTGAGAAATGGGGTAAATTTGTGTGAAGATGGGTCAGGAATGCGGGAGACTCTATTTGGGCGTTGTAGGAGGGAGGTGTGCTCGGATTTAGTGGTGGAATTGGATCGCATTTTGGCACTGGAATCGGTGATGGATGCTGATGATAAAGGTTTGTTTCTTAGTTTGCAATCCTGTTATTGTTTTGATACACAAAGTATGAACTTGTTTGCTCAGTGATTCATTATGAATTGAGCTGCATTGTTGAAGTCTCAAATGGAATTACAGTGTAGGTGTTTCTTTGTATTTGTAAATTCACATTATTCTTGTAACTTCATGAAGAATTCTCTTTATATTGCATCTTTTAAATCATTACAGTGTTGCTGAAAGTTTTTGGATTGTGGTTCTTGCGGATGGTAAAGTAGTCATTAAATTCTCACCATTCTTTTTTGTGCCTGCTGATTTACACTGGTTTAGGAAAGTTCTTAATGGCAATGGCAGTTTAAATGTCAAGATTGGATACTGGGTACTTGTATTTCTGAAGTAATCATCATGATTTCTGTTTATTGAGTGAAAATATGTACTACTGCTATATATATTTACCGCCATCATCATGCTTGTATTTATTTTTTGCTTTGCTCCTGTTGTTTGAGGTTTGAAATTATTTCCTTTATAAGTCAAAGAACTTCGGTTTTAGTAAGGTAATCAGCACTTGAGCTATGTCTTGCAGAATTAGAGGTTGATGAGGCTTGTGAGGCTAATGATTTGGAGAAGCGAGAAGCTGCTACTGCCATCAACAATGTATTGTCTGTGCTAACACACTATAGTGAGGTGACGGGCAAATTGGTCTGTGGAAAGAGATGTGGCTTGTCTGGGAGGAGTCTTTTTGGAGCATCCTTAAATATTTATCTTGGTAGAATCAAACAAAGCTTTGTATTGTGAGTTTTTGAAAATTCCTAATCTTCTTATGGCACTGTAGAAATTACTGTGCTTTACAGAGATGTTGATATATATGCTTTCTATTTCTGGCGACATCGTGTGTTGCCGTGCAGAACTGATCCACACTTACCTGATATGCCTATTGTTTATGCAAGT
Organism: Ilex asprella; assembly: GCA_023539305.1. Classification (NCBI taxonomy): domain Eukaryota; kingdom Viridiplantae; phylum Streptophyta; class Magnoliopsida; order Aquifoliales; family Aquifoliaceae; genus Ilex; species Ilex asprella. The sequence goes on from CM042193.1 coordinate 13,146,852, forward strand.
GACGGCTTCCTAAAGTTAACAGGTGCTTAGTTGTATCATATTTTCAATGGCAATTAGTATTTTATTTTTCCACACAGGAAGTTTCCTAGCTTGAGATTTGTCTAAAGATAATTGTTTTTTCAATAGGATATGCTAGGCATGAAGTATTGGGACACAATTGTAGATTTTTAAATGGGCAGAATACGGATTCCTCAACACAATTCCAGGTTACTGTATTTCTCATTTTAGCTCCTGGTGATTTGTTGTGCCCATGGTTACTATGTAACTTCGTCAGTGGAATTATTAATGCGATCTTCGCAGTGTTACTTGTGGATTTTATGTAGTGGACTATTTATTAGCACAAATACAATATTGGAATTGGAATTCAGTTGAGTTGATAGTTTCATATTGCAAATTATCCTGCAGATAAAGGAGAGCATTCGAGCTGAGCAAGCATGCACAGTACGCATATTAAATTATAGGTTGATACCTTAATTTTTTTTTAAAAAAAAATTTGGTTTTAGAGAAAACTGCATATCCTTCTTTGGATTTATATCTTTTATTCGCTGCTTTGTTTCAGAAAAGATAGGACACCATTTTGGAATTTTCTTCACATCTCACCTGTTCGAAATGCTTCTGGCAAGGTAATGTATTAACTTTCATAATGTAGTTCTGTCTTCATCCAACTGAACCTTTACAACTGTCTAGTAAGTGTTTCATCCAGCTGGATCTTTACAATGGCTATTAGTAAATGAATGTTGGCAAACACTTGCCAACATTCTCTGCCTTCTAATTGGTTGAGGTTTGTGCGGCAAAAAATTGATGATGGACCTTGTTTTGTTGGGTCTAATGGAATGTATATTATTAATTCCATCTGTCTGATAAATTTTGCTTGTAATATATATTAGAAAGTAGATGCATTTGCTATCCCTCATAAGTCATAGCCCGGCTTAGGGAGAAACTGCTGATAGTGCTAAGTGTTTTGTTTATGATTGTGTTTTTATCTGTTTCATGTAACTTGCAAAACAACCCAAACCATGGCCAAGTCTTTTTTGGATATGAACAAATCTGGTGGAGCAGCATATGGTTCACAATCTTGGACATGTTCTGATTGTGTAGTGTGTGTGATTTTGCTTTTGCTTGAGATGATACTTGTATTGAGTATGCTTCTTTTGGTTTGTTTTGTTCGTCTTTGCTGCTTCTTTATGTCTATTCCTTGCTTTCATCATTCATGCTTTGGTTACTGCTATATATGAGCATGAAGCTTCCAAACACAACAAACTCACAATGTATTGAGTAAACGTTAATGTATGTATTCTTCTGGCTTATGTTTGAGTTATTCAGTCTACCCACTAGTGAATAAATTTGGGTTGCACTCCCTTGGCATCCCTTGAAGGTTGATTGTGTCCATCAGAAATTAAGTATATTGTTGAAGTATAAATACTTAAATTATACTCTCTCCAACACGTTAAGCTTTTGGAGTAGATGGTTGTTTAACATAGTATCAGAACTGGGCCTTTGGTGGTCAGTGGGCCAAGCCTCTTACCCATTTGAAATCCGGTATGCATGGTTGTTTGTTTGCTGACTCCACATGTGAGCCCGGGTTCCACGTGAGAGAGGGTGTTAAGAGAGCTTGTATCCTACATCGAATAATTAGAATCAACAAGGTTGATGTATATACTTGAGGGACCGCTCCACCCATGGTCAATTAGTTTTGGGTTGAATATTCTAACATGGTATCAAAAAAGGAAATTATGTGTTCAAATCTCATCGCCATCCAAATTATTAAAAAAAAATTCAAGTGTTAGGCCTAAAGTCTAATCTGCAAGTGAGGGAGCGTGTTGAAGTATAAATACTTAAATTACACCCTCTCCAATAGCTTAACCTTTTGGAGTAGATGGTTGTTTAGCATATATAAATGGTTTCTACCCCTTGGTTGTTAGAATTTATGATTTATATCTACAGAATACTCATGTTTATCTGAATGCGAATTTTTTTTTAAATTAACTATATTGCATTCTTAATTTAGGGTGAGATAATGTGATGCGTATAAATAGCTAGGAGTTAAAAAAATTCAAAAAGGTTGCTGAGATAAATCTATTTGCATTCGGTACATAAAACTTAATCTTGGATAAATATGAGATTCAAGAGGTAACTCCCTTTCGCTCTATGGTCGGAGGTGGTGAACGAGAATTACCCCTACCCGAGATTGAAAGTTTGCAAATCCCACCCCAGGGTTAAAAGGTTTTCAAAGATAAAGGAAACCATAGTCTCCACAATGGTTTGCACACGCCTGCACACTCTCTCACTCTCTAATGCACCCTTAAAAAAGGAAGTCCTGTGATGCATATGCCTTTGGTTTCACCCTACGAGATGTATGACTATTATGCTTTACACTATCAAGTGTAAGCCTCACAACTTGGATAATTTGCCGAAGGCATAAGCCTCACAATCTGAGGTGTAAGGTTTTAGTGCCTTTTGTAGTTCTTATGGAAAGTTGGTTTGTGAGGCTTACCTCTGATGAAATCACTGCGATGAGTTTCTTTTATATCATTTATGTGATGTTCTAGACTATAGTCAATGTAGAACACAGATAAGAGGCAAAATTCCCGAAGAGAGTAGAGTTAATTTGGGACAGGTGTATATTAAATCTGGTTTTCTAAAAATTGTTTCTATAACTCTCTAGTGTTTCTATTTTCTTTTTTGGGTAAATATAATCTTTTTGGGAAAATAACACTATGAGTAAGAAATTTGGACCATTCCTCTATTTGTGTGTGTCATCCTTGCGTAGAGGTCCATGCTAATCTTCTCTATATCTTTCCAATTTCATTGGATGTTCTCGAAAGGGACAAAAGAGTTTCTTCTTTCTTTATATACTGAACATAAGATTATGAACGAAAAGGCTTGTGTTTTGCTTTTGCCGGCAAGGGGAGGTGGCGTGGCGTGGCGTGGGGTGGGGGTTGTTTGGGTACAGTTTAAAGGGGAATTGCATGTGCCTTGTGTTACTTTTTACCTGTTAAAGAATAGCCCTAGATGTCAACCATTCAAATCTAGCAATTGCTTGCCACCATATATGCAAAAGGACATGTTTTGAAGGCTTCTTTGCATTTGCCTTCTTTGATTATAACTAATCAATTGCAGTCCGTCTCTCTTAAATTCTAGCATATCTCCTTTTATGAGGACATTATGGTATTTCTAGTCTTATGATATATTGTATTTTGGCTACTCCACGTTGACTTTCTCATGTTAAATACCCTTCATATCCGATAATGTGGATTTCCATTGGTAGCATTGACTAAACCATGAACTTAGTGTGACTTGTGGTCGACCTTCACTTGTAATGGAAGTTCACAATATTCAGAAGAAGATAAATAATTCTGAGGAGTCGAGAGTTTGGATTTGCCAAAATGTTGCTGCACAATCATTAGCACTACATTAGGACAATATGGTGATTGCTTCACTATGGAATTGTCATGTTACTTTCATAACTTTTTCACCTTATGGTGAAAAGGGGATTTGCTGTTTGCTGTCATTGCACCAAAAAATCAGAAGAGTTGAACTCCAAAAAGAGAAAAAAAAAAGAAAAAAAGAAAGAGGATGGAGGAGGAGAGAGAAAAAGTGGGAGGGGGAGAGGGGATGGTTGCTTTGAAATACTTGGTATAATTGTGAGTTAAGTACGGAGTCATAAGCGAACTGAATAACATATTGATTATCACAATATAATGTAGATGAAGACGTCACTGGAAATCCCAACTCGCCAACAATCAATCTTAGCCAAATAATCTCACATATGTCGAGTGTTAGTGACCGATACTTTGTCTCTGTTGACGAGAGAGAAATAACTGACTGTTTTTTGCTCTTCCAAAAGATAAGATGTACCCCTTGAAAAGTACAGAAACTCGTAGTAGATTGACCGTTAACCAGTCTGAGCTCTTGATACAAAGAACAACTCAAGTCCAGGACAAGACTTGAGGTATCGAAGAATATGATAAACTGCATCAAGATGAGGCTGACACAACTTGTGCATGAACTGACTAACTCGGCTGACAGCGAATGAAATGTCTGACCTAGTATTGGCTAGATAGATAAGTCTATTTACCAACCTCTGATAGACAGTCAGATCACTCAGTTCCTCACCTTTAGCAGTAAGTTTTAGGTTTGGAATCATGGGTGATGATGCCACCCTAGCATCCCAGTGTCCGAGAGAAGATTCAGAACATACCCCCACTGAGAAAGAATAATATCCCTACTACTATAGACAACCTCAATCCCAATAAAATATTACAGAAATTCAAGGTCCTTCATATCAAAGTCCTTCCCAAGGTCTACCTTGACCTGTGCAATCTCAGAAATATCATTCCAGTAATAATAATATTATTAACATATACTAAAAAGATGACACACTGCCCAGAAATATTTCGTCGAATAAAACATATCTGATCAGAATGATATCTGGTGAACCTTAAAAGTACAACTACACTACTAAACCGAGAGAACTAGGCTCGTGGTGATTGTTTTAGTCCATAAAGAGACTTATGCAGTCGACACACTTTCCCAGCATACTCCTTCTCACCACGAAAGCCTAGTGGTGCATCCATATAAATAATGGATCACTGTGAAGAAACGCATTCTTCACATCTAACTGATGAAGAGACTAAAAGTACTCTACAACTAGAGAAATAATCAGCTGAACAATAGTCAATTTTGTCACGGGGGCAAAGGTAGCACCAAAATCATGACCTGATACAAAAGTAAAGTCTTTCATCACAAGCTTAGTCTTGTGACGATTAATAGTATCATCCGTATGAAATTTCAGGGTGTAAATCCAGCGACAGCCAACAGGTTTTACCCCTGAAGGTAAAGAGACAAGATCTCACGTATGATTACGTTAAAGAGCGTCCATCTTCGGTTGCATAGCAAGAGCCCATTAGGGCTCTCGCATAGCCTCTGAAACAGAGCGAGAAACCGATGTATCTGATAAGACCATATTATAAGTTCGAAATGTATGAGATAGATCACCATAAAAAATATAAGCAGATATCGGATATAAAGTCCTGGTGGTCCAACCATAACACACAATTGGATGACGATCATTCCGCGGATAATGACGTTCTAAATCACATCCTCCACTAATAATGTCTTATCAGGGAAGGTAACTGGTTTAGTTCCTGCAATCTCATCAATACTAACAACAGGTGCATCAATATGTTCAACAAACTGAGAAGTATTACCTGCATCGCCTGAGGTAGAGGGGACATCAGCAGGTGGATGAGTACAAGGGCGACGAACATAAACTTGTAAAGAAAGAGAGACTGGTGACTCTGTACTGACAATAGTCGGACCCTGAGAAGTCAGGACTGACATAAGTATATTCAATCGGAAAGTGATAGCATCCATATTACTCTGCCAAGGAGGAGCAGCAGGAGCAGCGACAGTAAGTGGCGGTACCTCAGTAATAGCAGCAGTACGGCTGCGAGACGACTTAAGCTCTGGATGGACCTTGTAGCAAGCAGCCCTGAGATGTCCTGATCGACCACAATAATCACACTGACGAGAATCCTCTTGTTTGGTTTGCCCTGATAGCGTTGGTCCAAGCATTGTCCACATCTGGCTGACGATCCTGAACGAGATCTTGCAGTAACTGCAAGGGCTATTTGGTTGGCTAGAGGAGTCAAGGCCACAACCGGAAGTGATGCAATACGGACGCGACGCTCATGCTGCTCAATCATCGCATACACCTCATAAAGAGACGGGAACCTCATCATTGACAAGATCTATGAACGAGGTCCCTCAAACTCGTCACGAAGCCCCATAAGGAACTTGTGAATCTTACCCTCCTGCTATTTAGTATGCAGGAATGCGCTCCCTTGGGCTTTATACTCGGAATAACAACAAGAGAACGTAGAGTCTTATACTCAAGCCAACGCTATGTCAAATAGCCATAATAATCCTAAACAGTCATATCTCCCAGCCGAGCATGTGGGAGCTCCTGAGAAACTCATAAACACGAACTCCCCATCCTGACTGGAAATACATCTCTGATAATGCGCTCCATAGTTTCGGAACAGAGCTATAAAACTGGTGAATCCTGCAAATAGATGGTTCCATCGAGCCAAATAACAATCTAATAATAGCGCAGTTCTCAGAGAACCACGTAGAATATCTAGGATTATCATCATCTGACTTTGGGTGAGATCCCGTTAGCCAACCAAGCTTCCTTACACGGCCCAAGTAAAGCTGGAATGAACGTGACTACTTAACAAAGTTATAGTCATTCAACAACTGGGCCGTAACTTTCTGTGAGATCATACTCAGAATTGTCGGTAATGTAAGTCCTGTATACTGGTCAAACATAAAAGTGGGAGAACCAGATGGTACATTCCAAGTGGAAGTACTAACAGTAGAAGTCTCAAGTCCCTCAGTAGCACGAAGGCCCCCGGGGGGGGGGGGCTGGTATCTCTGCTGGATGGATTTGCTGCTGGGGCAATGGAGCTGGTTTATATGGGTTCGCTAGGCAGTGGGCTGGTTTTGTTGGGCAATGGGCTGGGTTGTGGGCTGGGCTGTTGGAGTTGGGCTGTTTTTGCTGAGGTAGTATGTCAGTGGAGAACTTGGGTTGGCTGGGCAGTTGGGTGATGTTGGCTGTCGGTGGAGTGGGGGCAGTGTGTCTGTCGGTTTGATGTTTTTGGCTGTGGACTTGCAGCACAAAGGCTGTGGCTGTGGCTGTGGCTTAGGTGGGTTTGCTGGCTGTGTTGCTGTCGCTGTTTGCTGGGTAGGGTTGGTCTGGTCTGGTGGCAGGCTGGTTTCTGGGTTGCTGCTGATGTTGGCTAGGCTGTCGGTGGAGTGGGCTGCTTGCTGGGAAGCTGTTTGAGGCTGTCGGTGCTACTGGGCAGTGTGGTGGCTGGTTATTGTTGCAACGTGAAGGAGGGGCTAGGGTTAGGGTTGGCGACTAGGGGTGGGCAAGAGGCTAGGTTTTGCTCTGATACCAACTTGGTATAATTGTGAGTTAAAATGGATACTCAAACTAAGAGTAGACCCCCTTATATATAGCCAAATAATAGTACAAAGTGACATAAACATCCTTGTGGTCTAGGCAAAATATAAAAGTCATAATAAGAGTAAAAAAAGGAAAAAGAAACCCTAATGAACTAGACTATACTCAAACAGAAATAGTGGCAGAACCACTCAAATCCTTCTGGAATTTGCTTTTGATTCTTTGAAAGTGCAATTTCTTTTAGCAAAAGTCAGATGTATGCCAAGTGTCATCTGTACCTGGTTAGCATCAGTCATAAATTTACATTTCACATCAAGAAAGTGTGGTGCATATATTAATCTCTGTCTTGATGTTGTACTTGGGCAATTGCATGGTCCATCCCTATCACCACCCCTCCAACTGTGCTGGCCACCAAACCACCCTTTCTCCCCTGCCCCCTCGCCAATGTGTGCCACATTTCCAACCCTGCCGGGTAGCCCATCACCATCCTCAATTGAGAGAGGCATCAAGCTGTCTGCTGCCGGTTTAATTCTGATTCATGGGTGTTTTGGGTGATTACTGTATGTATGTGTCTGTGTGTTTTGATGGGGTTCTGTGGGTAATGCCAAATATGTGTGTGATATGCGGACGTGCTTGGGTGGTGGGCTGTTGGTGATGGATTGGGTCTTGCTTTGATAGTTGGCAAAATAGAGTTTGGGTTTGATCTTTGCGTGTGTAACGGCAAGGGGTGTAGCGAAGAGTTTTATTTTTGTGTTTGTAAAGGCAGGTGTGAGTAGGGGAGAGGGTGTTTGGCAGTGGAAGGTGGGGTTTAGAGGGAACAAGGGTGGTCGGCTGTATGATCTCTCTCTCTCTCCATATATAAATTGGCTGAGATGCAATGATGGGGAGTGCTAGTGAATTAAGTGAAGTTTCAGATAATGCAAGAGTCAAAGGGTGCCCCTGAAGTTATTGAAATCTATCAGGGGTGTGCCTAGTTTTCCCTTTTATTTTGTCAGTTCTTGCACCGTGGTCTTTTTGTTTACAAGGTATGAATAGGAGAGTTCAGTGCTATTATGCTGCACTTACTTTATTGCTTTTATTGCAGGGAAGAAATTATAATTTCAGAAAATAATTACCCGGGTTTCATGTATGCAAAATGATGAAAGTTACAAATACTCATGATTTTCTGATTATCAGTAGTTCTATTTTATGAATAAGAGCAAATCAAATGTACAATCACATCTGTCACATGTAATCTCGGTTAATATTGCACCCCTCTTTTTTTCTCAGTAAAGAAAAGGCCTAAGTAAATATTAACCGCTTGTTTCGTTGGTGTCCTCCTTATCTCTTTGCTTTTTGGCATTTGGTTAACAGACCAACATGAACCCTTTCTGCATCTAGTTCAGCAAGTTCCTTTTCACTCATTTTGTCTCCATGGCTGTGCAGATAGCATACTATGTTTGGGTTCAGATAGATGAAAGTTGTCAAGATGAGGATCGACAAGGTTTGAGTCCTGAGATGAGGCACCTTAGCGCAGTAGGTGCCGTGAAAGTTGCAGTGAGGAGTATGTCAATAAGTGCCAGCACCTCACAGTCATAGCGATAACTTCTCATATTCTTTTCAGGCCGAGTATGCTTCTCTCTAATGTATTTTGCATTTTGGAATTGTAATCCAATTTACTCTATGTGTGATCTCATCTAGCAGTAGATGAAAAGCAGAATACAGGGAAATAGATTGTTGTACAGTTAGGTCCCTGTTGAACTTACATTGTCTCTATATTAAGATGTTTCGTCATAAAATTGTAAGTAGTGGGTCATATGTTATCACTTACTGACAGCTGGCTTATATAGTTTGTATGAACTTTGTTAAACTCACATTGTTTAGGTATAAAGTAATGGCAGTAGTGGATCATGTGTAATCACTATCAGCATTAAGATTGGCAACTGTGTTGTCCCTGGTATGCTTTGTATGGCAACTGTGTTCACCTTTGTATCAAAGATTCAAGCTATAGAAATAGTCTCTCTGCAATTGTGGGTTTACTTTGTATGTCTGATATGTTCGATATTACAATGATGGGAGTTTTGTGCGTAGGTCTATGAATAAAGATGCTATCACTTGTGAACTTTCTGCTCTACCAACCTGCCAAATCCCTAAGTATGGGTTGTTCTGATGGTGTCGATTGAATATTGTATATGTAAGCGATAAATTCCATACAAGTATTGGGACTTGCTTAGATTAAGTGAACTGATTGGGTATAAATAATATTACTAAAAAAATATGGTGATTCATGTATTTTTTTCCCTCTAAATCGGTGCTGAAGATGTAGGATTAGTAATTGAGCTGAGTTACTTGAGTTTGGTTCTAGCTCGGCTCAAATTGGATTCGATTTAAGTTGAGCTTGAATAATTTTTTAAGTTCATCGAGTAATTCAGGTTCGGCTCGTCTTAGATCATTTTATAAACGAGCCGATTTTGAACAAATTTTTATGCTTGTTTAAAAAAATGAGTATGATAGGCTTAGTTTGATTATCAACCCTACGAGGAGGTCGATGATTTTAAGTAAACTCTTCTAACGGCTATCAACATCACTCTCAAAATTATTCATATTAAATTTTTCCATTTCCTTCAAATTAATCACTTTTCACATACATTGTACCGTACTTTCATGTACAAATTACGCTAGTACTTACTAATCTAAAACCTGCATTCAACCATCCCCTAAGACTAGGTTAGGCACATCAATCAATGTGTGAGTGAGTGCGAATAAGACTGATACCCATTTTTATTTTATTTTTTTACTATTCTAAAAAATAATTTATGATAAATTTCTAGTTAATTCATTCATTTTTTTAAAAAAAAAAAAAAATTGGGAGGGGGAGAGAAAGGGGGGAAGAAGACTTGAACCCTTGATCTCAAGAAGACAGTTTTCACAAGGTAAAGAGTATCATTGAACCAAAGACTCATGGATTGTTAATTCATTTGTAATCATTGATTGTGAAAATAGATGTCAGCTGTGGATCTAAGAGCATTTCTAATAGTCATCTTAAAAATAAAAAGTATTTTTTTTAAATAAAGAACATATTTGACAAAAAATTAAAATAGATAGTGAAATTTTGTATACCACTTTAACAGAAATCTTCAATCTTATTAATTTATTATTTTATACTTTATTTTTTTTCGGAAGAACAATGTTATTGAGATATAATTTACTTACATAATTTACAGACTTAATTCACTATAACTGTTAAATTGACTGTGAACCCCATTAAACATTGAAACTTAGTATTGTTGATCCTATAGTTTCACTTAAGTTACATTATTAGATCAACAAGTTTGATCAGATTTTTTAAGTTCAAATAACATTCTTCTTTTAGGTATAAATTTGACTTCCCTCTGTTTTTTTCTTCCATTCTTTTACCAAACTTGAATATTTTATTTATCATCTCATTTCCCTTGATCCCGTTCCCAACTGTTAGTGCTTGATATTACTGGATGGAATTAACGGAGTATCAATCAACAAGAGAACTAACTTGAAGTAATTAATTTAATATTTCTATCTTCAAATTGTGCTTGTATAGTTTTATAAGGAAAAAAAATTCTTTGGAGAAATTGCATTCGGTGTTGACAATGCGTTGAAATATATTTTATCTTAAATATTTTGGACGAAACGACAAATATATAATTTTTTTGTTTTTTAAAAAATAGGAGTAGAGAGTGAATTTGACTCTCAAAATGTGAATTTGACCATAATTATTTTTTTTTTTGTTCCACTACATGAAATGGATATGCAATAGGTTACTTCACATATCTACCAAGGTACATTATCTCTTAGCATTACAAAGCCATCTACAAGGGGACTTCACTACTTCGGGGCTAAAGTTGACGTCTCACCACAGACCCTGAAGAGTAAGTTTAGAGATATAATATAATCAGAAGAAATCCATCAATATCAATATTAAAAAAAAGAAGAAATTCGTCAATATTCAATAGAGATATGATAGGATTTAAAGAGACCATCGATATCTATGTTATTTAGATAAATATAAATAATGATAGAAAAGAGTGATACTTATCTTTACCACATGAAATTTCCATTCTATAAATAGAATTGAGTCTTATATATTCAAGCACCTTCAATAATATGTTAGATGTAACCTTTAGGTGGGTTTGATAACGTTTTTGTTTTTATGTTTTTTTTTTTATAAACAAAACATAACTAAGTTTTTTTTTGTGATAAAAATTAAAAATCTAAAA
>CM042193.1:13183053-13220634 GCA_023539305.1 Ilex asprella
TTTTTTTAAAAAAGGGTCAAATTTTAAATTTAATAAAATAGATGGTCAATTTGGTGTTAATTTTATGAAATCAAAGTTTATGATTAAAATTAAAGGTAATTTTTTTATTAATTTGGTGAAAATGAATTTGCGATTTATCCCACTTATTTTTTTTAGAATATATCACAATTATTATTATTTTTTAGAATATATCAAAATTATTATTCGAAATATATCGAAAATATTATTATTTTTATCTCCAAAATATTTGCAATCTATCCTAAAATCTTGTGATCTATCGCAAGGTTGAAGTAGTCTCCCACAAATATTTTTGAAAAACTGTAAGTTTGTCATCGATTATAAGTCAATAGAGTGAGATTTTGCAAAATTGTGAGCAGTTTACTACAATTAAGGGCAGATTTATCACTTTTGAGGGGTCAATTTATAACAATTATGGATAAGTTTACAAGTTTTGTGGAAAAAATTACAATATCAGTGAAAATTTTACAAAATCAATAGACAATTTACTACATTAATGGGCTTAATTATTACAATAGTGGTCAAAATTTACAATAATAGTGGGAGATTTGATCAATCAAAACCGTATTTGATCGATCAAATTATTGAACAAATGTGGTAAACAATCAACCAAAATTATAAATATTCTCATAAATGTTGTAAACAATTCACTAATGTTTTAATTTTGTTCTTTATAGTCGTAAACTTCCCGCTAATGTTGTAAGTTTGCCCTCAATTGACTTAATGAAGATTTTTCTTTATGTCTTATCTGGTGTCATTTCAATGTCTTGTCCAATGTCAATGTCATTGAAGTTGTAAATAATCCATAAATTTAATAAATTATACTACTAATGTTGTAAATTTTATACCACAAATGTTGTAAATTGAAATTTTCGGTATGATACCAAAAATTCAAATGGATGTATTGTGGTGGGCTCCACATTTTAGTAATGAAGTTGGAGGCCTGGCTATTTTTGAAGTACTCGCATGCTTGTGTGTTCTTTGTGTCCAACTTTTTTTGTGTTTTATCATCCATGTCATGGCAGCTTGGATCTATTTCAGAAGGGTATCATACTTGTACAATATCTAGATATTTTCACTAAGTTGGTGGCCTACTGCCCGTAACTTAGCAAAACAAATGTATATTTGAATTGGACGCAATAAACTGAAATGTCCCTACCGATATATTTGTCAAAGACTACTCATACAATAGATAAATTTCACACCTTTAGTTGACGATGATAATGTGGAAACTTGGTAATCTGGTCTGGGAATAAGGAGCACTCCTGCCTGTAAAAAGAATAAACTATCACAAACTAGAGTTTGACCGATCGGAGACACTCCAATGTTTAAATCAGTAAAAGATCTGAAGTTGAGCAAGTCAATTACAAAGAAAAAAATTGTGTATCTTAAAATTAAGTTTATCTCATATTTACAACTTAGAATGGTACACCTATCTTTTAGTCAGGTCTTACGAAATTAGTATTTGTGCTATTTTAGTTTCTTTTTTGATTGTTCAATTTTTTAAATCATATGTTTATAATGTAAACCTCTAAAATAGACGATTCCTTAGTTGGTTGCTCACAACCATCTCTGATTTTTCCCGATAGTCTAATTGACTTTTGGTCAGTCAAACATAATCCTTATATCTTGATTTGGGGAATTAGAGTTTTATTCAGATATTGATTCTTTCTTATGTTTGCTCAAACTCTTATGGCTGCTCAATTGCTATACAAACCAAGCTATTTGATAAAGGAGGTTTCAATTCTGATTTGTTAAGAGTCAGAATCTATTCAATTAAATCATTCTTGACTTGGTCAAAAATACTCTTTCGTTGCCATATTGTACTCTCACATTTGTCACTTACCTTTTGCAGTAATGCTATGCTATGTTATCTTAATCAACAATTGTCATGTCATTTGGACTTTTTATTTGATCCCAAATTTTAGTTAGCGTAACATTACCAAAAATTCTATAACCCCCACAGATTACCCCGTGAATGGTTTGAACTTTTTTAATAAAATTTTACCATTATGCCACTTAAGCAATCAAAGGATCCTTTTATTGTGAAGGGCAAACTAGGAGTCAATTAGAGAATGATAGTAATGATATTAGAACTTAAAATACTCACTTAATTTATTGATTTAATGATATGGTAGTGACATGATTCAATAGTATTGTTGCAACCGTCAAATTTTTGTGTTGAGATTTTATCATTTGACATATTATTAAATTAGCAGATTAAATTAAAATTTTTAAATCTTAATAACATTACTCTATTTTCAATACACGTGCGTCAAAAAATAATTATATGAATTGTAAATCTACATTGTACAAAAAATAAAGGAGTATTTTGGGTTTTTTTTTTGTCAAAGAGTAGAATTCAAGGGTTAACTACGTACGCCCTTCAATGTGATCAGTTGGAGGAGGGTCCACAGACGGTCAGAAATTCTCAATAACTGGAACTCTCAGTTAGGGATAGAGCAACAGTTGCCCGTGGAACAATCACTGCCAATTGTGAATTTATAATCAAGCATCTCTTCTAATTTTTAGGGAAAGAAAAACATCTATTGAAACAAAACACCCCCAAACAATTACAAAACTTATTATCAGACGTCAGTCCTACCCAACACAACCATACACCGACTATCACAACATATCGTAAATCCAAAAATAACATGACCTTATACCCAAAAATAAAGTGGTCGATTGCTCAATAATGTGTCAAAATTCAAACCCAAAAATTAATATTAAATCCACAATAATTGAAGTATGTCATCCCCAAATTTCATTTTAGCAAAAATAATTTCAATTTCAATTCACAAACTATAATCACTAAACCAATAAAAACCAGACTTCAATTACATTGAGTCGGATTGTTGTCGTCATCCTATGAAGAACAATTGCAGACAGAGAAAGAATATATCAAACTCAAGCATATTAATATGCTGAAATTGCATTAATTCAAATGGACTACAATTCAAACTCATATCCAATGATTGGACTTTTTTCTTTTTTTTTTGGAACTTGTGCTGGGTTGAACTGGGTGGATATCAAATTAAAGATTTGTTTATGGTACTAAAAAAAGTTATATATGAGTTGTGTCACGTAAAAATTTGTTCAAATTTATACTGAATTCTTTTATAATTAATATAGATTAAATTTGTGTAGTGTATGAACTTTTTTAACTGAAACCCAATTTATTGTCATGTTTGACTGTTTTTTTCCCTGGTACAAACGAGTTCCAAATCTCTACTCTATTATGAGAAGATTGTTCTGTTTTTCTAGTTCTCATCAGTAGGCATGAGAATCTTTGATTCTAAGGGCTTTGGATGGATTTTTAGGGAGGGATTGAATTGGTTTCTCTAAATTTGTCCAAACTTAAATCTTTTTTTTTTTTTTTTATAAATATGAGATTTAATATTGAATTGGGTTCATATCCATATTTGGTGTGTAACACACACACATATATAGGATTAACAATTATTTATCTTTTAAATGACTGTTTTACCCTTAATCAATTCAATTCATACCCATGTTAAGGGATAAAATTATTTTTTACATTCTTAACCCATTTTCTTAAACTTATAACTCCCTAAGTTTGATGAAATTCATGATCATGAGTTTATAATTCGGACCAATTACAAGCCAGCTTTTGAAATTCATGATTGAAATTTCAATTTAAACATGGGGTTTTAGGGGTTCTTTGGATTATTTTCTCCAAACCTATCTTGCCAAGCTCCCTTGCCCAACAACCTCTAAGTGTGTCAATCGAGACAATCTACTTAGACTTGACTCGAGCTCGAATCAGATAAAGTTTGGTTCAAACTCGACTTGTGTTTTAAATGAATTGAATTTGAATAATTTTTTAAGCTCGTTTAAAAACGAGTATAAAAGGCTCGGTTCAAGGTCGCAAAGTTCGACTCGTTTTTATATAAAATAGTCTAATTATTTAAACTTGACTTGAATTGTAAACGAACCGAACTTGAACACAGAATCGATTCCATTAACACTAGTACTTAATTCTTCTTAATTCCCTCCGCATTAAACTCTACCCAATAGTCATTAGTTTTCAATACCATTAGGTGGTGTTTGGATGACAAGATTAGGAGGGATTGGCTTAAAATTGTGAATGGGGCCCATTTATCCTTGGTTTGGATAAGTTGTTTGGAATTGGATATTCGTTGGTTTAGAAAAAATCGTCCGCATGTTTTGAAACCTACAATCTGCATGTGATTGAGAAATCCTTTCTGCTGTGAGGGATTGTGGAATTGTGAAGAAGGATTAAATGTGTAAATTCTAAAATACTCTCTACAGTAAAATTGTGCAGGGTTTTTACCACCATTCCCCTTCACTTTCATTTTTTGTTGTTTACTTACCCTCTACAGTCGAGTTACTTACCTCCATTTTTTGTTGTTTTTTTGCCTATCTCTTTGTCTCTTTATCTCCATTATTCATTTGCTCGAGCTTGGTGGTTCACATCGACTCTGATTCTTCGAAGGTAGTAGCAGACCTGGGATCGGATTTGAACTACTCAGATATGCCACTGTTGACCAAATCTGTTCAAGGTAGTAGCAGATCTGGCCATCAAAGTGGTGGATCTGGATTTGGATCTGGTTTGGGAGCGATGTATATGGAACACAAAAACATTTCTTCTCTCTCTCTCTTTGTCTCACTCTTTCTATGTCTGATTTTGTTTCCCGAGTTAGTGTGTCTCTCCTACATCGGTGAAGAGAATAGACAGAGGTTTGGTAATTTTGTAATTAACAATGTCTGGGCTATTAAGTAAAGATTAGATTTGGGCTAGAAAGAGATTATTTGGGCATGATGTGTGAAAAATCTCTGTCTTCTTTCTTCATGCCTCTCAGTCTAAACTAATCCTAAACATAATTTAAATTGGCATGATGTGTGTATGTTGCTTCATGCAATAATATTAAAATGCCCTACCATTTAGGATAATAAATTGCATTTCGGTTATTGAAAACATTTAATTAAGTTTTTTTTGGATAATATTTAAATTTGCTATTTATTGAAAATAAACAATTAAAATTTATTTTTAAACATACGACTTCAAATTTTCTAGAAATAAACAAATAACGACTTAGGCTTGAATTGTATCTATATGTGTATTGTTTTTATGTTAGAAATTATTTTTTTTATCCATGATGTATATGATTTTTGTGATTAAAAGTGTATTGTACAAATTATATTAAACAAATGAACAAAATATTTATTACAATATTTTGTAAAAAATGCGTAATTGATTGATTCATTTTTTTTCTATCGTAAACAATACAATACTAATGGAATGAATTCTTTTTCATTCCATTCCAAACATGGTATAGGATTGAATCACATTGTTTTACACAAGGGTGAAATTGTCATTTTAGTATGTTTTATCTTTACATGTTAATGGGGCCCACAAACCAAATGAAACCTATCCAAATATGGGATAGGATTTAAATCCCACCTTTATAATTCTCAAATCTTGATCATTTTGCATTGACTTAGATTGGGTTGGAATTCAAATTCAATCCAATTCAATCCATTTATGGTGATCCAAACACAACCGCTTGTATTTAATGGTTTGCTATAATAGGTCCTAAAAGGGACATCTCACCAGCTTCCGGCAACTGTGGGAGTAGGGAGTCCTGGTCCAGCACGTGGGTCGGTCCAGGTGGTGAGAAATACCACTAAAAAAATGTCCAGTCACCATTTTATCAAATTTTTGGCAGGCTTAAAGTTTAATAAAGGGTTAATTGTAAATTGTATTTTAAAAGATCGATTAAATTTTAATTTATATTTTTAAAGATAAAAAAATTTAATTTGTCACCTCAAAGATAGAAATTTATATCAATGTGCATCCCCAAAAATAAAAAATCTCAATTTGCACCTTCAAAAATAAAAATATGTATCAATAAGTGTAATATTTCAAATCTAAAAGACGTAAATGATTAAGTAATAAGCATAAAAATAATTTATGTGGGAGTTGCAAGTTGCCATAGTTTCTTTTAATAAACTATTAATGTGATATTATGACTAATACATCCCACTTTGAAAAGCAAACTGTAAAGACTGATCAATCAAACATGGAGATAAACTTTTACTGATTAATATGCTCTTTTGTCCTTATTGGACTCATCAAAGCAGGGATGATGGAATCTGGGCAACCGTCACATATTGCTTCCTGATGGAGTCACATAAATTACGACCCAAGTTCAGTTGTTGTCGGTTAGTGGACTTAGTAAAATTATGAGAACTTATGGATAATCAATAAAAAAGAAAAACACACAGAAGATAAGTGGTTTGTCTCAGTTATTGGGCTAAGGTTACATCCACAATAATAGAGTCTCTTATTCCCTGGAGTTATATATTAGTTCTTTGGTGAATACAATCAGGTTATAGGCATTGGACCATTACAAGAAGTTACACTCGGCTTCCTCTATTTTTAGGGAAGATGTGGTCCGGAAGGGGATGGAGGAGAGGTCGACCCAGCCGATCAGGAGGAAGAAAGAGGACCCCCTTGTAAGATAACACTGTTCCATTTATATGAGTCGTCTCCTAGGGTTCTCGTCGGCACCTCCTATTTGTCTGTTGATTCTGTGGGGACTTTTCGTCCTTGCCCTACCAAGACTTTTGCTAGCCGGCGATACTGTGCCCACTATCTCTGGATCGTTCTGCCCCACCACTCCTAGTAGGTGGAGGTGACTGTCGTAGGTTGCAAAAATTCTCCCCCTGTCCTTTTGGACACATAGCATGATGGGGTACGCCTAGGATTAGGTTTTGACTTCTCCTGCTCCGGCTATCCTTTGGCTTGGGCCGAAGTGTTGGTCTCTTAAGTTTTGCCTCTCCTTCTCCTGATATGGGTTAACTAGGGATACTTTCCTTGGGCCAATAGGCAAAGCGGGGTTATTGGGCTCCAGAGTCATAACGGCCCGTACTCAAAATTCTGTCCTAATCACTTCCCACTTTGCAGTAGTTTTATGCTTTTGAGGTGCATAAACGTGGCATATTTGGCCATTGTTTGCTCCAATAATAGCTTTAGACACAACAATGGCATATCCTTCGGTGGCACTTGGCAGTAGAATAATAGAAACTAATTGTGACGGTTTACAACAAAGAAAACTACATCAGAACCCCACTTCTATGATTTAGAGAGGCCTTAGCCAGTAGACACCCACACATATGAGCTTTTGTTAAAGTAGGGTGGAGCCCAAAGTCATCCCTTCTTTTCTGCACATTGATAAAAAAAAATTATCTTTGAAGATGTAAATTGAGATTTTTTATCTTTGAGGGTGCACATTAATATAAATTTCTATCTTTGAAAGTACAAATTGAAATTTTTTATCTTTAAGGGTACAAATTAAGATTCGAACGATCTTTCGGAGGGCAATTTGCAATTAACCCTTTAATAAATTACAGTGTGAACAGTTGGCCCTCTGACCCTATTAATTGAATTCATTTGGTTTTATTGGGATGAAAACCAAATAAAAATAAACACACGGTACAATGCAGGAGCCAAATGGGGTTTTATGATGTCAGACAATGAAATGCATGATAATAATTGATCAAAGGAAAATTTGGAAACAAAAAGTTATAAACATCATATCCATTTTCCAAATAACATTTGCGTTCTATAGCAACAGAGATTATTATCATGACTTGTTGAATTTAAATGATTTGTGTAAAAGCACGACACAAATCTAAAACTAAATAAGAGTAGTAAAAAAAAAACAACAATAGCATACAACTTATTAATGTTGGCATTCTCTAAAAATCTTGGTTGATCATTTAGCCGGTGCCTCTGAAGTTTCCGTGATAATTCTTAGTTCTTGAGAGAATGACGCTAATATAGATAGAGAATAATAACTTTTTCTAGAGAGTAATGTTATAAAATTTAAATGAAATCTAAAAAGTTATAAATTCGATGCAAATTATCTTTTAGATGAGTGAGTTTCATCAATAATAACTTTTTCTAGAGAGTAATGTTATAAAATTTAAATGAAATCTAAAAAGTTATAAACTCGATGCAAATCATCTTTTAGATGAGTGAGTTTCATCAATTTTTTCGGTGGACCTCGTTCATTCCACACATCCAAAGATGATATATATTTAAATTTAATTTTTAAGTTTTACTTAGATTACGTAAGATGGGTGGTCAGCCAATACACTTTAAAGGTCAGCACGTTACTGTGTCATCCATAATATATGAACTGGTTGGATACTTTCCTAGTAGACGAAACGGACAAGGACGTGCTCGTCATCATAAAAGGGGCCACGGGATGGTTATTCGTCAATTCGATCTTTACTTCTACGAAGAAGGAAGCTTTCATCAATGTCATAATCACTACCATAACTGTGCATTAATCAATGTATCCACAGTGTAAGGGTCTCCTTCTCCAACTCTTTTTTTTTTTCCCTCTTTCTCCCGCAGTATGTGTGTGAAGCATCGGCAGAATTAGGGATATCAATGGACGGAAGCGGGGGCGGGAGGTATAGTCTTCATCCTCATACCCACTTAAAAAATTTTCGTCCATCCTCAATTCACCCCCACTAACTGGTTTTCATCCCCATCCCCGTTCACATGTAAATTTATAATCTCCGTCCCTATCACCACTCCCTCGTACCCGCCCAAGCCCACGCATAAGTCCAAGCCCAATCAAACACATGGATGACATTATAGCATATTGAAATTGTAAAAAAAACCCAGAAAAATAGCACCAGAAGCAGCCCCAGAATAGCACCAGAAATAGCCCCAGAATAGCCCCCAAAACAGCACAAAAAATAACATAGAAACAGCCCCAGAAACACCACTAAAACGCACATTGAGCCTACCCAATTGAATACAAAGAGACACATTTAAAAAGTCCCAAGTTCAAAAACGAAATGTAAATCAAAGATATAAATTTATTAACACATTAAACATTATACCCAAGAAAGGCACCTTCTGCCAAATTACAGAGAACAAGCAAAATACTTAGAACCACCGAAAAATAATATAATTACAAAAATGGAGCAATTCTAGCTTGCTGAAAAACAATTTTTAAGTTAGAGAGAGAGAGTACAATCTAGTAAGAGATGATCATTCTAACTTATCAATCTTCGTTAATATTTTGTTCAATTTTCCATAAAATAGTTAGAATTCTACACAATAAATTTTTTGCCCGATATTCTTAAAAATTTATACAAAAGATCAACATTGAGAAACATTCAACTCTACAATCATACACAAACGATCAATATGCACATAGCAATATGTCAGTGGCTGTTTTTAGCAAATCAAATAGCCACTGTGCGTGGCTGATGCGGTAAGGGTTTTAGAGATGAAGAGGAGACTTGAGTGTTTTAGATCTCGTGTCTAATTGTCGTACAGATAAAAAATGAACTAAGAAGAGAAGAGAAGCGAAAAGAATGTGCCTTGCCTGTGAAGAATCCACAATGGAGGATCGGGCTCTGTAAATTGCCAGAAAAGATGGCCGACAATAATTCGGTTGGTGGTGGTTCAGGCTCGAGGTGGTTCGGTGTCGGCTTGTGGTTGCTTAGCGGTGGGCGGCGCCAGAGATGAGACGATAAAGGAGAGAAGGGAGTTGAGGTGTGGCGGTTGCCAGAGAGTTTGCAGAGTGTGGCTCGGGATCGACTGAGAGAAGCAGAGAAAGACAAGAGAAACAACAAGTTAGGCCTAGGGTTTTAATTGGGAGTTTATATATATACTAGTAACGAAAAACTAAAAGTTCAGTTACATCCTTTCTAATTGAAACTTAAAAGTTTAAAAAAAAAACAAATTCTAGTACATTAAAAAAAATAAAAGAGAAGCCAAAATATAATAACTAATAGTTCAGTTATGTTGCCAAGGAAAGCAAAGAACAAAGCAATATCATTGACTTAACACAATTCACTTTTCATTATATGTTTCATAATAAACATGAAAACTTCTAGGTCCCATCAATTAATCAACTAAATATGGATTGATTATGCTATAGTCAATCAATATGGATCTACTTGACATATTTAGGTTGCCTTTATTTGCATACCATATCGATTTCTCATATTTTTTACATCATACACTCGTACTGTCACCCCATATAACTCACAAAAACTTCATTCATCTATTGCCCAACATAAACACAAAAAAAAAAAAAAAATGCTAATCAAAGTGCAGCAGTAAAGAAGAAAGCTCTTAACGAATAAAGAATTCCTACTCAAAGAGCCAAGGAAATGCAATTTCCTACACAAAGAATTCTCTTCTCCTTAGTTTTCTCATAAAGCATATAGGGATAACCATAACCAACCTAACATAGAGTTGCCTACTTATACTCAATCTAATAGATATCAGAAAATCCCTTTTAAAACCTAATTACTAAATTAAAACATGATCAATAAATCTTATCTTGTCAACCCCACCACTACCACTACCACTGCCACCACTATTTCTTCGTTTAACATCCACTGATATCCTTAAAGATCCTCAAGGCATGTGAAAATATAAAGTCAAACATAAGAATATAGAGTCTGAAAAAAATTAATTCAAGAACCAATTTATATAGGTCGCTGAGATGACCCTTTTATTATACCAGTTAAACAAATATTATTCCATAATGAAAACAATTCAGTAATCTCCACTATCAAATCGTATCAAACGAAGGAGAACAGAAAATAAAAAATTATTGTGCGACCTACCGATTGCTCCAAATCACAACCGATCGCAACATACCATCACTCCACACAATGCCCAGATTTAAAAAAAAAAAAAAAAAAAAAACCTACCACAAAGACTTGAATATGATCCTAAAATGTTAACCAAAAAAAAATGTTGGAAGCATACTAATTGAATGGTAGCCGAAGTGAAAATGTTATATGTAATCTAAAACAACTCATAAACTCACCATTGGGAAAACATAGTCGTAAGGCAACTTTGTGCAAGTAAAATGTCTGCTTATTCAATCACAAACACTTGAAATCTGCCTGCCACAATAAAGAAACAAAATAGGTAGAACATATGAAATTTGCGACAACAAAGAACAAAATAACAAATCCACAAAACAAAATTCAAAAATTTGATTCCATACAATTCCCAAAATCTGCTATCAATATAAGGGTTGAACAAAATGAAAGAGTTGGAATAACATTAGAACTCACATTTTGAACTCACATTTTAGAACTCAAGGTGTATTGTGGCCACCGGTTGATCGCAATTTCCTACTCAATTAACAAATCTTTAATTTTTTCATACATCTCTTCTGGGAATGGTGATGCAGAATTATTTGTTGTTACTCCAGACCATGGGACCTGCATAATGACATTGAGTCCGCCGATCAATTCGTGCCCAAATAAATTAACAACCCTTCAGTCTCAAAATAGAACCTGATTGAGACACCACCTACAATGGATTGAAATTTGTCAGAAAGAAAACTTCAATATATATTGAATACACAAACCTGATATTCAATAATTCAAGATGCCTCTCAAAATCAGCAGTCGCTATTACCGTTTGAGAGAGATACCTAGCTTGTGTCATCAGTGGGTTGAGCAAAAGGTGACAGGTAGAAGAGAGTTGCAGGGATAGAAAGCGAGAGAGGGTTGTAGCGGTTGTGTTACCGTTTGAGAGAAAGGTAGAGAGAAAGAGTCTGACTGGGGTTTTTCATAAAAATAAAAATCAAACCTTGACTTCGGCTATGGCAATGACGGGTGGGCGAAGTCATTGACAAACCCAAAAACATACAATTATTTATATTGTAATGTTCACAAATAATTGTAATGTTTGCCCAAAAATCACATAAAAAAACACACAAAATCTACTCAAATTTTTTATATATAAACCATTACAATTATTCCACTCCAAGTCGTCCCGGGTAATTACAATGCAATCAATCAAACAGAAGCAACATTACAACTTAAAAGCATACATGAAGTCATAGAAGCACAAAGAATGGCAAGGTAAAAGCATCTCCATATACTATCAGTAATACCAACATGACACCATGGCCTACGTAAAACCCATAAAATTCATCAAACTAATAGCAAGTAGAGGGTGCAAAAAATATGAGTCACCCTTTTGTTGGCAGCGATGCGTCCGCAACTCTTTGAAAAATTTCATCCAACATGTGGTGGGTGTGTACAAATTCAGTCCAATGTAATATAAACACAGTCCAATGTTGAGACAATGAAAAGGCTATAGGCAACAACTCAATAAGGTTACGATAAGAATATACTGTCAAAAATGCTAGAAAGTAAAACTACCAGTTCACCCCATTAATTCAAAGGAAGAGTTATACAATAACTGTAAGAGTGGTGGCTTCACCATGGATTATTCAATCAATAATTTTCGTGCAAGCTACATATAAGCCACTTCAAAAGGATAATCCACAAAGTTGTGGCATGCATAGGCCATGGCTATATCCAAAAGAGAATAAGGAAGGATCCAACAAAGAAAAATGGTAGTAAACAAAAAAAGGAGGATAATCAAAATAATTTGGTACCATATTAATGAGCAGTTAGTTTACATGGAATAAATTCTGCTAACCTGTTTCTATGAAAAAATAAGTATAGTAGTTTTTTCACTTGAGCCATTGCAGTTCGATTTAATGCGTGAGGAATTCCGAACATGTTGTGAATACATTTCCACTCCTAGCTGCCATAATCCAACCAATCATAATCCAAAAAGCCTTTCAAAAAGGAAGCAAATTCAGACACCACCCACCAATTATAAGTGATGTAGCCACCAATTATCAAAAATTAATTAAAAACCTACTTTAAAACCCAAAGCAAGCAAATTCAGACACCACCCACCAAAATTTAAGCGTAGAAACACAAAACCCACCTCAAGTGGAGACGTTGAAACCTAGATCACCTATCTCGAAGTTCTTGAACTTGCTCAAACATGAAGGTGACACAATGAATCCCGAAATAGAACTAATTACTGTGTAAATAAAAAAAACTCACCAATTAAAAAACCTTAAAGTCAATTTAATCAAGCAATATCTTAGAATTTTAAATTTAATTTAAAAGTCTTAAACTACAACAATATCTAGAATATAAAAAATCATTCCACCCAAATAATAGCATATAACAATTACCAAACTCAGCATTTTAAAAAACAGTTAGCATACAACATTCAATTTGTCACAACCCTTAATTTTTGAAAAAACCCAAATTTGCAAATGTCACTATTGAATGGAAAACCCTAATTTGAAAAAACCTAACATTTATTTTACTATGAAACACCCAAATTAACACGGAATTGAGAGGTATGGCAAAGAGTGTGACTGGAGAGAGACATAGAGAGTGGTGGAAAGAGGAGGCGCGAAGAGGAAGGTGGGAAAAACAGAGGGTTAGGGGAGGGGACGTTCGCTAAGGCGACCGAAGAAAGGGGAAGGCTTGGGTTTAGGGGGATTCAGGGTTTGTGTGTGTGCATGTAGCATATAGATGGGAGGGAAAAAAATACCTGGCGGATGTGCTGGTGCTCAGGGTGGCGCTGGTGCCTAGTGGTAGCACTTGATGGATAGACAGAGAGTGAAGAGGCGTTGGTGGATGTCCTGTCTCCGGCGTGTGAGAGTGAGAGACGTGAGAGTGAGAGAGAAGTACCTGGGCGATCATGAGAAAGAGAGAGAGAGAACACCTAAGGAGGCGTAGTCGACCGGGATGGCGTGTGTGTGTGGGTAAAGTTGGGCGGGATTTGGCATTTGAGAGGGATGGATTGTGAGCCGTTGAATTTAATTAGATGTGTTTGGATGAGATCTGGACTGTTTATTTAAACTTCAATCAAATCCTAACCGTTGTTCTGCTTTTCTAAATTGGGAGAATTGATTTCATTTTAGAAAATTTGAAAACTACTCTATCTTATTAATATAGATGAGATAGGAGTGCAGAGTCTTACGAAGAGAGACTTCTCTGTGGGCGGGAAAATAAAATTTGGCAATCATGTTGGGGCGATCTGGACCACTCTTTATCTTTTTTTAAAACGATCTGGACCACTCTTTGTCTTGGATTCAAACTTCGTTCTACTTTATTATATAGATATATGTCCGCCATGAGACTCCTGTAAAAATTCACGGGTTAGGAAATCAGAGATGCAGTTATTACTGCCTTTTATATGTTCAATATCAAAATAAAAAAAACTTAAAATAGATTGCCAACTGGCAAAAATTTGCTTACTAGCAATGTTTTGTACATCTTTTTTCAAAACATGTTTTGCTGATTTACAGTCAACACGAATTAGAAATTTCTGGTTTTGTATATCATCCTGGAATTTTGAGACACACAGGACAACAGATAAAATTTCTTTTTTGATAGTGCTATAATTTGCTTGTGCTTTGTTCCAAATTCTAGAATGGAATCGGACAATTTGTTCAGGAGAATTAGGAGATTCTCTCTGAAGGAGGATACCATTGTAACCAACATTGAAAGCATCAGTTTGGATGATTTTGAAGGAATCAACTGAAGGAATACCAAGGCAAAACAAAGTTTTAATGAACTGCTTGACCTTTTGAACAATGGATGTATGAACAGAAGTCCAAGGAGAAGGATTTCATTTTAATCTGTCATACAGGGGCTTAACGGTTTTCCTAAGATCCTGATAGAAGTCAGAAACATAGTTTAGGGAATCTAAGAACCTTTGGAGTTGGGTTTTGTCAAGGATTTCATCAGGAAATTTATCTGCAAATTGGATAGACCTAATGATGGGAACAATGGTGGACTGTTGGATATTATACACAAGGAACCACACTGAGGTTTGGAACAACTTAATCTTGGGCGCAGAGATGACTAGACCATTTTATTTGACTATTTCTACAAATGCATTAAGATGTTTTCAATGTTCTTCTATTGATCTGGAGAAGATGAGTATATCATCTATATAGACAAAAAAAAATGACTAATGCAATTAAAATTTTCATTTATTATGTTATGGAATTCACTGGGTGCATTTTTTAAACTAAAGGTCATGACATTCCATTCATAATGACCAAAAGGAGTTACAAAGACAGTTTTATAGCTATCTTCTGGATGGATTTGAATCTGCCAATAACCACTTTTGAGATCAAATTTTAAAAATACTACAGACTTACTGAGTCTCTTAATTAAATCTTGTTTGTTTGGAATTGGGTACCTAATCCATTCTAAAACAGCATTTAATAGTTTGTAATTAATTACTAACCTTTATGTCTAATCGTTACCAAGTATTGGAAAACCCAAACCCAACTAGGCCAGTTGCCCATTCTGCATTAGTCACCAGACCAGTAGCCTGCCGACTACCCAAGTTTACCCACCTACTTTCACCCAAATGGCTGAAAGACCGCCCACTAGGCAAATGGTTAACACATATGTTCCCCACCATGTCCAAGAAGCCTATCAAGGCCCAAAAGCGGATTACATCAAGGTTTATTCACAGAATGTATGTGCCATTGAACCTCTGTATACTCATATCACCAACCTAGAAGTGTTGGCCCAGTCTTATTTACCTACAGGATAGACCTTTATCCCAACAGATCTTGAAAAAACTCACACCTTTTATCAAGACATCCTATACTTTATCAAGTCCATCACCACTAAGTCAATCAATGATAAAAATAACTCAAACAAGGTTATTTATCATTCTTTGATTATCCTAAAAATCATTTCTGTCAGTGAATGGGGCTCTCACCCTTCTTTGCTCAGAGAGTTACCATATCATTCTAGACCATTCAATTACTATGATTACAAAGAATTATGGTTTAAGGTCTTACTCCACCAGAATACGGACTACTCCCATTCCTAGTTCCTTAATTTTCACAAAGATTTTAAGAGTCAGATTTCTGTCTGGTTCGGACAGTGGTGGTATATGCACGGCCCCATTACTGGAATTTTTCCTGTTGATTTTCAAGATCAAATTATTGTCTTCTCCTCTATTTACCAACCTAGTAAACACGAGAGTCAGTTTCCTTTTTTACTAATGTGTAATCATAGTAATTGAATGGTCTGGAATGATATGGTAACTTTCTGAGCAAAGAAGGGTGAGAGCCCCATTCACTGACAGAAATGCTTTTTAGGATAATCAAAGAATAATAAATAACCTTGTTTGGGTTATTTTTATCATTGATTGACTTAATGGTTATGGACTTGGTAAAGTACAGGATATCTTGATAAAAGGTATGGGTATTTTCAAGATCTGTTGGGATAAAGGTGCATCATGTAGGTAAATAAGACTGGGCCAACACTTCTGGGTTGGTGATATGAGTATACGGAGGTTCAATGGCACATACATTCTGTGTATAGGCCTTGATGTAATCCATTTTTGGGCCTTGATGGGCTTCTTTGTCTGGTTCGCACAGTGGTGGTATATGCACGACCCATTATTGGAATCTTTCCTGTTGATCTTCAAGATCAAATTACTGTCTTCTCCTCTATTTTCCAACCTAGTAAACACGAGAGTCAATTTCTTTTTTTACTAATGTTTATTTGCAGGTGCAAGGTTTAACCTAGTCAGACAATTCTATGCCAAATGATGGCCCATATATATATATTTAACGGGTAATGGGAACGAGCGCGGGACGGGGGTAAGGGTAAGTCCATTCCCGCCTTCATTTATACGGGTATCTTCATATACGTCTACCGTCCAACACGTATAATTCATCCCCGGTCCAAAAGGGGATTTAGACGAATACTTATTTTTTTCTGGTCCACTGTCATCCCTAGGCAGAATATAAAGAGTAATGTTACTAAACTTAAAAATTTGATCTAATCATATGATTTTATTGTAATCATTAAATTAGCATTCAAATGTTTGATAAACTTCATAATTAATTCAATGATTATTTGAATTATGTTGGAGTTTGATCTAATCATATGATTTTATTGTAATTAGCAACGGACACCAGCGACCAAATTTGGGACCCATTAATTTTTTTAAATGGGACCTACTGATCCAATGATCCCCTTCATTTGAGATGTAGATTTGAGTTACATAACATTATTCAATGAAGTTTGTCCTTAGAATTTTAATGAGTATAGTAATTTTGAGTTATAAGTATTCTAGTTAATTTTGATGTATTTAATTAAAAGTACAATAGAATTATTTTATTTCTTACTTAAAAGTCTTAGCTATAGCGACTAGCGATGAACCTTGAGATAGAAGAATAAAAAATTATTTTGGTTCTTGACGTTGGTTTCGATGATTTTTTTTTTTGTTTCTGGATTTGATTTGTTATTTTCTTGAGAACTTGATATTTTAAAAATTTTACGAATTAAATCAACGTCTCAAATAGCATTGGCTACTGCATCAATGGTCACCTTCAAGCGTTTTAAGGTCAATGCACTTTAAGGTCTGTTAATGCCTCAGACTTGCTGACGCATCCAGCTTCTTGATACTGCAATATATATATCAATGAGCACTAATACCCTGTCTTTCTGTATCTCCTTCTCTCCATCCTTTTCCTGGCCCACAAAAAGGTTGTGTCTGTTCTGTATAGTCATTGAGCTTGAAGCTCCTTTAATGGCGGTCTAAATGCATCTCTCTTTTTTTCGGTGCAAAACATTTACTTTACACACGTATTGAGAGATGCATCACAGTCTAATGTATGTCATGAACTGCACTAGACCGGATATAGCATACTCAGCTAGTAAATTGAGTAGATATACAAGTAACCCAGGAGTAGACCATTGGAAGGCAATTATCAGGGTTCTTAGATACCTAAGATATACCCTGAATTATGGGTTGCACTATACAAGATATCCAGCTGTACTTGAAGGGTATAGTGATGCTAACTGGATATCTGATATGAAAGATACAAAATCCACAAGTGGATATGTTTTTACACTTGGTGGTGCAGCTGTATCTTGGAAATCCTCAAAGCAAACGTGTATTGCTAGATCCACAATGGAATTTGAATTTATTGCTTTAGATAAAGCAGGAGAGGAAGCTGAGTGGCTTCGCTAGTTTCTAGAGGATATTCCAATATGGCCTAAACCTGTGCCAACAATTTGTATACATTGTGATAGCCAATCTGCAATTAGTAAGGCACATAGTGACATGTAAAATGGTAAGTCTAGACATATACGTCGTAGACATAATACCGTTAGGCAATTGCTCTCAAATGGGATTATTTCTATTGATTATATAAAGTCAAAGGATAATCTAGCGGATCCACTTACTAAAGGTTTAACGAGAGAGCAAGTAAATTGCATATCGAGGGGAATGAGATTAAAGCCTATGACACAAGAATCACCTTAATGGCAACCCAACCTAGTTGACTGGAGATCCCAAGATCTAGGTTCAAAGGGACAACCGAATTATGCGTGATTCAAAAGAAGCACTAAGGAGATAATCTCTCCTACCTATTCCTATGATAAACTAGTGCTGCCTGCAAAATTTATTAGGGTAAGCTATGCTTTTAATGATTCCTATACCTTGAAAAATCCAAGTGGGATATTGCAGGATATTCCTAATAGGAGTCACCTATATGGGTGTGAAGGGGCCGCTTCTGTGAGAATTTGTAAAGGCTGAATTCTCTAAAGCACTCATGAAAACCAGGAGTCGTTCAGGGCCAAAATGAACACAATCATGAGAACCAATTGTGTTAGGAAAGAGAATGTGTGAAGTCTATTCGATCTAATTTATCAAACAGCTGAATAGTTCAAGACATCGCGTTCACTATTTAGCCGGTAAGTCCGATGGGCTTTCACTAGGGAAGGTTCAAGGCCAAAAGCTACCTATCTCGATGCACGATCTTTTCAAAGATGTACTCTCTATAGTTGTCAGCATTATCATTTGCATACTAACAGTCAATTTACCATTCATGTGGGGGATTGTTGGACCAAAACAGGTTTTTGGTCGACTTTGAGCCAAAATTAAAGTAGGACCCAATTGTTATTCGAATAAATTTTCGTAGGTTCATATTCTACTTCGTGAGGAGTATAATGTAGTATATTCACTTGCTCAAATCGAGTAAGAAATGAATGAGAAAATAGGCTCCAAAGTGACCCTCTTGAAAATGTGGAAATAAAGGAAGTACAATGTGGGAGGTGACACCAATCCCACATTGGTTAAGGAAGAAGCTTAACATGAGCATATATAGTCCAAGTTTGCTCCATGGGTTGGGCCCCAAGGGGTACCACAATTTTGTGAGCGGAGCGAGCGCCTACATGTCGTTGGTTTGACCACATACGCGCGCGCGTCGCCCGCCTCGCCACGACCCGGCCGGGCCGGGCCGGGCTCAGGTGTGGGTGTGGGTGTGGGTTTGCCCTATCTTTTTGGAGAAAATTCATTTAAATAAATGAATTAATTAAAACGGTTTTGCTTCCTTCCAAACCGAAAGGTTGTGTCTGTTTATACAAGAATAGTTAATTCAAAGGTGTCTACTGGCTGTTAAAGGTTGTGTCATTAGTATTTCTGGGTTATGTCCTTTAGTATGGTGACTGTCCGGAGTCACCAATGCGTCTATAAATACCCAGGTTCATTCACCCATTTAGATATAGACAACACAATAAATTCGGTCAGACATTAAGGCAGACAGTGTGTGCATTACATTCGGCATTAAGTCAGTCAGCATTTAGAGAGTACACAACACATTTTGATTCGCTGGACTGGGAGATTGGAGTGCTACTTCTGCCAGTGTAAAGATCATTGTATCCTGGGAGGCAGACGCTCGTGATTCCATAAGCACCATGTGTGGGGGCGAAATCTGTCTTAAGGATATAGTGTCAAACACTAGCCTTGATCTAATTGAAGTTCAATCACAGTTCCTGGTCTGTAAACAGGTCAGTGTTTAATTTATTTAGACAGTACGTATGTGTAACTGTGTGCTGTAACTCTTTCGTGAAAGCCTGTCATTGTTACTCTTTACTGAAACTCTTTGCTGTAGCTGTTTCATCATACTGCCAAAAAACTGTATAACTCTTTTGTGTAACTGTTTCTCCTGTGTAATTATTTTGTATATCACTGTTACTGTTTTGTTTACTTTAAGTCACATAATATCAGAAATATCAATAGGTGATTTTACTATTTTGGAACACATTTTTCCAACACAAGCAACATCAAAGACGCCATTGCCAGCCTTGGTGAAGGAACCACCATTTCCTCCACCACAGATCAACACCTCCATCTCCAACACTGTCTCTCCTGCGCGATTTCACACTCATGTAATTTTGATATTGTTTCAGATTTTTTTAAAAATCCCAAATTGGCTTAATTACTTCGGAGGTCTTCAAAGTATCAAATTTATCTCATTTGGGTCTCAATATTTTAATTGCATTATTTTGATCTCTAAATTATTGAATATATTTTTATATGGTCCCTCATGCAGACAGTGTCTAGATTGCTAATAATCTTTTATTATAAATTTATCACATGATACTTAAATATGGACAAAAAATATAATTTGGATAATTCTTAATCAAAATTTTACTCAAATTTTGATTAAATATCTACCTAAATTACACAGTTTTGATCATGATCTGTCTAAATTTTGGTCAAAAATATCCATATTACATATTTTTTTTAAGAGCTACCTATATTTTGTTTAACAACTATCAAAATTATTTTTTGTTCATATTTAACTACTATCTAATAAGTTTATGATAAAAAAATGTTAGTAATATATAGGTTGTCTGCTTGAAAGACTATATAAAAATATATTTAATATTTTATAGATTAAAATGATCCAATTGAAATATTAAAGACCAAAATAAAATAAATCTCATACTTTGAGGGCCTCTAGTACAATTAACCATTCAAAATTTCTAGCTTCACAAATTAAGTTTTTTTTAAAATAAAAAATCTAATTGATTCTTGATATAGTTCTGTGACTATCATTAGTACAATCTTGATATGAACTTATAGCACTGTAAAGTTTGACGATTGATGTTGATTCTTGATGTTAGGGCTTTGTGATTTCGGCCGATAAGAGGATAACTTTCATACCAATTGCTGCACCGTGGTCAAATAATCCTCAAGTTTAAATAAGGAAGACGAGAACTACTGACTTTCGTTGCAGCAAGGAGACGAATCAGTTGTTTGGCCAGAGAAGAAGACGAGTAGTTCGGCAAAATTGATTATAGTGAATCCAAACCCCCAGACTATCCAACCAAATATGGTCAGTGGGGATTGTAATAGTCTCAACTACTGCATTGATACATTTGCAATGCACATGCAACTGTTTATAAATAACTTTGTTATCATGTTTGAGAGAATTGACTTCGGAATATCTAACATATCTTTGTTAACAAGATAGCAAATGTTGATCGAACGGAACAATGAAGTTTTGTGTCCGAATTGAACTGCTCATTCTGTTGTGTACCATATTATTTTCTCTATTTGTCTCTGATGGTCCAAACAGATATCTGGTGCTCCTTTGAGGCGGTTGAGGGAACTCTCGTGCAGACTGAGCTATGGTGGAGAAGAGAACAAAATTCAATTGTTTGTTCTTTACAATTGTGATTCTGCTTGCAAGTAGAAAGAATTAGATCGCGTTTCGTTATGAAATCTTTCTGAAGAATTCTGAGGCGAATATAAAAGTTTTTTATTTTCCTTTTCTTACTTAGACAATCAAATCTGAATTGCTTGGGTAAGAAAAGGAAAATCAAAAACTTTTATGTTTGCCTCAGAATTCTTCGGAAAGAATTCGTAACTAAACGTGACCTAATTATGTTCGATCCCAAGCAGAATCACGGTTTTAAAAAACAAACACCAAATTTTGTTTTCTCCTCTACGATAACTCCCAGTCTACACTAGAGTTCTTTCTTAGTCAACCGGCCGGGACGAACACCATACATCTGTTTGGACCATCACAGCGGACAATGTTGGATGGAATAACCTACAAAACAAAATGAGCAATGTAGTCTGGACGCAAAACATCATTATTCGATCGGTATTTGTTTGGTGACATAAATATGTTAGGTGTTTTGAATTCGATTCTGTTGAACATGATAACAGAGTTATTTCTAAACAAGTGCATATGTATTGCAGATGTGTCAATGCTAAGTATTTCAATCCCCACAGCAATATTTAGTTGTACAGTCTGGGGTGGAAAATGCCTACGACAGTAGTTATCTTCTTGAAAGGAATCCCAAGAACCAAGAAAATGTTTGTTTTCATTTCACACACGAGAGACTCTATTTTCTTTATGGCTTGTCTGTGAAAAATGAGTAATGCTACACTGACCAAATTTTGGGACCAAATTTGGAGCCCAAATGACATGGCAGCTGAGTTGGGCTCATTTATTTGGTGTCATGTCATTTGGGTCCCAATAAAAATTTCAAATCATGTGTTGCCATGTCATTTGGGCTTTAAATTTGGTCCCAAAATTTGGTCAGTGTAGCATTATTCGTGAAAAATTAGACCACAATACAACTTACAATAGTCTTTCAATGCGGACAACCAATGATTTTTTGACACATCAACAGTTATCTTTTATTTTTTGTTTTTTTGAACTCTAACTTCAGCAGCTATCAGTCATTAAATACAACATATACAGTTAAAAAATTTAGCGGGCCAAATTTTAGGATTAAATTTATAGTCTAAATGATATGGTAGCATATTATTTAGAGTTTTTATTGGGGCTCAAATGACATGACATCAACTAAAAAAGTCCAAATCAATTGTCATGTCATTTGAGTTCTAAATTTGGTCCCAAAATTTAGTCAATGTATCATTGCTGAAAAATTTATATCATACACAGTGAACAAAGTGATGAGATAACTCTGCACTTGACCTTGGTTAAGTTAGAGTGGGTCCAGCAAAGTTTTTTTTTTCTTTTTTGACCAGATCGTCTAACAAAGTTTTTTTTTTAATTTACAAAAAAAGCCATTTTTTGGATTTAATGAACAAAAAAAAAAATCACTGTGCAAGTTCTCCGGCGTCAAGTTTTTCTGGGGATTTTTTGGGTTCTTACCCAACTTCTTGGGTTGTCAATGTACCGACAAATTTTGAAAATAATAACACAGAAATTGGAATAGGGGTTTAAAAAAAAGATCTTACAAACTGATGATACCTAGAAAATTTTTAAGTTTAAGCTTGAATTTTGAGGTCAGGAAAGGAGCACAACTCATGAAATTCGAGCTCAGATGTCAAAACTTTGGGCTCCCTTGACCTGCATCTCAAAGAAAATGAGTGGAAGACAACTGACAACCACTAAACACCCATTCAACGGCAATAAATGTCAGTCTAGGCACAAGAACTTCAATCACCTAAACTATTGCGTGAAATCAAGCAAAGCGTTGCAAAGGAGAGGCGGAGGTCTCGCCCCAAACTAGGAATTAGGCTATAAATAATGTACAAAGTCCTCACTTTGAAACAAGCAACAGAAATATCAAGAAGATTGTGTAATTCCTTCATAATCTTCGATATAATTTTTTAGAGCAAGAGACTCCATTGAAGAGTGGATTAGTAGAGGAGCTCTCGAACTGATAAACCACTATAACTCATCTGTGCAATCCACCCATTACCCCTGAATTGTCACATTACTCCCAAGAGCCTTGTAACTCAGATCAAATCTCGTCGTTTATATGTTCTGTTCAACCACATTTTACACATCATCACAAATCATTCTCTATTGATCCTATGTGAGTGATGAAGTATAGTTCGAGCACAAATAAAATTTGTTATTTATCGTACTGTTTATGTAAAATTCTTAAACAAATTTATAGTTACTTCTAATTTTCAGATTTTTGTCACATAGTTGTTATGTTGAAAATTTTCAACATGTAGAATTTTCAATTCTATTTGTCAAATTAATATTGCTGGCTGATTTGCTTATCTCTAACATCAATTTGTAAAAAGAGTGTTTATCATTTTGTTTATCTAATAAGATAATTAGATTTATACCATGAATGTAAAAGCCCTCGAATCTTGAAACACGACAAATTGACGATGGGGGAGACCCCAAACTTTGGAGACTCATTCTGGAGATAAGCAAAACAGTCAGTAATATTAATTGATGTTTGACACACAGAATTGAAAATCCAACAGGCTGAACATTTGCCATCAAGCAAATGCGATGGTGTTCTGTGCCTGGACATCAATTGATATCTGCTAAGAAAAGAAATGATCAAAGTACGGAATTCTCAGTTATGCTACCTATTCATCTCACCAGCTGGAACGGGAGTCATTTGCCTGAGTTGGAGGTGGAGGTGTTGATAGTTTGGTAATGGTGGAGCAAATGGTGGTTCCTTCACCAAGGCCGGCAATGGGGTCTTTGATGTTGCATCTAGGATATGTGGGCACCTCAAGCTCACCAACCCAAGGCCACAGTGTATCATGGAAGAGATGCCTACACCTCGGGTCATGCCCAGCCGACATCTGGGTGGATCTACATATGCGTTGCAGATATCCCAATGCTATGGTAGAGCGTATTCCAATCCCCGCCGGTGATATTTGATTGCGTCGTCTGGGGTGAAACGGTCTCAAAATGGGAGGAGATTGGTGGGGAGACGGTCCCCTCCGGCAAGGGGGTAAATAGAAAGAGAAGGAAAAACAGATAAAAACCCGCTGAAGGAATCCAAATTTTACCATCAAAATTCATGTTTTATTGTATTATTTATTGAAATAAAATCAAAAATAAAAATTTATTTTTTTAAAAAAAATTATAATTATTATACAATTATTTTATCTATTGGAATAAAACTAAAAAATCAAATAAGAGATCAAACTGTAATAGACACGATATCTTCTAGCTGTAATTGGGATAATTTGGTAATTTAAACGATCAAATTAAATTCTAATATAGAGTATAATTGTATGTTAATTATGATTTTTTAATAAAAAATTAAATTTTTATTTTTGATTTTATTTCAATAAATGTCATAATAGAACATAAATTTTAGTTGTAAAATTTGAAATATTTGATATTCTGGTTTTAATTGAATTTTTTTTTGTCTAAATATAACATTTTAAATTTGAAGGGTCTAAATATTATATACCTACAAAATTTAGGGGGTCTGAGTGTAATTTATTAACTAATATTGACGGTAAAAATTTAAGTGTTATAAGCGTACAAATTTTAAGGGATCTATGTATAATAATTTAAATGTCAAGAGATCTGAGTGATTAAATGACAAATAATAAAATGTCTCAATATAATTCTTCCTTTTTTTTTTTTTCGAATGCGTTGGTATGGAAACTTCATTATGCTGACTTGCAATTTATAGAGGTTGAGGCCATAAAAATCGACAACCACCCGTATGAATCTTGAAGGTAGCTCTCTCTCTCTCTCTCTCTTGTCTAAGACTTAAATGTGGCTCACATAAATTTTAGCACATGTGATACTTACTTATAATTAATTAATCGGTGAATTGATTAGGTCAAGATAATGATAAGGTTTTCAATTTCAAGTTAACCGGGATTCAGATCTCTCCATTACTCCTTCCCTTCAATTCTCCTCAATGCAGTGTTAGATAAGTGACACGTATAAGATTTTAAATTTTAATGGATAAGATTTTTTTTCTTGTGAGAAAATTCTTTAATAATGGTTAACACTCCACCAACAACAAAAATGAATGAGGAAACATCTCATCCATTGAACTTCAAAATTTTACACGTGTCACTCATCTAACACTGTATTGAGAGAAATTAAAAAGAATGGATAATGAAGGGGATCTAAATCCAGCTAACCTATTAACTGATGTTTTCTAATTGGTCAATGAGAATTATGAGTTTTTTGATATCCTACTTTGATAAAAAGTGGAGTTCATGTTGATCTAAGAAACTTGTCCACCAAAATACTATTCTTCTTGTTCAAGAAACTGAAGATTTGCATTCAAGTAGGTGAATTATGATATTTAAATTCTGCATAATTGGTATGTGAAAATCATATTAGTTCTATATCTTGGATTAAAGGATTTGATTATTGTTTGATCAAATTAATAGTTTTACATCTCTCTCTCTCCCTCCCTCTCTCGTGTGTTTCAGCACTTACGTCGAAGACTGTATCCGATCTGCACTCCACTAGAATGCTAGGACTTGATTCTGACTACACTTGTCTATCATCTCGTGAGTTTGTGTTGAGTTTTGGCGGTGATGTTTCAAAAAGAGTAATGCTACATATCCCAAATTTATATCCCAAAAGTGCATCCCAAATCATTGGGAACCGTTGGATGAGTGGGTCCCAATGAAAAAAGTTGGTAGGACCCACTCATCCAATGGTTCTCATTGATTTGGGATGCACTTTTGGGATACAAATTTGAGATATGTAGCATTGCTCTTTCAAAAAACACTCTACTCATACTAACGTAGCAATAAACAAAAAGACATGAAAAGATCCTCATTATTGTGTCGACACTTGTCAGAAGGGACAGAGGTTGGAAGGACCTAAATGGGTTTTGGGAAATATGACTACAACATATCTTGCATTATGATCCAGTATTATTCACCTGAGTCCATTTGTATGAAACCTCCTATTTTCCAAGTGAATTGCCTTGTTGATTTATTTTGTAGAAATTTTTGTTTGGGAGAGATGAGGACTGTTATTGACTGCTGAGTACTGTCTAGAAGGGCAATTTGAGAAAGTTTTGGAGAATCAACATTCTTATGCACACTGGTGAGAGGCAGAAAAACAGAATAACCATGTCCCTAGAGTTTAGATTTGAAATTGGAACTCATTTGTTCCAGAACAAAGCAATCAAACAAAGTATGTACCTCTTGTATGCTAAGCCAGCGCTTTATCATCTGAACAAGAAGCCTTGCATAATGAAAAATGCATCCTCATAGACTAAATATTAATTTCTTAATCTCAGGTTCCACTTTCTGTAAAATTTCAGAGGATTTTTTTTTTTTACAAACAAAAAAAAAGGCTCTTAACATACATAAACATGTAGACTTGAATATCCAACAACAAAAATCCAATTGATACCAATAGGGTTGAAGAACACTGATGTTTACAAAAGAAACAGTTCACCCGAAATGTTAAGAGGGAGTGATTTGATCAGCCAAACATCTGTTATCTCCTCTTCTTGACAGCAAGTTAATGAACAATGATCCAGCAAATCATCGGACATATATACATCTGAAAGAGCTGCCTGACATATCCACTCAAGATGGTATCCACTGGCAATCCAATTCCCATATATAGCTTTCAATTGTGTTGGTTAATTGTTGAACCTTGTTGATCTATATTTGTATCGGGTAGCCCAGAAGAGATAGTGAAGGAAATTCAATCCACTGAGCACACACATTAGCCAATAGAATCGCTCGAGGTGATAGTGGTTTAAATTGCTGCCAGAGAGCCATGGTCTGTGCTTGGAGTTGCCTGTGACACTGTCCACTATCGATACAATAACTGAGCTGAGATAATACCCCATGGCCAAGGAGGCCCAGGAGAGAGCAGTAGCCAAAGATCTCATGCTAATGGGTGCCTCAGTGAAGAAAAATTCCAACAATCCGGCCAAGGTAAAAAGATCAGCTGACCCGAGACACAAATACTGAAAAGCTATCCAGAAAAATGTAATGGGCAATGGATTGGGAGAGTCAAGTAGCCCCGAGTCAGAAGCTACTCTCTTGCGTTTAATTTCAACGAGAGCTGCTATTGCCATGGCTACAATGGAGAGGACTAGACCGACCCCAATGCGTTGTAGATGACTGATGCCCATCTCGGATTTGGTCACTCTGCGAGCAAAGGGGATGATTAAATGGTCATAGACCGGTGCTAAGATCATGATGAATAGTATAGGGAAAATGGGAAGAGAAGCCGGTGGAACTTTTAAGGAACCAAGCTTTGTGTCCATGGTTGCAGCTTGTTGGACTGAAAATGTGGACAGTTGCGCTAAACAGCAGTTGAGCATGATTGTGCAAGCAAAAATGGGAAGGATTTTTATAACTATCTTGACTTCTTCTACTTGCTGTACTGAACATCGTAGTGCTCCGTGGGGTGGCTTGTCCACCACTGCTCTGTTGAGGAACTTGAGACTTTCTGTGGGCGATTCAATGGATTCCATAGCTTTGACATTTGATGATTCTTCTTCCTTGGTGATTGGTGTTGGAGGAGAAGGGCTTGTGGTCATACTTGCAATGGCATTGCTTGAACTTATTGGTCTACAAGTATTTATGGCGGCAGCAATAAGAACCTGTCCAAGAAATCATGTTTTCAGCTACATGAAATGGATGAAGACTAAAACACATTGCAACAATCAGATTCATGCAAGAATCAAGGACTACAAGGCCATAAATCATCTATAAATCAGGTTTAAAAACATTGGGAAATTTGAGCAAAAAATACTAGCTGGGAGAACATGTTAACATGTTAAAGCTAACAGAATCCTTTAAGTACTCCATGCAGTTATTTGTCCCACTCTCACCTTAAATATGGTTGTAAGTGGACTTCCAGAAGCTATTTTATTCCTGTAAAAAGATGAACCAGCAAGGAAGATTGGGATGGATAACACTATTGCCAATGTGGAAACCAAGAACCCCCACTGCCACCCCTTGTTGTCTTCAATCCACACGACTAAAGTCACAGCTATAAGACCACCACATGAGAGGCAAAACACAAAATAGTTGAAAAAAGTTGATCTTTGTTTCCTTCCCTTTGGACTGCTCTCATCAAATTGTTCAGCCCCGTGTGCTGGCAGCGATCCCTTTATCC
Source organism: Ilex asprella (assembly GCA_023539305.1). Classification (NCBI taxonomy): domain Eukaryota; kingdom Viridiplantae; phylum Streptophyta; class Magnoliopsida; order Aquifoliales; family Aquifoliaceae; genus Ilex; species Ilex asprella. The sequence continues at coordinate 13,211,592 of CM042193.1, forward strand.
CTCCAATGCCTAGAGCCACGAGATAGAGGCCTAAGAACAACATTGCAGCTTTTCCACCATGTACTTCTTGGCATGGAATGTTAGGGGTAGCAGGGTCACATTTTGGTGGCTTTAGAGAGGATGAGCGAGCTTGCACTGTGAGTATGACCAAACCCTGTCCAATAACCAAAACGCATTAGGTATCTGGTAAATGAGTATTAAATAGTTGCATAGGATATTTAAGAAAGAGGTGTGAAGATTCCAATAAGATTTTCCCAAACTTCCGATGAATTGAAATTTATGGACCTTTCGTTTTTGGGATCATGTTCAAATTATCTGAATTTTATCAGTTTTGTGAAGTTAGATTCCCCATAGTTGTACCATAACAATTAAGCAATTAAGATTCAATTATTACCACACTATATTCTCCTCCTGAGGTTGTAGTTTTGACAAAAATTTCACCTCTAAAGTTCGACGCATCTTCAGAGATCCAGATCCAGATCCAGTGGGACTAAGTCAAATGGATGATCATTTGGAACAAGTGGTCCACTAAACATTTGTACCCATCTCCCTTGCCACATGACCAACTTGGATCCTAACTGTTAGACCCTATTGGGACAGACAGGTACTTCACATTTGAATTAACTACCAACCATGAAATGTCACTATACAATAGTGACGGTGCCTCATGAGTGTGTAATGTTCTCATGTGGCCTCACAAGGTGGAAGTTAATAAACTGTAAAAAGCAAAGTGACCATACACCTGGTTCCTGGTCCATATTTAACCACATATCCTCAGCCAAATATAGGAAATCTATGTATAGAAATTATAGTAAATACAGAAATCAACTAGCAGGATGTCCCACCATCAACACCAATTGTGTTGCAATTGGTAAACCTCAATTGCAATACCGACAAGGACTTTAACAAGGGTGCTGACGCTAGGACTGTGATAAGTAAAAGTAGAGAGGATGTGACTCAAACCCCGGTTATCCACTTGAAAAGGACGTTGGAGACGAGCCTCAGCCTCATTGGTTGACATGCACCAGAGACACAAATATTAATCCACAAAAACAAAATAGATATCTCTTTTTCAACAGAAATTGAGAAAATGAAGACTGCTCTTGTCTGAGCATGATACACAAAACATGGGGCCCTTAACTCTCTCCCATTGTAAGTAGATAAGCTGCATGTGGCTGTAATGGACAAATGCGATGATTTCTTTGACTGGTAACCCGAGATGACTTTTTCCATAATACCATAATTTTTGTCCTTTTTTCAGAATTTAATGATGCAAAATGAAAATAAATTTTTGGGAAGAGAATATAAATTTGGATATACATATGTATAAATATGTTACATGTTTTCTATGTAAGAAAAATAAACAACTAGTTTTCGTGTGAATCATAAATTGCTACAAACATGATGCATCAAGTTGCTAGTTAGACACCCTAGTGGACCAGAGGTGCCTAAAACACTATGTTCAATCGGATCCTCTGAATTTCATCAGAATGTGAAGTTTGACCTCCCATAGTCAACTAGCTGCTCAGTGAGAATCGACCAATCAGCAATCAACCATCTCTCACATGAACACTGAGGTGTTCGTTTAAGGGTGAGTGCGGTGGTCAAATTTCAAACACTCAATTATCATCATGCAACTATGGTGGACCAAGTTTCACTTCCAAAGTTCAGTCCCACTTCGTAGGATCCGAATTCACTGTGACCAATTTTTTTTTCTTCTCTTTGAACTTAGATTGTGACAAATCCAATGAACCATCATTTGAAACGACTGTCAACTAGAAATTTGTACCCATGCTCATGCCCCTTGCCACAGGTAGATAGCCATCTTGGGTCCTAACTGCTGGACCCTATTTGACAGATATGGTACTTCATATCTGTTGTATCTACTTATCATATTGATGTTACTTTATAAGCGTAGAATGTTGTTATGTGGCCTCATCTACTGGGACTTTAAAATGAGGCCAACTGCAAAGTAACCACAAACCTCCACCTGGGTCATAGTTGAATATGGAATATATCCAACCACATATCTTTGAAGTTGACCCACCAGTGTTGTCCCTTAAAAAATCTAGCAAGGTGCCCCATCACAAAACCTGGCATGGTCGTGAATTTAGAGTTTTCAATGTGTCGTGTAATGTCGGGTTTGTGTCGGTCTACATTGTGTCATGTCAAAATTTATTCAATTCATATGTAACTTATTTATATTCATGTATCGTCGGATTCATGTTTTGTCAGGTTCGTGTCATGTATAAGTCGTGTTTTAGCGGATTCATCTCATGTTTAATCGGTTTCGTGTTGCTCATTTACATGGCAAGTCTAACAAGTCCACTCATTTACCTCCGAACCCGTTAAGGTTCAACCAAAACTCAATAATATTCAACACAATCCCTTTAATTCTGTGATGCTTCCTTATTGAATTCGTGAGTTGTGCCTAAAATTACCACACTATAGGTTGATTTATTTATTTATAGATAAATGGTAATGTAATGTGCCTGAGAGAAGGATGAGATTGAAACCCGATTGTTCACTCAAAATGGACGTCCCTTATACGAGCCATAACCTTATTGGGTGACATATACCAGAGACAAAAACATTAATGCATACAAACAAAAATGATATATCACTATCCAAGAGAAAATTGAGAAAATGAGGGATGCTCTTGTCCAAGCATGATTCATGAAACATGGGGTCCCCAAACACTCTATTCTCACTCTAGACATTGCATGTGTTGCATGTGTGGGACCCTGTAGGGGACCATTATCTAAACTAAGTGCAATGGACACATTAGATGATTTTTTGACTGTTAACCCGTGATGAGTTTTGCTATGATACAATAATTTTTCTCTTCTAATATATATATAAAAAGAAACTGCTAGGTCTCGTGTGAATCATAATTTGCTGCAAATGGGGTGCATCAAGTTGCTAACTAGATACCCAAGTGGCCTAGTGGTGCTTAAGCTACTATGTTCAGATGCTCTGTGGAAAAAAGAAGGCTATGTTCAGTATGCGATTATACATGGTTGAAATTTATATATGTTTCCACTATATAAATATATAAAAAGGGCGGGCTCAACGAACGGGGTTTATGCAATTTAGAGTTCTTATCAACATACAAAGAGAAATTATTTATACGACTCCAGGTCACAAGGTTTATGAAATTTAGAGTTCTTACCAACATACAAAGAGAAATTATTTATATGACTCGAGCTCACAATAATGCAACCTTATCCCTGCACAAAACCTACCCTGTATCTGTGCATGTAAGTGTGTGAGGCACTTTCCTCCAAACTTGGTGTAATGGCACTAATACCTATTTTTATCCAATTGGGAGCTACGAACCACGAGCACTACAGTTTTGAAAAATATCAGAGATTTTTCGACATAGAAAATAGTAAAAATTTAATTAAACAAAAAAAAAAACACAAAAGGAAAAGATTGAGCAAAACCCACTAGAAGGAACAAAATTGTTTAGTCAAATAAGTAGAAATTAACTTGTTTAAGACATAGAAGTTGAAACAAAAACGGAGATAAAGGGAGAGAGAGAGGTGTGTGACTTACCAGGAATTCAATAACAGCACTTATCAGGTAGATGAGATACGTGGTGAAGAAAGCATCTGACAAGAAGCCACCAAGGAGGGCAAGAAGGAAGGCAGTGCCCATAAAATTAGTCACAGAATTGGCAGATTTTGATGGTGAGAAGTGCATGTACTCCGACAGGTACAACACCAAGTTGCTTGCATTTGCTAGAAATGCCAAGTTTTCCAATATCTCCACAACTACATCAAACAAAACAAAAACAAAAAAAAAATCCCCAAAATTATACAACAATAATGTCTATTTTGGCCTGATCATATGATCAAAATCTTCAAATTATTGGAGTTTTTAGTTGTAAGAGCAAAATATCACAAAACCCAGAATATAATTTATCAAAGGAATGTGGAATATGAACTTGTATAGATACAGAGATCATATCATATATAAAACAAGAGGTGGGTGTTTGTTATGTCTTACCCAAGACAAAAGATGCAGCCAACATGCCACCATGGCGGCCTCTCAGTGCTGGTTTGTTCCTCCAATCCACATACCCCTCCCATGTGTTCAGCTGGTTTTCTACTTCCTGCAACAAAACAGACCCTTTTTGATTGAGGAGAGAGAGAGAGAGAGAGAAGACAACATAATATATCTGGAGAGAGAGAGAGAGAGAGAGGAGAGAAGGAACTCACCATTCTTCTGTTCCTTTTATTGCAACTTGGGTTAAGTGGGAGAAGGATCTCTGCAATTGAGAAGAGTGAGATCACGAAAGAGGACAGACCAATGGAAGGAGGATTTATAGAGTGCAGAGAAAGGGTCCAACTTTGAATAGAATGGTCCGGACTCTGGACCCTGTAGAAAATGACTTCAATCGTTTGAAACGCTTTGGAGTAATACCCAGAATAATTTAAGTTTCAATTTGTCACAATTGTTTGTTTAGGCACTCAAGTACTCACTTTTGAGGGGAAGAGAGAGGAAGAGAGATGGGGTGTATAATTTTTTTTGGTACATAACTCCAATAAAGAGGAGAGAAAAAGAGCGAGAAGAATCGAAAACCCTCCTACCAAGTTGTAGAAGAGAGATTAGGACCCTTATCTCTTAGTTTGACCAATAACTACTAAATCATGAATGAGAAAGGCTTGATGCCCCCACCATCCCATTTACTGCATGTTGCTTAACTCGACGAGAAGCCGCCCCACTATGTATTATCTAGACTCAAACATCTAGCACATATTTCAAATTTACGTAATCGTTATATATATTGGCGATTAGGATGTTTGAATCTATTCTTTACACATGATCCAACAACTGAATTAACCATGTCGGCAATCAGATGAATTGTTGCTCATCGTATAACACGAAATACTTTTTTTTTTCATTAACTAGATGTGTGTGTGTGTGTGTGTGTATATATATATATATATATATAGACTTAGATATATAACGTAAATCTTTCAGTTATGCAATCATTTTTAACTCAAATCTGCTAAATCTAAATTGTGGATTATTTAAAGTACTCAAACTCATGGGGCAAACAGTGAAGATATCAACATTTATGATAAATTATATGTATAACAACATGTGAGAAATGGAGAGTCAAGTGGTGCTTTTAGCATAATCCACTCACCTCAATTAACCCACCAAATGCAATATACGAATTTATTCCTCACAACTTATTCGACCATTGAACCAATCATATTAGCTTGTTTGCTCATCACACATGGACACTGCTAAAAGGATGTCATTTTTTTAGCCTTTTTCTCCATTTTTAATACTTGGTGTTGTATGACTAAAATCATGTATGCATTTGCATCCGTTGGATTAGGCTTCTTTTTTACCTGGATAATAATAATAAAAAAAAAAAACTTTTCTTCTAAGTCGAAATTGGTTTTTTTACAACATAAATCCACCATCCACCGTTAAATCTTGCTAGTGGGATTATACATAATATTCAAACTTGTACTTGTTCTGGAGAGCATATAATCCATATCTTGCTGATTCTTCTTGTGTGTTGTTTTGTCAATTCTATTCATCTTGATTTCCTTACCAAAAGTAAGGAGATAAAAGGAGAATCGGAACATAGACAGAGATTCACAAAGATAATATAAATATAACTTAACATTTCTTTCTAAGGATGATATTTGAATTCGACTAACTTGGCTCGAATACAAGAGAAAGGATATGCCGTGCTTCTTCATCGTTTAAAAGATATTATAAAAGATTTTGTTTAAAATAAATGGTCTTAAATAAATCAAATCAAGATTCAATGGTACACGTAGTTAGCTATTTGGATATTTATCTCCCAACTCCAGTCAATTATTTCAATTCTTCATTCATATTCCATCTCAATATTTTTGTTTATACGTGATGATGTCTCGGTTTTAACGGCCCAAGCCCAGCGGTTGACGAGTGGATTAATGGATTTAGTTAAATATTTGGAATGAGCAGTTGATCCAAAATCTAAAGAAGACGCAAGAGATAAGTGGTTCGTCCCAACCAATGGACTGAGATTACGTCCACTGTAATGGAGTCTCTTACTCCTTAAATGTATATATTAATTTCTGATAGTTGCCAAAAAAATGGGGTAGAGGGTCTGGTTGATGGATTACAGTGAGCTACATAACTAGATTGTCTTTCAAGCTAAAACAGGAACTCTTCGCCGGGGCCCCTGCTCCCTTCTTAGTAAAGTAATACTGTTCTTTTTATACCAGTCTTTGCTCTAGGGTTTCTAGCGACTCCTCTTCGTGTTTCTCGACTCGGTGGGGACCTTTTGTCCTCACTCTGCCAGGAGACCCTGCTAGGCGGCATCATTGCAGCTACTGTTCTTACGACGATCCGCACCATCACTCCCAGCAGGCGGGGGTCTGTCTGTCCTTGATTACAGAGGTGGTCCCCCTGTCTTTTGGGACGCGTGGCTTGGTGGGATGCATTCCACTATTAGGGTTCGGCTTGGGTTGGGCCGCTAAATTTGATTGGGCTTCCCTTATGCATTGGGTGAGGTTGTTCCTCTTGGGTCAAATCCTGGACCCGCTGGACTTCTCTTCTGAGGACGGCCCATGATTGAAAATCCTATCCCAATCAATACATATTATGCGAGTTTATAGCTCGATTAAAAAATATTATTTTTGGGTATGATATTTATCCACTAGCACAAAATTGCTCTGATCTTTCTTTCTTTTCTTTTTCTTTTTTATTTTTTGATTCAACGATCAGGAGTGTCCATATCAGTTTATATATACCTTGACTAATACCCTCTCTAATCCGATCAAAGACGATTCATTCACACCTCCCTGACCCACTCTAATCTTTCTTTTAAATAGAAGGAGAAAAGAGATGATAAAACAAACAAACACATGGTCATATAACTATAGAGTTTACTTTTTTGTGATTTCTAACTTCTATTATGGCAATTAAAATAAGGTGGATTAATCAACAAAATAATCTTATCTGTAATTGACATGTTAACATTTTACGCGTGCTAATGAAATTTTGCCTATATTTTTTTTCATATAACCAGATGTACACGACACGACTTCGATACATATGTCGTCCTCAATTGATATAAACAAACAGTAACATGCATACATATTTGGTGCTCGTTCAGAGTATCCCAAATACTTTATAGGCTTTATATTATACAAACTCAAATAAACTATTGTATGTTAGTTCAAATATCACCTCATCTCCCATTTTTTTTTTTAGATCATGAAACCTAGAGAAAAAGAAAGAGAGTTATGAATGCTATGTGCCAGAAAGACAACTTGGAATTAAGAAGAAAGTGAGCCCTAGCACCTTAAAGGGTATTTGAAATGATAATACGGATGAACTGTAAATTTTGAGGTTTTGAATTTAAATCTTGATAATTTTTTAAGATAAGATCATGAGATATTTATTCTTCATGAATATTTTAATCTCGACGTGTGTGATCTATTTTTAACCAAATTGAGAAAAAAAATTGATTGAAATATGTATAAATTGATCCGAATATTCCTCCCGATCATTAAAAAAAATGATGCCCAGCTGCAAATCCAATGGAGTGTGTTCTTTTCTCGTGCACAGAGCTCACGTGATTTTTAATTGTCACTCAATTATACAGTCTCTTTTATGATATTTTTGGCCTTATTATTATCATTTAATTCCACCAATCATGTCCGGTTGTTGGCGAGGTGTGGGTCCATCTCCAATCCCATATTTCTGTTACGGTTGACATCTCTGCTCCACGTGAGTTCCCATAGACCCCGCCACTGCATGGGCCAGTTAAGCTATATCACATGGATCTCCCCTTTTTTTTTTTTTTTTATGGTTTGTCTGACACTACTATTTGAACCCAGGACCTTATGGTCTCACAGCCGAGTTAATGAGGGCAACAATTTTAAGGTCGCACTTAATGTACATTCATATAAAATATTGTTTTTTTTTCTGAATTTTTTCACTAATTATTCATTTTGTTGAGTTTTATTAGGAAAAAAATCAAAATAAAAAGAGGAGAATCGTTAATCTTGAGCCTACAAAACTCTCATAGTAATTTTCACGTTTTCAACCCTCAATGATCGCAAGTTCAAATCCGGGCCAGTAATTCTTAATCGAAACACAAAAATTATCAAGTAAAAATTTAGTTTTAATATATTCAAATTATAACAAGTTGGGTTGATTTGTCAAATACCTACGATAATCCTCTTGAATGTATTCCATTCTTATTTATTACTTAGAAGCATGTAGGAAGAAGCTCTACTCACTTAAGGGTAAGACGTTAATGTCACTAGCTCGCTGATTTTCTTTTATTTATTTTTTTGTTAGTATAATATGTTTAAGACTACGCCGATTATTCTCCTAGACTCAACAACTTGCTAACTTTTCTTTGGTGGATAAAGAACATACTTAAACACGTGCAAGATTCCATATAAAGTGCTATAAAATATTGTTGGAAAATCATACACTTGATTCTCTTTTTTACGAGTCTAATAATAAAAAGTTCAATAGATGTTTATATAGATTCGTAAAAAGAAAGAAACAAAGAAAAATGTTCTTAGTTATCTCAAGCAATTTTTTCACAACGAATATAATTCTTATTCTCCCATTGGCAAAAAAAAACAAAAAAACGAGCATCTTTGGTGGAGAATGTTGAAATTATTTTGGCAGCTTCATTTATCCTCATCAACAACCTTGGAATTGTTCCACGGATGACATTCTAGCAACTCAAATCTAGTAGGTATCTCAACAATATACTACTGACCGACTTTATCCTCATCAACTTTCTCAAAGTTATGTTCCGTTTGATATGATGAAAAAAATAGAATGATAGAAAAATGAAAAGTTTAAGGGATAAATAAAATATTATGTTTCGTAAGGAAGAAAAATAAGAAGGATAAAAAAGTTGATGAATTAATTTTCCTTCTAACTCACCAAAATTAGAAGGAAGGTTAATTATTTGTGTTGAAATGTATCTTATTTGTTTATATATTTTTTGATATATACATATATTTTATATACATTAATTTCATATAAAAATATA
>CM042193.1:13235272-13267870 GCA_023539305.1 Ilex asprella
ATTTTTACCATCGTTCCTCGATGCCATCCTCACCCATTCAACACGTTACACACACATTGATGGGTCAAGCCCAAAAGGCCCAAAATCATACCGAAGTCCAGCTGCAATTAAAGGTTCAAATCTATAAAAGCTCCGCAGGCCCAATGAGATCCAAGCCCAGTCAAGCTTTCCATCAGCTCAGTTATAAGACTCCAGAGAGCACTCAAGACCCCTTACTCACATTGGAAGCAGTCAAAGGGAGACCTGGTCTTTTGGAGAGCTCCTCAACAGCCATACCCGTTGAGAAGAATCTGCCAATCTTGCTAGTGTAGTTGAGTAGTTGCCACTTAGTAGCTCCAGTCTGTTGGAAGCTAAGTATAAAATGTAAGCCCCGCTAATACTTGGGGGACATCACACTCAACAGAGCTTAAAACTCCTCTTCCTCTCCCATTTGTAATCTTTCCGTCCACATTACTCACCGGAATCAATAAAATACCAGCAACCCACTGCCATTCCAGAGTGGACGTAGGTCGTATTGGCCGAACCACTATAAATTTTCTCTCTCTACTTTAATTACTACATTAATTTCCACCTTAGGAGCCCCTCTGGGTGCCCACCATGGGGGAGCTCCCTACGAGGGACGGTGAAGACCCTCTTCCCCAAGAGGACGAGGATGAAAGACAGAGCATGGGACATGAGAGCCATTTCCATGGTGATTCTAAAGGAGCTCCCAATCACTGAGATGAAAAAATTAAAGAGGTACAGAATCAGCTAGGTGACGTCTTCAACGCCATGAAGGCACAAGGACCTGAGACTGTAAAATATCTTGTCAGGCGAACTGACACACCTTTCAAGCCGGACGTGACGAACTACCCCCTCCCTCAAAAGTTCAAAATGCCATCGGTGGAGATCTTTGACGGGAAAAAGGATCCACTAGACCATCTGGAGACTTACAAAACCCTAATGCAGCTGCACAGTGTCCACGACGAAATCATGTGTAGAGCATTCCCAACCACTTTGAAAGGATCCGCTCGACAGTAGTTTGTCAAGCTTGCCCCAGCTTCCATCTCCTCCTTTGCTGAGCTGAGCAGATCGTTTGTGTTGCACTTCATTGGAGGGCGCCGTCACCAGAAGCCTGTTACTCACCTGCTTAGCATAAAGCAGGACAAGGACGAAAGCTTAAGAAGCTATCTCACTCGTTTTAACGAGAAGGTCCTTCATGTCAAAGAGCCTGATGACAAGGTGTCCACGACTGCCTTCTTGGTAGGCCTTCACTCATCGAGTTTTCTATTCTCGGTGATGAAGCGCCAGCCAAGGAGCATGACAGAGCTACTAGCCAAAGCCCAAAAGTACATGAACGCGGAGGACATCGCAAGGACTAGGCAGGGTGAGTCGTCCAAAACCAGAGAAAAGAGAAAGGAAAGGGATAGGGACGAAAAGAAGGAGTCCAGCAACAAGCATAACAGGACAGAAAGGGTACCTGTCAAGGACCAGCTTGGTCCTGCGCCTCAAAGGGACCGACAAGCATTCACCCCCCTTAACGCCGCTGTCGGGCATATCCTATTCCAAATCCAGGATGACCCCGCAGTAAAGTGGCCTAGGAGGATGAAGTCTCCCCCAAACCGCAGGAACCCAAGCAAGTACTGTCGCTTCCATCGCGACCATGGCCATGACACCGACGACTGTTTTGACCTCAATAAAACAAATTGAGGACCTCATCCAACGTGGACACCTTCGCCAGTATGTGGCCGGAAAGGGACAGGCGTCGCCACCACCTCATAATCAGGAGGATCCACATCCCATTGGAGAAATTCACATTATCTCAGGAGGACTTGTAGGAGGAGGAGAGTCTCTCTCCGCCATGACGGCTCATGCCAGGAAAGCTAGGCACCTTGAGGAGGAACGATCATCCAAGGCACCAAGACAAGGCAACAATGAAGTCATCTCCTTCTCAGATAAGGACTTAGAAGGAATCCAGCACCCGCATGACGACCCTTTGGTGCTCACCATGACCGTCGCCAACTTTCAGGTACGAAGGATCCTAGTGGACAGTGGCAGCTCTGCGGACATCCTGTTCACAGAAGCCTATGACAAACTCAATCTAGGCAGAGAGAGACTCCAACCCATAAGATCACCCCCCATTGGGTTCTCAAGGGAGAAGGTATACCCACTAGGGTCCATCACCCTACCAGTCACTGTCGGTGCTGCACCCCGAAGCTCCACAGTCATGGTCAATTTCCTGGTAATTGACTGTCCATCCGCATACAACGTCATACTGGGGCGACCTGCTCTCAATACACTTAGAGTTGTGCCCTCCACCTATCACCTCATCCTCCGTTTTTCAACCCCTAATGGAGTCGGAGAGGTGAGAGGAGATCAAGTAGCAGCAAGGGAGTGCTACGTCTCCTCAATGAAGACCAGGAAGCCACATGAGGCATTGCAGGTAGAGGTCCTCGACCCCAGGGATGACGCCGCCATGAAAAGAGTAGAACCAATCAAGGAGCTCATCCCGGTAGCCTTACATGAGAAGCATCCAGACTGGAAGGTATACATTGGCTCTTCACTCTTTGAAGATCTGGTTCACCAACTAAGAGACCATCTCAGAAACAACATGGACGTCTTTGCATAGTCACATGTAGACCTTGAGGGGATAGACCCTGAAGTCGCTACCCACTGCCTCAATGTTGATCCTCGTCACAATCCTGTCCGCCAAAAGCTAAGGGGCGCCTCCATTGAAAGGGCCCAAGCTATGGACAAAGAAGTTAAAAAATTGATAGGTAATGAGGCGGTCAGAGAAGTAGCATATCCTGAATGGCTTTTCAATGTGGTAATGGTGACCAAGACTAATGGGAAGTGGCGTCTCTGCGTTGATTTTATAGAGCTCAACAAGGCGTGCCCAAAAGATAGTTATCCCCTACCGCGGATTGACCTCCTCATCGACGCCACAACAGGGCATGAACTGCTCACATTCATGGATGCATATTCTGGATACAACCAGATCAGCATGCATCCCCCTGACCAGGAGAAGACTTCCTTTATTACTCCGAAGGGTACCTACTGCTACAGGGGAATGCCCTTCGGGCTAAAAAATACAGGAGCAACCTACCAGCGGCTGGTGAACAAAATGCTCCAGCCCCAGATAGGGCGAACGATGGAGGTCTATGTTGACGACATGTTGGTGAAGAGTCTTGTCGCAGCAGAACACGTTAACCATCTCCAAGAGACCTTCAATGTTCTACGGTCATACCACATGAAGCTGAATCCTGAGAAATGCGCTTTTGGCGTGGAGTCAGGAAAGTTCTTAGGATTATGGTCAACCAAAGGGGAATTGAGGCGAACCGCGACAAGATCAAGGCAATCCTTGACATGAAGTCTCCATCCTCAACCAAGGAGCTCCAACGCCTCAATGGAAGAATTGCAGCACTTAACAGATTCGTCTCCAAATCTGTAGACAAGTGTCTACCTTTCTTCAAGATACTCAGAAAGACCTTTGAGTGGGGACCTGAAGCAGAGGAAGCCTTCCAGAGGCTCAAGGCTTACCTAGCTACACCTCCCCTCCTCTCATATGCCATGCCAGGAGAAACCTTGTATTTATACTTGTCTGCCTCCTCATCAACAGTGAGCTCAGTTTTTATCAGGAACAGTGATGGAGTGCAAAGACCATTCTACTATGTGAGCAAAGCATATAGGGGGCAGAAGTGAGATATTTTGAACTTGAGAAACTAGCGCTCGCCCTGATCTCAGCAGCAAGGCGCCTACGACACTACTTTCAGAGTCACAATGTCATTGTAATCACAGACCAGCCCCTGAAAAGAATTTTGGGAAAGCCTGACGTATCTGGAAGACTACTCAAGTGGGCAGTAGAATTAGGGGAGTTTGACATCCAGTATCAACCAAGAACAGCCATCAAAGCACAAGTGCTGGCAGATTTCATTGCCGAACTTACACTAACAAAGGAGGAGACTCGCTTAGAAGCCTATTCAGGTACCCCTACTGGAGCCCAAGGGCTCTTCAGGTACCCCTGCTGGCACCCAAGGCTCTTCAGGTACCCCTACTGGCGCCCAAGGCTTTTCAGGTACCCCTGCTGGCACCCAAGGCTCTTTAGGTACCCTTGCTGATGCCCAAGCCTTTTCAGGTACCCCTGCTGGCGCACAAGGCTCTTCAGCTACCCCTGTTGGCGCCCAAGCAAAGCCCTCAGGCGCCCAGGCTCCTTCAGCCACTCTTGATGGCACCCAGGCAAGTCCCTCTGGAGTCCAGACAACTTCTGGATCCCAACCTAGTACCCAGGAAACTTATCCTATGGACCTACCTCTTCCAGAAACCTCTGAGCAGCCTTCTTCATCACTCTGGAAACTCTACGTCGATGGTTCCTCAACCAACGAAGGATGAGGAGCAGGCCTAGTCTTGATCAGTCTAGATGGCACCACTCTCAAGTATGCGGTAAAGCTTCACTTTCTTGCCTCCAACAATGAGGTAGAATACGAAGCCCTTCTCTCTGGATTAAGGTTGGCAGCCGAAATGGAAGTCCAACATCTTGCCACATACAGTGACTCTCAGCTGGTAGTTAACCAAGTGAAAGGCGAGTTCGAAGCAAAGGGTACAAGAATGCAGGAGTACCTTGCTATAGTGAAAAGTGTAAAGGCAAAGTTCTATTACTTTCAGATTCGACATATCCCCAGAGAAGACAACATGGCGGCTGATGCACTTGCAAGGCTCGCCTCAACCTCGCAAGCCTCACAAGGGGAACTAGCATTCATTGGGCACCAACTTAAGCCAAACAAGCTGGATATAATGACCGCAAATGTCAACTGTGCATCAGCCGAGTCGAATTGGATGACCCCAATAAGGGCATACCTCTAAGAAGATGTACTACCAGATGATCCGTTAGAAGCCAGGAAGCTAAGGATAAGAGCCTCCAAGTTCACCATCTTGCAGGATACCTTGTATAAGAAAGGCTATTCCTTGCCTTTGCTACGATGTCTTGCACTAGAAGAAGCTCACTATGTCCTGCGAGAAATTCACGAAAGGATCTGCGGGAACCACTCTGAAGGGCGATCCCTTGCCCACAAGGCACTCAGACAAGGCAACTTCTGGCCTTCCATGGCAAGGGACGCCCAAGAGTTCTCCAAAAAGTGCGACAAATGCCAACGCTTCGCAATTGTGTCTAGGCAACCACCGGAAGAGCTAACAACTATCACAAGTCCATGACCTTTCTCTAGATGGGGCATTGATATATTAGGCCCCTTACCTCTCAGCAAGGGACAGTGCAAATTCGTGGTGATGGCAGTCGACTACTTCACCAAGTGGGCAGGGGCAGAACCCTTAGCAAGGATAACAGATGCAAAAGTAAAAGACTTCATCTGGAAAAACCTAGTCTGCCGCTTCGAGATACCCCATGCCATCGTCAGCGACAATGCAAAGCAATTCGACAATAAATTGCTCAACTCTTTTTGCTCCGACCTTCAGATAAAATAACCTCACTTTAGCCCAGCACACCCGCAGGCAAATGGCCAAGCTGAGGTCATGGTGGGAACGGTGCTACGCAACTTAAAGACAAGGCTTGAAAAAACGAAGGGTCTTTAGGTGGACGAGCTACCAGGCGTACTGTGGGCTTATCGAACCACGCCAAGAACTCCCACTGGAGAAACCCCTTTCTCCCTTGCCTTCAGAACGGAGGCGGTCATCCCTGTGGAGATAGGGGTACACTCTCTAAGGGTCCAGCACCACAACTCCATCACCAACGAGGAAGGACTTTGCATCAACCTCGACTTGGTGGAGGAGGCAAGAGAGATGGCTACAGTCCGCAACGCCGGGTACAAAAGCCGCATGACAAAGTACTACAACTCGAGGGTGAAGCCTCGTTCCTTCCAACCAGGGGACTTGGTCCTCAAAAAAATGATCCTCGCCACAAAGGATGCACGTGAAGGAAAACTGAGACCGAATTGGGAAGGACCCTGCCTCATAACAGAAGTAGTGAGGCCAGACACCTACAAAATTCAGAACTCTGAAGGGAAGGTTTTACTACATCCGTGGAATGTTGAACACTTAAAGAGCTACTACCAATGACACCTTGAGAGAGTCAAAAGTAATAAAAGGGGGACTTATTTCTATTTTCTACCTTTTTTGGGCTCATTACCCAACATTCAATGTACCTTTTTGGGGTATCACCCAATATTGCAATGAATGAATAAAATTTTTCACATTTTACTCCAAAACGATTTTGCATTTGTCATTCAATTTCAAAGGAGTGTTGGTACAAAAGTAAGACTATAAACCGTCTTTCTTTAAAAATAACAAAATAAAAATCAAAAAGTCCCCAACACTCTAGCTACTCTCATGGTCATCGTCCTCCTCCGCGCCTTCCTCATCATCCTCAGCCTGGTCAGAGCCTCCATCACTAGTGTCAGGCGCCTCAGTTGGCGTAAAGCCTGAAACATCAATATCAGGGTAGGCAGCTGAAATCTTCCCTCGGAGCTCCTCATACCCATCAATGAAGGCATCTACAAGGCCGTTCAGTAGCTCCTTCTCAGCAGTAACAGCTCTCTCCTCAGCCTGCAGAGCTCTCTCATGAGCTACCTTCACATTTGCCTGCACAGCAGTCTCTCTATGCATGACCCTCTCACGGTCTTTACAAGCTCAGCCTCACTGAGCGTGGCTCTCTCACGGGCCTTCACAAGCTCAGCTTCTTTGAGCGCGTCCCTCTCACGGGTTACAGAACGTTCAAACTCAAGATTAACTATCTTCTCACGAGCCTCCTTAAGCTCAGCATCGAGCCTGGTTCCTTCTCGCAGGACACCACAAGCTCAACATGAGAAGCCCCTCTAGCAGCTTCAAAATCAGCAATCCTCACCCGAGCTGCAAGGAGCTCATTCTGCATAGCATCACGATCTTGCTTCATCTGATGGTAACTATAAGTCCTCGAAAGTAAGCACAATGATGCAGTACAAGCCTGGAGAAAGATAAAAGTCAGGAGAAACTTAAGAAAGAACTAGAGAAAGGTGGACAACCAACCCTTACCTGACCCAGGCCTTTCAAAAAATTATTGACGATTCCTTCCGTACCGAGGGCATTAATCCCGACAACATCATCGGAGAACACAAACCGCCCAAGACGATCCCTTATGACTGAGGCATTACCCAACATGGAGCTAATCAACGGTGCACCTTGTGGAACTCCCGCAGGAGGAGCCGAGGAACCTGGAAAAGAAGGTGAAGTCAAAGGGATCTCCGGATTAGCGGATACTGGTGAAGGAGTCATAGCCCGAGGAGGTGCTTGATGGGGGCACCCCCGAGGAGCCACTAAAGAAGTTGCTTGAGGAGGGTTCACTTCAGGGGACACATTTGGAGAAGCCACCTGGAGGGCATCTCCTTTCCTCGCCACTTTAGGAGGAGGCGAGCTCCTATTAGAAAGGCGAGATCCAATCATCTCCCTATACATCTCTGCAAAAGCATAAGGTGCTATAAATGAAAAGCGTTGAACAGAGGTAAAAAATATGAAGCAACTATCGTACCTTTCCTCTTCAAAGTGGAGCCACCCGACTTAGAAGAAGGAGCACCAGTCTTAGTAGAGATTGTCGAGGAAACACCACCTCCTCCATCTTTGAGCACAAGAGTCCCGAAGTCTCGTATCGGATGAGCTCTCACAGCTTCAAGCTTCCACTCCTGACCCTGGGAGAGCTTAGGGGAACCTGCATGGAAAGCGGTGAGTACACAGCTTACAAAGAAGGTTATGAGAGAATACTGAAAATATGGGACGTACCAACTTTCTTTAGAGTAACCCATCGTGATGGTACCAGTGCCTGATCGACATCCGAGGCCCACTCTCCACCAATGAATATGAAATGAGTTTTTCAACTATGGCAATTGAAAACTAACCCAGTAATCAGCTTGCCTCCCCGTGGGTTAAAGTAATACCAACCTCGGTTGGGAGCCGGAGTCTCACTCAAGAAATATGCCGCATGAAACTCAATAGGAGAGACATCCTCGTGATGTACCCTTCTCCACAATTCCAGGAAGGCCAGTAGGACCCTCCAACCATTGGGTGTCAGCCGCCCGGGTGTCAATGAAAAATAGTTCAAAATGCCACAAACAGAAGAAGGAATGGGGAGCCTGAGTCCAACCTCAAGCATCTCCTCATAAATGACAATATCACCAGAGGAATCATCACTAGCGGGCTCGCCCTTCTCTGCTCGGCGGCACAATACAGTAGGAGGCATACGATAGGTGGAAATAATCCGGGAAATATCAACATCAGAAATTAAAGAACTAGTCAAGGTACTTACCTTAGACCCGTTATCATCATATACTATCTTACCTTTGTGTTTCTTGCTGTGAAGGTGCGAAGAGTTACCCAAACCACGGGCGGGGTCCTTGCCATGAAAAGTGCCCGGAGAATGTTCCACATCACTCAATCCAACACCTAAAGAGGTATCTTACACCCTCCGATCGCCTAAGGAAAGATGCCCAGTGCCTGGAGGGGCGCCTGTCATGCTCATCACGCCCAAAGAGGTGCCAGGAGGGGCGCCTGCCATGCTCATCTCGCCCAAAGGGGCTGTCATGCCCATCTCGCCCAAAGTGGCGCCCAAAGGGGCTGCCATGCTCATCACGCCCAAAGAGGTGCCAGGAGGGGCGCCTGGCGTGGTCTTCTCGCCCAAAAGGGTGCCCAGAGGGGTTGCCATGGTCCTCTCGCCCAAAGGGATGCCTAGAGGGGCGCCGGTGATGGTTATCTCGCCCAGATCAGCCGAAGAAACGCCCAAAGGCGCGCTGTCCAGCTCGCCCAGCTCCTCACCCAAGGCGCCCAAGCACGCCTGGGTTAGTGCCTATGGCGCCCAAACCCTCACCCGAACCAGTGCCCACGACACCCGAATAGTCCTCGCGCCCAATGCCGCCTGGAGCAGCGCCTATGGCGCCCAAGCACTCCACTCACCCTCCACAACTCACCTCTTCAATGCTTTCTTGACCCATGAAAACCCAAGGAAAATTTGCTCACCAGGGAGTTTCGACTATGGCTTCTCAACAAAAGAAAGCTAGTTTCTTCCCTCTTTTGCTCAACTCCAAGAATCTTAAAGCACAAAATCTTCAAGGTTGTCAAAGAAGCTTTCTTGAATAATTGGAAGAAGTGGGTAGTGCTCAAACCCAAGAATCTCTAGTCTTGAGTCTTCAAAATCTCAAGGAAAGTTTCATCTCCCTCCAAGAAAGGCTCTATGTGAAAATGGGCAAATGAAGAAGAAATGTGCATATTTATAGCCTAGGGTTTTCAAAAAAGGAAAAAAGGCCCAAATTAAAAATCAAGAGCTATTTCTTAATACCAAGACTTGAGGTGTTCAATGAAGCCAAAATAATGCCTAGGAAGAGAGGAGTTATCTAGCGGAGGAAGTCTATACCACCAAGAGCTCAAGACTCAAGAAAATGCCACATTCTCCAAGTTGCCTAGGACATGGGGCATTGGGGGGCAAATGATGGGTCAAGCCCAAAAGGCCCAAAATCATACCGAAGCCCAGCTGCTATTAAAGGTTCAAAACTATAAAGGCTCCGCAGGCCCAATGAGATCCAAGCCCAATCAAGCTTTCCATCAGCTCAGCTACAAGACTCCAGAGAGCACTCAAGACCCCTTACTCACATTAGAAGCAGTCAAAGGGAGACCCGGTCTTTTGGAGAGCTCCTCAACAGCCATACCCGTTTAGAAGAATCTGTCAATCCCACTAGTGTAGCTGAGTAGTTGCCACTTAGTAGCTTCAGTCTGTTGGAAGCTAAGTATAAAATGTAAGCCCCACCAATACTTGGGGGGTATCACACTCAACAGAGCTTAAAACTCCTCTTTCTCTCCCATTTGTAATCTCTCCGTCCATATTACTCACCGAAATCAATAAAATACTGGCAACCCACTACCATTTCAGAGTAGACGTAGGTCGTATTGGCCGAACCACTATAAATTCTCTCTCTCTACTTTAATTACTACATTAATTTCTAAATTATTTGACTAGTGGTGTGCAAAGTCGATTTTGTGCTTCATCACACATATTTATATCTATACTAATAATAAAAAGCAACTTAATTTTTTTCTTCTAATTTTTCCTCAATTAATATTATAAGGTTAATTTTATCTTTTTAAGTCTAGGTCATGGTTTAATGTTATACCTTAACCAGTGTAACTATTAATGTTCTTGCTTTATGTATATTCATCAATTAAATTATCCAAAATTTATCATTAATGAATTAATTGCATATTGATTATACTATATATATATCTACTAATAAAAGTATGCTAATTGAAAAAAAAATATTTTCCTATTTTGTCATTGGATAGCACAATAAAGTCAATTTTGTCCTCCGTCAAATACAAACAATTTAATGGTTAAACTTCAAAAGACAATTTAATATTCAGACTTCTTGAGTTGCAAAAAATATTCATTTGAATTCAATATTCAATTACACTTTAAAACTTCAATTCTTCATATTCTACCTAGACCTTGTGAAACATAGTTTACCATCAATAATTCCCTCCTAAGACTGCATTCAAATGCATTTCTTTGAGAACCTGGATAGAATGGAGGATCTGTGTTTATTAGCTTTCTTTTTGCCTAGTATTTTAACTTCTACTGATAGATTTGTGTTTATTCATTGTTTTTTAAGTGCTTGAAATTTGATCATCTTTTTGTATGAAAGCCTAACAAGCTTCCTTGCACAATGTGAAACATACTATTATCAGATTGAATATGTCTATAGCTCAAAGAACATACATCAAGCCATTAAGGGAGTGAGGCCAATGACCTTCACCTCCAGCATGTCGAACGAGGCCTTTCACTAGACCCTTTGTAGATGGAGAGATGGAGTTGACGGGGGTCTTTGATTAACGTAGTAAAAAATAAACTGAAATTCTTGAAGTCACCTCTTAAACTTCGTCTTATTCAAGATTGCACAACTTGGCTAATGAAAACAAGTATCTTAAAGTGGTTACTTGATTATTGTAGTGAATCAAGATCAAATTCCTTCTATAGGCAATCCTTTTCTCCCTCACTCACCAAATACTTGAACAAGAAGGTCAACATGGGAGATGTTTAAGTGTTAAAAGAGATTTTCCTATATTTACTTCTTTTTGTACCGACTTTATAATCATGTCGTCTGAGAGTGTATCAGAAAAAAAATAATCAAACATCCATTAGTTCAAGGCATGCATAGATATTATCCCCCACACCTAGAAACCTGATAAGATTTTTGAAAAATCTATCACTGCAAGCTGAATGATTGGACAACGATATGTAAATCAACGGCCAAATGTGATAATCAGTATGTAGGCTTTGCGAAAGAGATGTCATTTATGTTTGTGGATAGAAGTTTTTATACTTCACTTGCTTTAGAAAATGATTTATATTGGAAAATGATTTATGGTCTATTTGTTTAAAGAAAAATACTATTTTTTTTTCTTTATTGGCTTGAATTTGAGCTTATATTTATGCTATTTACTTTCCAACTTTTCCTATAAAACATGGATCAACGAAAACAAAAATCATATAACAAAATAATTTACGTACAATGCACGTGTGCACCTACGAGTAATTTTTAAAAATAAAATTATAATTTTTAAAGATTAAGTTATACCTTTAAAACATGAAATTACAATTGAGTAATTTTTTAAGATTAAATTATACCTTTAAAACATAAAATTACAATTGATCATGTGGTATTCATGATCGATCGTGAATTTACCTCAAATAATTGTAGATTCACAGTTAAAAAGTGTAACTTAGATATTAAGAAGTAGAAAATTTCAGGACGATACTGAATTTTTTTCCCAATATCGAAGAATTAACCTAAAATAAATTACTAAAAATTTACCAAAAAAAAAATGAATTACAGAAAATATTCAATTACTCATCCTGCTCCAGAACCATTACAATTTAATCCAATGACTACTTTATCTAGCTAAGACTTGGTGGTCAAGGCTATGTACCATTCTGTTCAAAAAAAAATCTATGTACCAGAAAAAAAAAATAAAATTTTTTTTAATGATTTTGTAACCCATATTTGGGCACGAGGGTAGGGTCTGAGAGCCCATAAAATTTAAGTTACCAAGGATGTTTGGATTCGCCTAATAAGGCCCGAAAAAGCAGAGAATCCCTTGCAGAGCCCAGATGCAGCAGATTTCCTCAGTTGCTTATTGGAGAGAGAGAGAGAGAGAGTAAGTGGAACAGAAAACTAGGACAACTCCTGAGCCAACAAGAATGGCACTGCACACATGTATAACCCAAATTTCAGCTCAAAATTGGATTTGATAAAGTTTCCAGCCAAACAGAAAGAATTGGAAATAATCAACAACCATAGAATACAGAATTGGAAATAATCAATAACCATAGAATATATTCGGAAGAAGATGGCGTGTAGTTACGTGAAAACTTCGAGTTTTACCTGATTCAGTCGAGCTGTGTGAGAAATGTCTTTCAATTAATTTTGAGTTGTTGAATTATCTTTATTGAATTAGACACGACATAGCGGGATATAACCTAAATCTTCAATTCGATAATTGATACCACGACCTAAATCATGTAGACAAGTAATACCATTTTTAATCTCCACTTATATGTGAGTTTTCCATTTTTATTGAAAATGAAATGTAATAAAATTAAAGTTAACGGAATGGTAGACAAAAGATAAACCCATGACATGTCACCCAAATGGCTAGTTTTTTTTTTTTTTTTGTTGACAAAGCTAAAAAAACCTAACAGTCAAACCATATCGGAAAAGTCTTGGGGTGTGTATGTATATTAGTGTCAACCCAAATGGCTAGTTATGTACTAAATTTTAAGGGAAATGCTATTTGGATTTAGGAAAATACTATCTAACCCAATTTTACATCTTAAATGATGAGGGACCATTAGTTGAGTAGGTCCCATCAACTTTTTAAAATGAGACTCACTGATCCAATGGTCCTCCTTCATTTGTGATACAAATTTAGATTACAGATTTAAGTTACATATCATTGCTCTTGAATTTAAAATGTGAACTAAAATGTGTATTTGATAATCACATTCATTAAATAGGCAATTTAAGTTGATTAAATTTGATGAGAGTAAATTCCTTTCTTGTACATTTTCTCTTTAATTCAAATTCCAGGACAATGGTCAGCAGGCCTATCCATTTCAAAATTTGATTCGAATTTGAAACTGATTAGTCAAATATGATTAAATATTTTTTATCGATAATTCGAATCCGAATTTAATATCTTATATTTCATGAATTCGAATTTAAATATATCTATATCCGATTCGATTATAATCTGATCTGAATTATTTATAGATTTTTATATAAATATTAAAAAATAAGTGATTACTTAAAATTTTTAATTAAATTTAGGTATAATATGTTAGAATTTAATAAATTAATTCATTCAAATCGGATCAAAATTTCGAATCAAATTCTAAATTATTTGCGAATTTGTATATACACCACTAAAATAAAATTTATTAAATTATCAGATAAACAATTTAAATTCGAATTCGGACCGGTTAAAATTCTTTCCAGTTGTAGTAGTGCTACTGTCAGTAGCCGTTGAAAGAAAAGGCGGCAGCTTGAGGGAGCCAAAAGCTGTATTGGGAGCCAAAACTGGCGCGGTCTACTGCGATGCATCATACAATCAAGAAAAAGAAAATTTTCAGCCACACCATTTTTTGTTTATCATATCTTTAAAAATATCTTTTTTATTATAAAAAATATTTTTAATACCACTTATAATTTATATTTAAACATCATTTACACTCTCCATCATTTAACCAGTATTTATAACAAAAATAAATTAACTAAAATATCAAAAATACCACTTCATTAACCCCAAATAATCTTTTTATAAAAAATTTAAGTAAAATTTGAGCCACTTAAAATTTATTTTTTTACATATTAAAATTCAAGTTGATTAATTTTTTTTCCACATAATACAATTTCAGTCGATTAAAATTCGATTTGAATTGATTAAATTTTATTTTTTTACCTATTAAATTCAAGCATAATAAAAAAAAATTACGTATTAAAATTTGAATTGATTTGAGCTCTACTTGAATTGTTAGCCCTGATTAAAATTATCTTGGAGCCAATTAAAATTTTTTATTTCTTTGTTTATTAAAATTTGATTCAATTTAATTAAAATTTATTTTTTATGTATTAAAATTTGAGTCATTTAAAATTTATATTTTTTATGTATTAAAACTCGAGTCAATTAAAATTTAATTCAAATTGATTAAAATTTGATTTGAAATTTTAATATAAAAAAATAAATTTTTAATATCTTGAATCAAATTTTAATCAGCTTAAATTTTAATACGAAAAACATTTAAGAAATAGATAATGTCTCATTAAATATATATCTATCTAAAGGTGTGTGGATGAAGTTTTTTTAAAATATATCATAAATAATTTAATAAAACTGTATTTTAATTAATACGTCTAATCTAATAGGGTGTTATTAAAAATATAAAAACTAAAAGAGGTGGCCTTTAATATATGATAAATTAGACGGGATATGACCGAAATTTTTTCTAAAAGAAAAGATAGGGGCCCACTTCGGTGATGAGTCATCTGTCTAGAGTTTCCCTATTGATAACGACTGATTGGACATTTTGTTTTTGTTTTTTTCCTCCCCTCCTTCTCCTCGTTGTCATCTAAACTTTCTCGTCCAGTAAAAATACAAATATACCCCTCCTTTTAATTTCGAGCATCTACTTTTTTTATGCATATTTTCAATAAATCGAAAGTTTAATTTCATTTCTCAACTCATCTTTGATAAGATTAATGAGTCCTCTAAGCAACCTTTGGCTTGATTCTATGTCGTTCTTTTTAGGGATGGAATTTGGTCTGTTTAACGCTAATTTTGTGGGTAAAAAGTTGCGGTTTGACAAATTTTGCAAAAAAATAAGGGTTAAAAAAAGTCCCTCAAAAAATCGTTTAGAGTATTCTTTAGAAAGTTGAAATTGTTTGTTTGAAATGACTTTCTAGTTATTTTAGTTTTATGTGTCAAAATAAAAAAAGTTATATATATGTATAAATTATCTATAATAGTTTTCAAAATATGAATTGTAATTTTTTTTACGTCACGAATAATATTTTTGTGAACATACTGAAATAAAAAGTTTTGTTGGGCTCATGACAAAATTTAAAATAGTTAAAAGAAAAATTCATAAAATCAATTTATTGAATCAACCAAAATATCATTCAATAATTAATCGGCCTAAAGAAACAAACTTTTTTGAGTCTAAAAAATTGCTACATCAACTAGTAAAAAATGCAAGGTCCGAACGAGTCGACTAATTTTACTTCAAATTTCTTAAAAAGTATTTAAGCTAACTTTAAATAGACCCATTATTCTCACTTGTGATGCTCGGGGATTTCTTAAGATTCTTATGTCAGCTTTTCAAATTTTGCCAATTTGATTGTATAAAATAAATTCGATAAACAACAAAGTTTACCTAATAAATATAAATTATATTGGGACATAATATATGAGAATCTCACATTGATTAGAAAAGATGTTAGAAAGTCTTAATATACCTTGAATAGGTTTATTAAGAAGTAAATCTATATCTATAACTATATTAGAGATCTAATAGACAACATGTAGATCAAATTATATCTTAATAAATTGGGTTATAATATTTTTACCGCTCTATATAAATTTGAGTATAACGTAATTAGTTCTGAGATGACCAAAACTTTTATATAAAAAATATTATTCACAGATTTGCTATAGTTTATGCAATATAAGCAAATAAAAAATAATCCCAAGATTTTTCTCAACATTAGCTTGTTTTAACTTCATGCCAAAAGTCAGTCGTATCGGGAGAGACAGATTCATATTGTATATGAATATGCATAAATAGTATGTACACGAATCGTATTGTATATATTTTTTTAATTGAATTTACTCATACCTGATTAATTTATTAATCGTATCGTATTTGACCCACTTGTTTATAAAAAAAGTGATTTAAAGAAGATTAAGTCTTCTAATTTGGTTTCGTGTTAATAGATTACGTCATATTTTGACACCTCACATGCTGGTAGTTTAGTGAGGATATTATAGTAAATTCACACGTCCAGTCTTCCTGCAGAACTAGAAATCCTCCGCTTCATTTCTGACCTTGTCATGACACCCCCATGGAGCTCTCCTTCCCAGAGGAATCATTCTTCACATCTGTCACCTTTTCTTGCATATTTTTTATCTCTCTCTGTCTTCCTCATCTCTGCTTGTTCTTCTGAGTGATGGGTCTGAGCCCTGCGTACTCTCATACCTCTGACGTTAATTTAATTCTCATCACCACATTTTTTCGACATAAGCCTTGAATTGAACCCATAAAATTTCTTGACCTTCTCCCAAAAAAATATGAGCTTTTGAGTGACTTGAAATTCGAATATAGGGAAGAAGCTATGGAGGGTGGTGGAAGGGTGTATGATGGTGCCAACATGACCCTTTTACTTCAAAAAGAAAGGCTTCCATATTCTTCTGATGTTCTTGATTCTCTCTGGGTTTCCAACTCTTCTCCTTCTTTCCATTGTAATTTTCTTCTATGCTTTCTATTTGACTTGCCATTGATTGTTTCTTGTTGGTTTTTGGTTAGAAATATCCTATTCGATTCTTTCTTTCGTGTGGGAAATTGTTGCTTTTGACTGTGTAATTACTAATTTCCCTTGATGTGTTTTGCTCTTGGATAATCGTTGGTGTTTTGATCTATACTTGCTTGATGATTCATTTTGTATGGGGAATTTGATGAGTCATCTATTCATACATGGTGGCAATCTCTGTTATGTATTTTGTTTGGTGATCTACTTCCTCTTTGTTTTTCTTATTTGAATTTATAATCGATGAAGTTAAAGTTTTTATCTTGGTTATATTCAGAACTGGACACCTCTGTATTCAACTTTGCCCAATTTATTTTGTTTTTTAAATGTATGAATTGTTATAACGTTACAACAGAAGGAAGTGAAAATCTTCTAACTTTTTAGCACTCGTTTATGAGATTGCTCACGAAAATAACTGGCCTAAAGTTTGTGTACTGTGTCTGAAGGGTGTGCCCTTTGTAGGAAACATTTAATTTTACATACCCACATGAGAATTTTGCAGTTAAAATGGTAAATGTGTGCTTTTATACTGTTTGATAAAATTATTCACCATCTTAATGTCCAAGTGACTCTGTTTCAGGTTCTACATCCATGGTTAACTTCGAAAATTCTCCTGAAGAAAATGTTACTGGTAGGTCACTGTTTTCTCCAATTGATAAAGAAGAATATGGAAATGAGGATTTTGATGGATGTTTTCATCAACCCCAAAAGAAAAGGCGACTCACCGCCAATCAAGTTCAATTTCTAGAGAAGAGTTTTGAGGTGGAAAACAAACTTGAACCAGAGAGGAAGGTCCAGCTTGCTAAGGAAATTGGCTTGCAGCCACGGCAAGTTGCAATATGGTATCAAAACCGGCGTGCCCGATACAGAACCAAACAGCTTGAGAAGGATTTTGATTCCTTGAAATCAAGCTATGATAAACTCAAAGCTGATTATGACAGCCTATTCAAAGAGAATGATAGATTGAAAAATGAGGTACTTGCTTATGGCCAGAAACCTCAGCATTGTTCAATTCTGTTGGTACTTGGAATGAATGGTTCATACTTAATGGTTTGATCTTTAATTTTCAATAGGTTCAACTGCTCTCAGACCAATTGCTTACAGTAGACAAAGGGAAGGCCAAGTCAGAGCCATCTGATTTGATCAATCCATTGAATGCAGAGAATCAGAAACCAATTCCCAATACAATTTCTCAAAATGCAATCAGTATTCCAATGGTGGTATGTAAACAGGAAGATGCAAGCTCTGCCAAAAGTGGTGTTGCCGACTCTGAAAGCCCGCGTTTCGCCGATGGAAACAATTCTGCATTTTTAGAGCCTGCTGATTCTTCTAATGTTTTTGAACCAGAGCAGTCAGATTTCTCTCAAGATGAAGAAGATAATCTCAGCAGGAGCCTTCTGCACCCACTATGCTTCCCAAAACTTGAAGATGGTTGTTATGATGACCCACCAGAAAATTCATGCAATTTGGGATTTCCGGTTGAAGATCAAGCCGTTTGGTTCTGGTCCTACTGAATTATTATCTGCATTTAGGCTTTTGTCCCTTTGTCAAAATTATGTAATTCAGTGGTCTTAGGTAGTCTTTTGTAATTAAAGTTAGTGAATAATTTACTTTGTCACACCTTCCGAGTTTGTGTTGGTACTGTTTGTTCAATCAAAGTGGAATAACCAGAATGGTGGGCTTGTTTGGCTTTTTAGAAAATGGTGAACCTAAAGTCACTTTCTGCTTTTCTCAAATAAAAAAAAAACAAGAAAAAAGGTACTTTCTGATATTATATCATAATAGGTTAAGAGCATGTGAGATTTTTAACATATTGGCATGGTTGTAGTTGATTTTTTTGGGTGTAAAATAAAAGTTTAAAAAGTGAAATAAAAAAATCAAAATTAAAGTAATTCTTGAAATCGTTTGGAGTATTTTTGGAAAAGTTAAGTGTTTTTTGGAAGCCTTTAAATAAGTATTATTTTTTTAAATTTTTTTTGGTATTGATAAAATTTTATTTTTGTCCCAAAAAAATTGAAGAAAAAAATGACTAATAAATTTAAGTTCTAACGGATCAGACGTTTTTTTTTTAAAACTAAAAAAAAAAAGTTTAAGTTTTTTGCCCTTCCAAATAGGCCATTGAAAGAAAGAAAACCTGGCGGGCATGAGAGATTTGTCATAATGTGTACCTCTCAGAACTGTGTGAACTCAGACTTCTACACTCCATGTAGGCATATAGCACCCTCCACAGGACTATGGTGAAAACAACAGGTTGAGAATTGTTTATAATTCCGGAAAGAAAAACAGCAGCATTGTGCAAATTCTTAGAACAAAATGACAAGAGGGTTTGAATCCCAAGAAAGAAAGAGAAGAAAAACATGGAGGCTGCCTAATGAAAGTCAATTTTTTTGGATGATTAAGTGATAAGTGGAACGAATTGTAAACTCAGGCATATAAACTTGACTAACACCATATTGTAGCCTCTTTAAGATGTTGAAATTGTTGTACATATATGTTTGAAAAATCCATTGATGTATGTGTGTACCCTTTCTTTAAAGTTTTTATTCGAAATCAAGCCTGACCAGATGAATATCTTGCTGAAGTAGTTGAATTACATGTGGAAGTTCTGTTAATTAACAAATATATATTACCTTTTAGAACCTAATCTTCTAATAATTTATTGTTTTATTTTTTCAACCCGAAGTGTATGCTAAAGGTTATCACCAAGCTTGTCATGATTCATGTGAAACAATGTCTAGACTTTATTAGTGGAATTGAACCAGATAGATAGCCATAGCTGTTATGTCAAGCTTTACACAAGGTGTTTTTTCCTTCAACACATTTCCATACCTCCCCCCCCCCTGTTTTCACTTCCTCCAACCCCAGACATATTACGTTTAACAATTTTACTCCTTAATTTTAACTTATCTTCAAACTCATCACCTACACACCAAAAAAATATCATAAATTGATTCTCGCACTAGAATTTTATATTTAGTCGAGAAAATCACACCTACAACTTTTATAATTAAAAACTAAAAGCGAAAAGGATGCATGTGGACGATGATCGTAAGCTTATCAATCTAATCACTAAACAATTAAAGAAACATCTTAATCGATGGTCCCCGACTTATCTATCCTCTACCAACATTTAGTATGTGATAATAACTTTTAAGTGAAAGTAGAATAATCATAAAAAACATAATGAACTTGAAAATAAAATAGAATGTATGTTACCATTCCGATATTTACCAACAAACAAGATGAAATATTGAAATAGAATAGGTAAGTTATTTCAAAGTTGGATAAATCAAAATTTTATAACAATGAAAAGAAATTTGATCAAAATATTTTTAATGACATAAAGTTACTTATAACTATTGTTTAACGTCCCAACCATCACCACATTCACCACTATCTTACCACCACTCCACCACCGTAAAAATCAAATGTCCTGAGTCATGATTAGCGATGATTCTCAAATTCAATCGATAGTTATGATCAGCAGATAATTATATTTTTTTGTGATTTGTCTAGAAAATGTTGTTTATCACTAAAAATAAAAAGATAAAAAACCAAATATTTAAGAGAATGCATAATAGACCAGAGTATTAAAAGGGGTGTTAATCGATACGAAATATTTGGATTTGACTTGAGTTCGGCTCAAATAAAACTCAGTTCGAGTTCGACTCATATTTTAAACGAGTCGAGTATGAATAATTTTTTAAACTTGACTTAAGTTTGGTCTATTTATATATAAAATAGTCAAGTTACTTGGACACGGTTCGAGCTCAACCTCAGTTTTAGTTCTAAATGAATTGAGTTTGAATAATTTTTTTAGCTTAATTAAAAAAACAAATTTGCCAGGTTTAGGTTTAAGTTCAGAAAACTCGGTTCATCATCCCTAAGTACTAACCACGTGTATATTATAATTTTCGGATATTTTTCCTCCCGAGTATCACTAAATGCAAGAAAAGAAAGAAAAATATAAAGAAGGAAACATTGAACAAAA
The DNA here is from genome assembly GCA_023539305.1 of Ilex asprella. Classification (NCBI taxonomy): domain Eukaryota; kingdom Viridiplantae; phylum Streptophyta; class Magnoliopsida; order Aquifoliales; family Aquifoliaceae; genus Ilex; species Ilex asprella. Next base: position 13,255,844 of record CM042193.1, read on the forward strand.
AATCCCAATAATTTAATAAGAAAATAGGTCATTGGCACCTCTAGAATGACCCACGTGTCCCTTAAGGCAGTCATCTTCAAGCATGCCACGCAAGTGATGCAGCGTACACAACGGAACTTCTGATAGGTTGGGACCCAGTGCGTGGTCCATTGATGATGCACCGTGTAACGTGTCACAGAATACACCGTGGGCACCACAAAATTTTAAAAGGGCCGGACCCACTTGTCCCTTTGTTTGTTTTGTTCCAGGGGGGATGCAGATAAGAATTTAATGGGTATGTGATGTACCCAATTGGGCCACCACCCCCTCTATTTGGACTGGAGACTCGGATGCACTTGGGTTTTGTTTGGCAGCGACACCACACTACTGTGAACTGTCCACCTCTCTCTCTCTCTCCTCCCTCTGTTCGTCCCACACGTGTACGATCACATTCATGGGTCCCTGAAGCCACGTGCACATCACGTTTCTTCGTCAGAAGTTCATTTAACAGATGTTGCCTACCGTATTGCGATTATAAGGACCTGACTGTGTTTTTATAATTTTTGTAGGTTGTTTAATAATTAAAAGATTTATTATTTTTTATGAATATTTTTATTATTGTTGTAGGTATTTTTATTATTTTTATTATTTTTTTAAATACTATAATAATGATAAAAATACCTACAAATGTACGTGTTTTAATCTAAATTGATTTATGAACTCATTCCTTGGCTTCCAACTCTTTATTGCACGACACTTTGCTATATAGGTAAGTGGGCCACCGGCAACGAAACTAAACATGTGGATTGCTGGATTTTGGCGTTTATGGTGATGACAACACTTTTAAATTATCCTTCCCAACTTGGCTCAGATGCATTTCATCAAACACCTAAGCTGCAAACAAGGTTGACTCCTGAAATTTTAGAAGGGTTAAACGAAAATTATATCTTCAAAGATTTTTTGAATTTTAATCTATATCTTCAAAGATATAAATTTATATCAACGCGCACTTAAAACTAACAGCCGTTAGTATGCCGTTTAAAATTAGTTCGGTAAGTTACATCTAAGCTCCTTCAAGTTTGTCACTTTAATATTTGTAACCCCTCATATTTAAAATATTATTCTTACACCTCTTAATGTTTTATGCACGTATAACACATAACCCTTTTTCGTTAATATTTGTTAATATAACCTTTAAAAAATATGATTTTATCTTAATAAAAAATTATAATTTTCAAACTACCTTTTATTTTGTGGGTCAATTATACTCTAAAGTTCAAAATCAAGTTTATCATTTGAATGTTTAATATAATGCAAATATTTATATAATGTTCTTTATATTCAATGCAATACATCACTTGAGCAGAATTATTTGGATGCCCAATTGGAGGAACATTTTTAGTTATATTTAGATTCTTAAGGCATGTAGATGTAATATTTCAAATGTGGTGGGTCTAGCTGATTAAGTGACAAGTATGATGGGATCTAAGTGTAATTTATCTATTTAATTTTAGATGGCAAACTGATGGTTGTTAACTCCAGGTGTGCATTGATATAAATTTATATATTTAAGGGTACAAATTGAGATTTTTTATCTTTGAGAGTACAAATTAAAATCGAACGATCTTTCGTGGTGTAATTTGCAATTAACCATTTTTAAGAAATACCATCTTAAGAAAATTTGATTCTAGACCCGTAAAAATTTATCTAATATTATAGTTAAAGAATTGAATCTTCAAGTTATAATAGTACAAATAATGGTCAACATTTGTTTACTTGATCCAATGGTACAAATTCATCACAATTTTTTTTCAGCTCAAAAGCATCATTTTCAATGCACAAACTATACCTCTTTTTTCTCTCCCTTATCTCTTGCTTTTTTTTGTTCATTTAATTTTAAATGGAATGATTAAAGAGAAAAAAGAAAAAAATAAATTTTTAAATATTGTACAATCAATGTTTAGTTTTTAGTATTATAAAATGTCTTCAGACACGGAATTATTACTAGTAAATTTATCTATTCTCTCCTTTTTTTTCCCTAGTAATGTCCTAAAAGAGAGCACAATAAAATGTCGTGACAATACAAGTGTGAGAAACATTCTAAGCCTCAAACAAGAAAGTTTGCTTATTAAATTTATCCACATGACTTTTTCTGTCCACAATTTAACCCTAGTATTGTTTTGGAATTGATAGTACGTTTAAAAGTAGAGGAAAAATTAAGTGAGAGACTAAAGTGAGAATCAAAGTAAACTTCAAGGATAGAAGTATAATTAACCCTAGAATATTTGGGGCAATCAGGAATTTAGAGGTCCAATACAATTGGGCCAGAGCCTGCTTCCTTTCGCCATAAGCTTTACAGGATGGCCAGAACTAAAGCAAGGTAAAGCCCATTCAGTACCAGGCTAGAATTTGGGACCCAATGAGTATATAATGAGTTTTAGCTTCTCTCAGTTTATCCCTGTAATCGCAAGACCAGAAAAAAATGTCCATTGGGCTGTGGTGGTCACCTCTGAATTCTGATGAAGTGATCCCACAGGCTCAGGGACGTTCAGGAAAGGAGAGCACTCTTGGGGCAGGTCTTACCACCAAGCTCAAAAATCTTTTTTATCGTTTAAATTTTGATGAACTTCTTTTCACTTTCAGCAATTCATGGAAGAATGAATAGGGAAAAAGGTATGACTGCACCAGCTACAAGAAAATACCTCATGCTAGTCAATATGGGTTCTCACCATCCATCAATGTATGGTGTACTGCGACTCATTGTTACTCTAGATGGTGAAGATGTTATTGACTGTGTATTTACACCAAGGAATGAAAAAAATTGTAGAAAACCAAACAATTATACGAGTTTTACCCTTTCTAGCCTTCTATAAATTCTTCAGTCTTGTTTGGTTTGATATAATGGACCTCCATGCTAGCTAAGATTACCCAAGCAGTCTCTTAAAAAGCTATAAGTAAATCTACAAGTAAAAGGAAACTTTGGGAGGAAACCGAAAAATGGAGAAAGGTCAGAGAGGGTAAAGTTTCAGAAAGGCCAACACGACAACAGATGATGGAATTCAAATTCAGATCTTCCCGTTAACAAAGACAATCTAAAACCTAATACATCATCCAACCAAATCCCAATCCATGCTGAAAATACTAAACAGCATCGCAACAAATTTGACAACCATATAAACTAATGTAATTCAGCAATCACACTCTGGAATTGAACAGGCATTGCACATCTCAGTTCACACCCAAAGTTATAGACCATCCGCCTACTTAAACACGAGTTTTTTCCTTCAAATTTTCAGCATGACAAGCTAATTTCGAAGATTTTAAATATTTGCCAGGGCCATAAGTTGTCAAGATACAGACAAAGACATCACAGACCTTTGACACAACATAGGCTGCAATCACAACTGTACATCCTTGCCAATGACAAACCATCAATTTTCTCTTCAATTTCACGCACTAAAATTAAAACACTGTGAAAGTATACTTTCTACCACATAGTCCTGACTTGTATAAATCATTTTGATTATCGACCATCTTAAATACCTTCACATAATAAGGGAACACCTAAAGTTGGTTTACTTGCTATGTTAAATACTAACTCTTAAGCTCATATTTTACATTCAATATCTTCATGTACACTCCATTTCTTGGTGGAACCCAAAACCTAAAAATGGATTATCATTATAAAAGCCCATATATCCTAATGTATAAGTAGCGAGATAATTCAAGAATTTTAACTCAATATTCATATTCTTATTCCTAAGGCATTAACTGCTGCAAACCAATTGTACAATCAGATATGATAAGGTCCTCAAAATCTTTGACCAACGTTGATTAGGTCTTATAACATGTCTAATTATAGAAATGAAGTTCACCATAAGGTACTTTAAAGCAGATAAGTAGTCCATTGTCAACTAAAAAATATTTACTCATCATTAAAAACAAATTAAGCAAAACAATTTTCTTGTTTTCCAAATCTACAAGAAAATCACAGGCATATATTCCCCTGGACATGGAAATCTAAATGCCAAATTCCATAGTTAGAGAACCTTTTCTTAAACAGAGTTCGATTTATTGAAAATAATCCCACATAAAACACATAACTAGTGATGATTTAGTATTACAATTACAAACTTTGGACAATGCTAAAAACAATACAAAGTCTATGTCTATTATCAAGATGCATACACCACTGAAAACGATATGGAGGCAACATTTCTAGGAAAATCAAAGCATCTAATAGTGTGTTTATGACAACTCTTTCTAAACAAAAAAAATGCTCAAGTCATTTTCAAAGAAGCATAAAGGAAGTTTTTTTAGAAGGAATTGCATACATTGTTTGTGTTCAACATTCTGAATGAAAACTGAGTTGTAAGATATAAAGAAAATCCACAATAAGAGACAGAACCTTCTAGCAACACAAGCTCATTGGCTGATCAAGAAAAAAAATTAGCTCATTGCACATAATGTAATTAACTAAACAACTGTCAGTTACTTGCACCAAAGAAGTAAAACATGCTTATGGTTTGACCTAATTATCTGGAATAATGTCAGTTTGATGAGCTCAGGGATTTTTTGAGACTCCGCAGGATACTCCACATAAATGTGGAAACAATGAATAAAATTACACCAGTTACAATCGCATACTTGAGACCAAGGTTCACCAGCAAGTTTACCAGAAGACCAGCCAACACAACGCCAAAGAAATTTGCTGAAACAGCAGGCCAGAATGGCATATCTAAAATAGAAGCTATGATGGCACCTGTCCATGCTCCTGTTCCAGGGAATGGCACTGCCACAAAGAGCATCAGCCCAAGCCATTGAAACTCTTCCACGGGACCAGCCTTCTCTTTGGCACTCTTGAACAGCATATTTAGGAACCGAGAGGCAGACTTGTTTGTCCCAGCAAGGAAAGTTGCAAATCTTTTCAAGTAGAGGATGATGAAGGGTACTGGAACCATATTCCTACAATGACAGCCCCAAAATTCGTTTTATGCAAGCTCATCAAAATAAGCAATGTCTCTATTATCATAACTTCACCCAATATAGCAAGCTTACCTAGAGTAAAAAATTCTGAATCTAAATTTTTAGCCTGGATGCACATTCCATCAAATAGGTTTAGGAAACAAAAAATGCTAAGCAATTAAACACATCATCAGGAATTTGTCACAATGTAAGTGCCCGTTTTTGACTGTAATGCAATCACCATTTTTTCCTATTCAAGGCAATAAATGGAAGTTTGTTTGCTTTAAAATGGTCAAATAACATTTGTCGAAATTGAAGTATCAATTGCTTTAACTCATTATAACAACCCCAAACCCTATCAAATGGGTCACATTACATTCTGCAGACAGAGTTACCATTTAAGAAATTTATAAAAATGCTGGAGGACCAATTTCGGGATATTTCATGAACTCCACAAATATGCATTTAAATGAATCAAGTTGGAACAATACTCTCATGTAGTCATCCAACAACTTCATGGAATCAAATCGAGAAAACGGGAATCAAGGAAAGAAAATCAGACTAACCCAAGAACAGATAAGACGGTTAGGATTGTAGGCTTGAGTTGCAACCAATAACCCACAGGAATAGCCCCACGAAGCTCAATCACAGGAAGTGTTGCCAGGGCAAACACAACAGCCTCGTCGGCCCACCCTGAGCTCCGCAAAGCGGTGGCAACCTTGACACCAAAGCCAGAAGCTCTGATGGAATCAAGGGCAGCTTTAGCATCCCCAGAAAAAGCAAACACAGCAACAGATACAGATGCCCAGAACATTACCCAAAAGAGAAATTTCACTGGTTTTTCCTCAAATGATGCCACAGTCTCATCCATTTCAATTGTATCGAAAAGCCCATTTGAAGAAGCTCTCGTTGCATTGCAAGGTGGAGGAGGAGGGAAGGTTAGAATACGAACCAGATGATCAGAGGTGTGAAAAGTTAGAGATGGCTTTGACTTGAATTGTAATGGCCTGCTGTACATCACCAAAGGACTAATTGAACTGTGGGAGAGTTTCAGATGGGACCTTCCATGAGAAGGAGTTAATAGAGGTGATGTGGGGGATAAGGAGGAAGCCATTGGAAACAAAAGAGGAACTTAGTACACACTACATCAAGATTTCAATCGAATGCAGGTGTTTGACGGATGGTTTGGTGAGAGAGAATCTGAATTTTCAGCTGAGGCAACTTACGGGGTAAAACCTGAATTTTGATATGCCATTGGACTGAATCATTTCACTTTTGTAGGGTTTTGAGTGAGAAAATCAAGGAAGTGGGTGGATAATATGTATAATTTTAATCTGGGATTGGATAAGAATCAAAGTCCGGATCTACGTAAGATACAAAAGAGTGGCCTAGTGGGGAGGATTAACCGAGGTCATCTTTGAAAAATGAAGACGACCTTTTGGAAAGACTGTTCCGGCAAATTACTGAGAAGGGGCAATGAGATATGGGTCAAATAATGTTAAAAGACCGTTCGATATTAAAAACGAATTATAATTTAGATATTTTAAATTTAAATTTTAATAATTTTTGAGGTCAAATTATGAAAAAAGAATAATATTATTGGGATATAATTTGAGAATTTAATGATTATGACTATTAAATTATCAGTAAGTTTCAACATTAAATTATCACGTGATCTTATCACTATCGATCTAAGAGTCATAATGGATTAAGTTTCTAAATTATGTCACAATAACATTAGTGTATGAAAAAAATTTATCCCTTATAACTATCTTAATTCCGATGTAAAAAAAATTAATTAAAATATGCATAAACTGACCTAAATAATTTTTTATACTAATAAAGAAACTCCCCCCCCTCCCTCCCTCCCACTCCTTTCACCTTTCAAACAAATGCTTTAAGGTTAATGAGAATGGGATGCTAAGACTTGGGAGATATTGACAATGGGGAATATGGCATGCAATAGCAATTGTGAGTCCAACCCCTTGCTTAGAAAAAAAAGTTGAATGAAGGATCGTATTTGTCACTTTTAAAAGCATAATGTAGTCGGGATCAATCACCATTCATGATTTGACTAAGTTGAGAAGATGACAAAAAGAGTAATTCCCTCTTTTATATGCTTTTTCTTAACCATTTATAATTTTTTAAAGCCTTAATGATCACCATATATTATCTAGAAATTATCAAACTAGGGCATCAATTGTTTGCAACATGAACCATCGTTCCTTATTGAGCTACTAGGATGGGATACCAAAAAGGAGATCCATTTTCTTTTCTTTTTCTATAACGCTGAATTATCCCCGATAGATCAGTAAAGTTTTGGTCGAACTTATTATTTTAAAGTAGGAAGTTTGAATTTTGGAGTTTATATTAGGATTCGTTAGTTGACTGCTATATTAGCCTAGTTAAGTTTGTTCTCGAGATGAGTAACATGCGTGATCAGGGACCTCATAATTTTATCAGTGAGAACCAATCGGAGGTGGTCTCTGGGTGCTCTTTTTTGTCCCCATCTTTTTTTTTATTTAGCAAAAAAGAGAAATGAATTATAAAAGGGTGAACGAATTCGGGTATTATTTTTGTCTCATCTATAATCAAACAATATTAGAATTAATTGTATTGAAAGTTCCTAAAATATGAGGTTGTCTTATTTTAGTCTATAATATTTTAATTAAATTATTTTAGTCCTTGAAGTATTGAATATATTTTCATGTAGGCCTTCAAACAAATAACATTCATATTGCTATCGCTTTTTAATTATAAATTTTTCACATAATACTTAAATATGGGCAAAAAATAGTTTGGATAACTCTTGATCAAATTTTTATCTAATTTTTTGTCAAAGAGCCACCCAAATTTATATAGTTTTGATTATGAACTTTCCAAATTTTGATTAAGAGATACCCATATTACACATTTCGGTCAAGAGTTATGCAAATTTTGGTTAAAACTATCCAAATTATTTTTCGTCTTTATTTAAATATCACGTGACAAATTTATAATAAAAAATTATAAACAATTTAAAAGTTGTTTACTTGAGGGACCGCATAGAAATATATTCAATATTTTATAAACCAAAATGATGCAATTGAACTATTAACAACCAAAATAAATCGAACCCTATACTTTAAAAACCTCGAATGCAATTAATCCAAGATACTATATATTGTTTACATTCCAAACATAGTTTTAGGCATTTCATTCCCTTTGTTAAGATAGTGCAAATATTAATCTTTAATGGTAGCTCAAATGGTAACAATAATGAACGCTAAATTTGTTTTTAAGTTCAAATTTTGGTAATTTATTAGGATCAAACTATGAGAAATTTATCGTTCATTAATACCCTAGTCCCCGATGTGAATGACCTACATTTGACTGGACCAAGAAAGAATTAGTCAAAATACATATAAATTGACCTAAACACATTTGATCATTGAACGAAAAAAAAAGAGGGAAGTTTGTCACTTAATTACTTAAATTCCCTAACATTTAAAATATTACATACAGATTCCTGAAATTTGAGCACGCAAACACTATTGAGACCCCTGCCGTTTTTATATATCTATTAATAAATTATATCTAGACCCCCTAAAGTTTATATACATATAATATTGGGACCCATCAAGTTTAAAATGTTATACTTAAACAAAAAATACTCCAATCAAAAATAAAATATCAAATATTTTAAATTTTACAACTAAAATTCATGTTTTATTGTATCATTTATTTTAATAAAATAAAAAATAAAAACCAAATTTTTCTTAAATAATCGTAATTAGTATATAATTATACTATCTATTAGAATAAAACTAAAAAATTCAAATAATGAGTCTAAATCATTTATAATAAAATATAACTTTACAACTAAAATTCATGTTCTATTATGTCAGTTATTAAAAAAAATTAAAAATAAAAATCTAATTTTTTCTTAAAAAATCATAATTAATATACAATTATATTATTTATTAGAATAAAATCAAAAAATCAAACAAGTGGTCAAATTGTAATGGATACACTATCTTCTAACTTTAATTGGAGTAATATGGTAGTTTAATTTAACTGTTTAAATGATCAAATTAAATTCCAATAAATAGTATAATTATATAGTGATTATGTATTTTTAACAAAAAATATATATATTTATTTTTTTATTTTATTTCAATAAATGTCATAATAGAACATGAAATTTTTGTTGTAAAATTTAAAATATTTGATATTTTATCTTTGATTGAAATATTTTTAGTCTAAATATACAATTTTAAATCTGAGTAGTCTAAGTATTATATGCTTACAAACTTTAGAAAATCTGAGTATAATTTACTAACGAATAATATCGATGACAGGGGTATAAGTGTTATGTGCACATAAACTTTAGTAGACTGTGTATAATATCTTAAATATTATGGAATTTGAGTGATTAAATGAAAAAATTTAGAGGGTCTAAAAAATAATTCTCCCAAAAAAAAAAAAAAGATTGTGCAAATATTTATTACGATGTGCTTTTGATTAGGTATGATCAACTTCAGGATAAAAGAAAAATATGAAACCAACAAACCATATATCAACACCACATTTGATTGTGGCATTCAAAAATATATGATTAATATATATGAATTTAAATACTAAATATCCCAACAGAAAATTAGGTCATAGTTTTTTCTCTGGTAAGTAAGAATTTCATAAAAAAACTAAAAGGAGCTTGTACACAAGTAAAACCAACAGGATGGTAGAACTTCTAAGACAAGAAAAAGTAGATTCACCATCCTCATAACAAAAGAAAATATAAAAAAACACATTCCAGAAGGATCAAAAAGGGACAAGCACAGGCAAAACAAGGCTTCAAACATGAAATGAAGCACCATCAAGCATGAAGCAGCAACATTCATCACCAAAATCAACCATCAAGCAGCAAACAGTAGATGATGCTCCACATGTAATGAAGGAAGACACCAAAAAAAAAAAAGATTGCATGACATAGCAAAAACGGGTTCTAAAAGAAACATCAACCAGCACACGTGACATCCAAGAACAGAGAGACGAAATGGGCAAGATCCAAGATCATCACAACGATGAAGAAACAACCCAACAACATAGTTATATTATATAAACAATGACATTATGAAATTCAAACAGAATCAGATATATAATTTTACTTTCTAAAAATATAACATCAAAGAATAATTGAATGAAATTATTCAGAACTTCAATCTAGTCTTTGATTTTACACATTTAACAGTTATATATTTCTTTGATCCAAATGATTGGAATTTGCTTTAAAACCCCAAATAGGGATTTGACATTTTCTTCTCAATCTCAAATAATTAAGCTAAATATGACGTTATATTTTAAAATTATATTTTTAATAATCTATTTCATTTAAGAAAAGAAAAGAGTTTTTTAATCGAGAGTAATATTAGATCGACTTAAAATTTAGACTCGATGACATGGTTGCTGACGTGTACACGCTGAGTCATCAGCTCTTCCATGTCCCCTTTCAGTTAAAAAAAATTGAACCTAAAAAATTGGGTTTTCTCCACGGCCGCAACCAAAGTTGAAGCCCTAATGTAACCCCTCACTTTCCTTATGCCAAAACTCGCCCGCAAAATAAGCCCAAAAAATTGATACCATTGGAATTTCACAAATCCGACAATCGATGCTAACCACGAATACTGATAATGCACAAAATCGTCTTCGTGCAAGATCAACAGTCAAGTATATGAAAGGGTGTGATTAAGGAGCAGTAAATAAGCAATCAATGACAGATCAATGGTAAATTTGTAAATAAAGGGTAAACACAAAGATTTACAGTGGTTCGGTCCAGGTGACCTATGTCCACTCTCGGGAACGGCAGCGGTGACCTGGTGTTCTTTATTGATGAATAATAGTCTCCGGAGAGTTACAGTGCTTTGAGGGAGAGAGAGATCAATGTGTGTAGGAAGGTGTAGTGTGTGTAGAGAGTTCAAGGTGTAGAGGTCTCAAGGAGGTGATGATCATTCTGCCATTCCATGTGGAGAGGGGCTTACATTATATAGGCTGACCAAGGCGGTGACATGAAGAAGGGGTCTTCTATTTTGGTAAGTACAATTTTAGTGGGAGTAGACTTTTTTGGCAAGCATACTTAAGGTAGGAATAGATCTCCGTATCCAATCATTCTCTCCCTCGTGCTCCTATTCCTTCGGAAGAGGACTCTCTGCTGGATTGGACTTGACCCCTATCTTGTGTTTAGACTTGGACTTGGAGGTCTTAGACTTGATTGGTCTTAGACTGAGTGAAGAAGGAAGGAGGTGATGAGCATGACATGAGCGGCGCCCATTTGGTCCTTTGGGCGATGCCCCCTTTGAGGATGAGTTTGGTCTCTGCTTTGGACTCCCACTTGACTTCTTGGTTGATTCATCTCCTTTGGACTTTTGTTCGAGTTTTTTTGGTTTATTTAATTGGGCTTGATCCAGTCAAATTTGGGCTCATCAAATACAATCATATTTCAACTGATTAATGCCGGCCAAGGACACAGTCGGATTTTTCCCAACTCTCCTATGTTCATCTATTCGTCAGAATTATAGTTGCTGGAGAGACACTGACAGTCGTTGGAGTCACAATGACAATTGTGGGAGCCCCTACATTTTTACTTCCATCTCTTTTTTTTTTCTTTGTTACTTTAGTGTTATAGCAAACCCATTCCACTTTGTTGAGCCCCATATTTTCAAATGCAAGGTTTGTGGCCGATGTCGATTGTCGGAGTTATAAAGTCAAACAACTGTGTATTTCAGGGAAAATAAAAAAGGGAGGAGAAAAGCTAGGTCTGTCAAGAGAGATGAAGACGGAAAGACAACGTTGATGGTGTAACGGGAAGAAAATCTTGATTGTCGTCGACGGCTTCATTTTGATTTGATTTCGTTTGATTTAACGAAGGAGAAAGGAAAAGACGTAATTCTGATTCTTTACTACGAATTTTTTTTTATGAGTAATGCTACACTGACCAAATTTTGGGATCAAATTTAGAGCCCAAATGACATGGCAGTTGAGTTGGGCTTCTTTAATTGGTGTCATGTCATTTGGGTCCCAATGAAAACTTCAAATGATATGTTG
>CM042193.1:13274182-13294668 GCA_023539305.1 Ilex asprella
TCACCACCCAAAACCACCACCAACCACCTAACCACCTACCACCACCAAACTGCCACCATCACCAACGAAGCCCACACCCCTACAAACCTTCCATAAAATTCACCACTACCCAACCCAAAAAAGAGGAATTTGTTGTTCTTGGAGGCTGTTTTTGGAAAAAAAATGAAAAAAGTTGAGATTGATAACGAGAATACCAGACCCAAGTGGGTTTGGATCAGCTTCAACTGCTAAACAGGTCACTGAGGGGATCAATGCTTCCAACCTCACCGTCATTGTTACTGGTTAGATACACACAAATGTCCAGATTCACACACACACACACACACAGAGATTCCCAGATGCACACACATAAGCACAAATTCATACATACACAGAGAAAGAGAGAAAAAAAGTTAAAATCAACAACAATATATCTTAGACACCCCCAACCACCCAACCCCGAAACCCACAGCCACCCAACCCCATCCCATCCCATCCCCAAAATCCACAGCCATATAACCCACCTCCATCCCTGAAAACCCACCACCACCAAAATAGACAACAGAGATATGAGGGATGAAAGAGAGATGACCTTTTATATACTCAAGTAAAAAAATAATTATTTTGTTGTTAAGGAGGATTGAAGTCTAGTCCTCATTAAATGACTCGAGCGTGTTTTTTTTTTGATGTTTTCAAAAACATTCTTTTGGATGTTTCTATATTTTAGCCTTGTTTTTAAAAAAGAACAATTAAAAAAAAATACATTCACCAAACATGTTTTTATTTTTTTTGCCATAAAGTGAAAAAAAACCAAAAAAAAAATAAAAAATGAAAACACACGTTTACCAAACACTACCTTAAGTCAATATGCATATTGACTATGTATGCTATAATTAGTTGATTATAGGTATGCTATAATTAGTTGGTGTTTTGTAAAATTGGCATAAATGCAGAATAAAAAGTGATAAAGATGGGATTCCGATTATGGCCCGTCATTATCAAACAACCCAATAAATCCAAAAAAGTCTTGCTTGCATAGTGGCCCGTATAGGAGCACCCATGGCCTACCAATACCCAGAGCAGACTGGACCAAATCCTGAGGGTAAAGCCCAACACCACTAGAAGAATTGATGTCTAGCCCAATCCTAATCCGAACTAGTCGAAGGATAGCTCAAGATATAGGAGCTTAGTCCAATACCTATCTCGGAACACTCTCGTCGCGTCACGTAACCTAGAGACAGAGGGACCACTCCTGACATCCATGACAATCACGCATTCACTGGAACAGAGGGTGTTGTTGCGCATAATTGTCAAGAGATCATGAGAACAGTGATACTGAATGACAAAGATTATTAGAGGACACAACGGAAAGGCCCACCAAATCAACAAAAAAGAAGAAAAAGCCGTAGAAAACCCTAACGGGAGCGCTGGTATAAATAAGACACTGTTGTCTTGTTAAAAAACGGATGATCATCTTCCCCATTACACTCTCGAGCCCTCAAAACAACAGAGTAAGAAGCATATGTTCTGGAAAAGGCCCAACGCCTCCCATATCATTGTATTCACCAAAAATTAAGTAATATACGACCTCAAGAAGCAAGAGTCTCCGTACAATAGATATAACCTTAGTCATTTGATTAAGATGAACCACTTACGCATTGTGCTCCTCTGTGCTCCATAGATTAACCTCCAAACCAACTTATCCATGAATATCCCTAGAACATCATTTGCTGGACTTAGGCCTTTATTTTTTAGCATCATCAAAAAGATTTTGGGAATTAGTAAAGTTGATGTAGAGTTGATAAAACTCCATAATCTGCCATGGAATTGATTTGAGATTATTGGGTGGAGATTAATCTTAATGGACTCGAGTCATAATCTTAATTTTAATTTATTATATTCATAAAATATTATTAATCACGTAAAAAAATTTTAAAATTCATGTTTTAAAAAGTATTATACATAATCTATACATACATGTAATTATTTTTTTATTTTGACACAAAAATACCAAAAAAGCTAGAAAGTCATTTCTTTTTCAACTTTTTCTGTTTTTTAAAGAATATGTCCAACGGCTTTGAGTGATTTTTTTAGCTTTGAATTCTTTGCAAAACTTTTTAAATCGCAACTTTTCATCTAAAAAAGTCAATTTCAAACGGACAAATATAAAAGTAATGTTATTGAAACCTAAAAATATAACTTTATTTGCTTATCTAATGATGTAATTTTATTAGAACCATGAGATCAACACAAAGTTTTAATAGAGTCCACAATCAATCCAAATACCATAATAAATTAGATTAACAAATTAGATCAATAAATTAGATTCAAATAATTTTTTTAATTATTATATATTTTATTTTTAAATTAAGTTCAAATAATATTTTCTATATATAAGGTCTACTTGTTACTTTAAACAACACTGTGAAAAGTGGAATAGTTTTTTTTTTGTAAATCCACCAAAAAAAAAAAATTTAGAAATATCTTCTCCGGTAGTGATACAGAATAAATATTACCAAATAGCATCATACTTTATTTTCGGATATCCATTCATCCAAACCTCTCTATTACTAAATTAAACCTCTCTATTACTAAATTACACCCACCCACCCACATCATTAATTAATATGAATCAACCAAAATTTACTGTTTCATATCCCTACCCATTACCTCCCAAAAGCAAAAAGAAAAAATCCTAATCATTTGGTATAATTGAAGAAAAATACATTATAAGTCTTTATACACAGACTACTTTCATCCAACCCAGAAAGGCCAAAGAACACCATAGCAATGGCGTTCAAAAAACTATCTTTTCTCTTGTATGCCATTGCTATTTTCTCTCTCTTCACCCTCTCATCGCAATCTAAGCTCCACCACCACCATAACAAGAAAAGATCCTCTCTGCCGAGGACTATGGCCTCAAAAATGAAAATCTCATCATCAAGTTCTTCTCAACCCCTTCAAACCTCAATATTTCCATCAAACTTGGCATTCGCGAGGGCTTTCGGTTTCAACGTACCCAAAACGGCGCCGTACTTACCGAGCATCTCCGGTGGACAATGGGTTGTTCTACACAAAAGCATTGGCATCTCCGCCATGCACATGCAACTTCTCTACAACAACAAGGTGGTCATCTTCGACAGAACCGACTTTGGCCCTTCCAACCTCTCTCTCCCCTCCGGCAAGTGTCGGTATAACGATGAAGCTATAGCAGTGGATTGCACCGCTCATTCTCTTCTATACGACGTCGCTTCCGATACTTATAGGCCTCTCATGGTGCAGACCAACGTGTGGTGTTCTTCTGGAGCTTTACACCCCGACGGAACCCTAGTACAAACTGGTGGTTACCTTGGTGGTGCTAAAAAGATACGCTTGTTCTCCCCGTGCAATGACGATGATTGTGACTGGATTGAATTGCCGCAAGACCTAAAGGTTCAAAGATGGTATGCTTCGAATCATATACTCCCCGATGGACGTGTAATTATTGTTGGAGGAAGAAGAGCTTTTAGCTATGAGTTCTTCCCGAAGGATTCACAGAAAAACTTGGAAGTTTATCAACTTCCATTCTTGAAGGAAACAACAGACCCGAAAGAGGAGAACAATCTCTATCCATTCTTGCACATTATGCCCGATGGAAATCTTTTTATTTTCGCTAATCAACGTTCGATATTGCTTGATTACGTTAATAATCGTATCCTTAAGGAGTTTCCGGCAATTCCAGGTGCAAAAAGGACGTACCCATCAACTGGTTCGTCGGTGTTGCTTCCTTTCAGGTTAACCGGCGGTCATGGAGCTGAGTTGCCGGAGGTGGAGGTGATGATATGCGGTGGTGCACAGGGAGGCTCCTTCACGAAGGCTGAGAAGGGTGTGTTCGTGGCAGCATCAAATACATGTGGAAGATTGAAGCTCACAGACCCTAAATCCCAATGGGTGATGGAAGAAATGCCTATGGGTCGGGTCATGCCCGACATGCTATTGTTACCTACCGGTGACATTATCATCCTCAATGGTGCTTCGAAAGGAACAGCCGGGTGGGAAGATGGAGATGACCCGGTACTGACCCCAGTCCTATACATGCCCAATCAACCCGACCAGGAGCGTAGATTCACTGTGCTCAACCCTAGCACAATTCCGAGAATGTACCACTCAGCTGCGATTTTGTTGCCAGATGGCAGAATATTAGTGGGTGGAAGTAATCCACATGCAAAATACAATTTCAGTGGAACAAAATACCCAACTGAATTGAGTTTGGAAGCGTTTTCACCGCATTACTTGGGCCCACAATACACTCTTCTGCGTCCTTCAATGTTATCATTGGGGTCCACAAATAAGGGAATATCCTACGGTCAGATATTCTCAATCATGTTTACTTTGGGTTTGGGCAGTCTAGATCGCGGTTTCACCGTAACGCTGATTGCACCCTCGTTCACCACACACTCCTTTGCAATGAATCAGAGACTATTAGTGTTGGACATAGTAGAGGTACAACAGTTATCTGTATTTGAGTATAAAGTTTCTGTGTATGCGCCACCAACAAGGAATATTGCACCCCCGGGATATTATATGCTGTTTGTGGTCCATGATGGAGTCCCTGGACAAGCTGTTTGGATCAAGTTGAATTGACCATACGGTCTTTTTAGAATTCACGATCGAACGGTCCAACAACGAGCTGTGTACCCATTACGCCACTGCTGACCTTCATAGAAAATGTATAGGTTACTTGATTAGGGTTGCGTTGCTCTTTCCTTGGGGCTTTTATTTCTGACAAATTATAGTTTACCTGAAGTGATGAAATTTTTTGACTTTTAAGCACATGTAGGATAATTTGCTTGACATTGGACACTACACTTCATATGTCTTGATATGTGTTTCATTGGTACCAAAATTTTGATGTGTGTGAACTCATATATATTGGTTCATCTAAGTTTCTCCTATCTAATGCGTTCAATCAATTGATCCGAAAAAACAACTAAAAAGATAAAGTGTTAGCATATATCGTTGAGTTCTCTAGTGAAATACTGATCAATAATACTCGTTGATAAATGGTATAAAATCTCGTGCACTGAAACTATGGATGTAATCTTTTTTTTTCTCTCTCTCGTGATTTTCCTTGTTTAGTAGAGCTATGGAATAACAACTCTGTTTGTCCACATGAGGTGCACGATTCAATCCTCCCCCTCTCCCGTAATAGTGTGAAAATAATAAATAAAAAAAATTATTGTTGATTTTGCCCTACTTTTTCTTTTGTTTGTTTCAGGGAGGAGGGTGGTTATTTTTTTGACGAGAAAATACTACAATATTTTTACTTAAAAATAAAAATATAATAAGCCCTTAAATAATACATACACCAAAGGTTATTGACTATGAGTAGGTCTGACAATTTTAAACACGACTCGTGAAACCGATACGAATTTAGTGGGTTTGAGTGTAGTCTTAACGGGTTCGAGTGGTTAACGAGTTAATTCGACAGACCCGTAAAATAAATGAACTGGTTTCGTGTTTAATTCATAAACTCATTTCAACCTGTTTAACTCGTTAACAACTGTACTATAATTTTTTTTTTAAAAAAATTAGGTCTCTCAGTCTCCGCCTCATTTCACACCTCCCATCTCTTAGACTCATTCAAATTTAGTAGTCATTTAATGTTTATTTTTTGTCTTTATTTTTTTGCTCAGCCATAATTCATTATTATAGTAAAGAAGTCAACCATCTGTAATGTATAACAAATTGATAATTTTTTATGTGTACTCGATATCCTCTAATCTATTATCTTATTTAACAGGTGACACACGTGTTGTATTTGGTAACCCGTCTAATTAATGATTCGTTTATGAGTGTGATAGTTGGACTTGTTTATATAAACGAATGAGGTATGGATGAAGAATTTTTTGACACAAACCCGTTCCACCCGACATTAAACTGTTCCACTCGATACGATTGTCAGGCCTAACTATGAGCAATGCTACAAAACCTAAATGAAGTCTAAAAAATCATAACACAAATACATATCATTTCTCAGATGAATAGATCTCATCAATTTTTTTAGTGGAACTTACTTATCTCATACTCTTTTAAAGGATGATATATATTTGAATTTGAATTTTTGATTTTTATTTGAATTATATAACATTTTCTATTCACTATAGGCTAAGAGAGTAATGTGGAGGGAATTAAGGAGAATCAATATTCTATTGCCAACTGGTGAGAACCAGAAAAACCGACCAATCATCTCAAAGAGTTTGTAACTTGGAAAAGAACAATCAAACGTGATAATAAATTGGTTGGTAAGCCTTAAGTAAAGTGTTGCCACTACAAATTCCATGGTTAAAGCTGTAGGGATTGAACTTTTTCTTTTTTTATTTTATATTTTTTGTGTGTGTTGGACTTAAACTGCGTGTGTACAAAATCAAGGATGTGAATAAAAAAAGTTGGTATTATACCTTTAAAATTTATTATTTTGTGGGTGTTTTTATAATTTTTTTGGGCATTTTTACAACAAAAAAAAATTTATCACTTTTGTGGATGATTTATCAATTTTGTGGGTATTTTTCATTATATTGTGATAACTATGTATGCCACCTTTTTCGTTATAATTTTTTTACCACTTTTGTGTGGTGATTTATCATTTTTATGAATATTTTTATCACTTTTGTGAGTATTTTTATTACTTAATTATTGTTTTACCATTTTTCTTCAATATTACAACAATAATAAAAATATTCAAAAAATTGATAAATATTGGTACGGTACTATTTTTTCTTTCGGTACAGTAGACAACTCCTAAAATCAAAGGTTGGTTATTTGGTTTAAGAACTTTGCTCAGTTGCTGGGCCTTAAAGGGCCGAAATAATTGTTTCAGAACTGGTCACTTTGTTGGTTTTCAGCATGGTCTTATGGGATGGGATGAAGTAATTTGAAAATTGGGATTTAAGGGGGCGGTACTCTTTTTAAAAAATATAGGGCAAAAAGTACCATTTTAAAAATATTTGTCAAAAAGTACATAATGCATAACAAATGTCAAAATAGCCCAATCAAAAGAATGTGAACAGTCGCCTAATTTTTTGCCTCCATATCCGAAAAAACGGGAAATAGACTGTTACATCTTGTAACTCCATCGATATTGCCGAAAATCTGGGTTTTTTAAAATTGGATTACATCACTCACTAAAACCTCCGGCATTTCATAACAGATGGTCAAAATCTTTTTTTATTTTTTTGTTCTTTGGATGGGTTACACTGTGGGAACTTGAGAAAGGAACTACTGGAGGATTAAACAAAGAATCGATAAAGGGCGATCCTTACAATGTGGTTAAAAAGGTATGAGAATATTTCATAAACCCTTTATTCATTTGAAATCACAATGTTCAGAATGGGTTTTTTTTTGGGGGACCACTCTTAAAACCCATTGTTCACAAATACTTTGAAAACTTTAATTTAACACCCATTGTTCAGAATGAGTTTGTCGTTCATGTGTTCAATGTTCATCTTGGAAGACTTTCATTCAATACCCATTGTTCAGAATGGGTTTTTCGTACAACCAATTTTGTAATATATATATATTTTTTTGGTTGATGTGTTCAATGTTCAACAGTGAAAAATTCCATTCAATACCCATTGTTCAGAATGGGTTTTTCGTTGAACCCATTTTCAATTTTTTTTAATGGTTCACTGTTCAACCTTGAAAACTTATAATTAAAGTCATTCTGTTTGACACTTTTGTGTTATGTTTTCCTTTTTTTTTTAGATTCTCAATCATTATTGATGATGTACAAAATCGGTTTTCACGCAAGTTGAATAGTTAATGATGGGTATAATCGATATGCAATAAACAAATAATCAATGATTAAAGTAGTCGAAAAAGGATCAACACGGAAGTTTATAGTGGTTCAGCCGTGGCCTACGTCCACTTTAAATGGCCACTGTGACCAGTATTCTTTATTGATAATTTATGGTGCTCTTCGTTGAGTTTACTCTGGGGAGCTACAATGCTTTTAGGGAGAGGGAGAGAGCTAGAGAACAATCTGCGTAGGAGATGAGTGTAGGTTTTTTGGGAGGCGTGCCATAGATGATGAGAGGGCTTACATTTATAGAGTTAGAGTTTGGAGGTGAGGCGGTGACGTGAGGAAAGGGCTTCCTACTAGTTTTGGTAATTACAAATTTGGTAAGATTTCTGCGCCGCATTTCTCTCCCTCGTACTCCTATTCCTTCGGAAGAGGGCCCCCAGCTTGATTGGACTTGACTTGGATTTAGTGGGTCTTTGCATGGCTAAGCTCTTCAATCGAGGTTGGGCCTTTCCATATAAATCAGACTATTTGGGTATGACCCATCAATTATTGTATATGAGTTTAGTGTTTTGTTCAAATTGAATGTGGGTGATCAGAAAATTTTGATGTTTTATGTTGCTATGAATCTATGTTGATAAATTTGATGATAGGATTGTCCATTAGAGTGTTGATTGGTTATTCAGAGTCATCACTCAATTTGGTTGTTCATATTTCACAACCACTGTTTTCTATACATTACAGTGTCCATTAATTTTGTTGCTCATTGCTTGTTCATTAGAGTGTCGGTGGGTACTCTTGTTTTTGTTATTACAATATCTCTATACATTTTTGTTTGCTTTATAGTTGTTACATTGTGCAGATGAAAATGAACCAGTGATACTTTAATAGATGATTTTGCTCATCATTCTTTTTTGTTCCATTCAGTACATGATGTTTAGAACGTGTTTTTTGTTCAATTTCTTTTATTATTATTTTTTTGGATTCACTATCTAATGTTAAACCTTCCACTCAATACATGAGTTTTCCGTTTGCTTGATGGGAGCACTGTTAAATTTTTGTGGTTCCATTTTATCAATTTTGAAAACATACTGTTCAACATGGATTCAATGTGTAATCATGAAAGTCTCTGTTGCAGACAATGACAACCACACCATTAACTGTTAATAATAAAGCATACATTAGGGTGGAAAGGAATGTTGAGATCATTGAATAGTGCTTGATAAGAACTTGTTGACATTGGTGAAGATAAACTTTGCCAAATTATGGCGTGGAATCAATTAAAACTCCAAGTTTTTTTGGTAAATTGTTATCTTTTTACAACGGCTTGTCATGATTAAATTGTTTAATTTAATATGATATATTTTTTTATGATTAAATTATTTTTGAGTCTTTGTCAATCCGCAAGTTTTGTTTTTTTTATCAATACCTATTTTTGAGTCTTTGTTAATTATTAATGTCATGGTCTCATACGTCACATTATTTGGTGAATTTTTCATTTCATATCAATTCCAAAATGAACTGATAAATGTGTTTGTGATGATAGAATGGGGAAAGATACGAAGGGAGAAATAATAGAAAAGAAACGTGAACCGCAATACAGGTCCAACATGCAGGCTATTGTTAAAGCAATAGATGATGTTGAACTAAGAGACGAGCACAAGACTACATTGAAAAAAACACCTTTTTGGTTCTTGTTTGAAAAAGTAATAGATAGGAAGATAGACAAAGCATGGTGCAGGTAAACGGACAGAGAAGTATTACAAATGATTTTATGTTTCAATGGACAAACCTCTAGATTTCAAATCGGTGGGAGAGCTATGAAATTGCGTAGGAGTGATGTGAAACTCATTTTTGGAATACATGATGGGCAAGTGCAGATTAAGTCAGCAAAAAATGGTAATAAAAAAACATCTTTTGTCAAACGTTGGTCTAGAAACGACAAGAGATTGAATGCAACGTTGATAAAGAGTAAATTGAGGTCTGCCGTGGTTGGTATAACTCAAACAGATTTTGACGACGTCGCAAGATTGTTGTGTCTACTACTGTTGGTGTCTCTTTTCTTCACAAACACATGGAACACGCTTGGGTGGGGATATGTTCCATATGTGGAGAACTTAGATGAGATTAAGAATTATGATTGGTGTCGTGCAATTCAAGGTGCACTTATCAAATCATTGAGGAAAAAGGTGGATGCCCCAACAACAATCACTAGTTGCGTCTTATTGTTACCGGTTAGTATTATTGTATGTTGCATTAGTTATATTTTTTTATGATTTTCATATTGACATTAACAAAATTTACAAACACATACAGTTTTGGTTTTGCGAACACACAACATTGATAACCCTTGAAATGCCAAATGTATTCCCAGGATTCATGAAATGGAATTTACAAAGTCTTCAAAAGGCTATGAGGCAAAGGAAGCTGAAGAAGCTTGGGTCAAATGATGTAAGTATAACTTTGGGTTTTAAATATTTATTCTAATTTACACAATGACTGAATTTTTGAAACGAGCTAATTGGGACAAACATGTCACAATATCATCTATATTGCTGATTGTGACAAACATGTCACAATGATTGAATTTTAGAACCGAGGTAATTGTGACAAACATGTCACAATATCATTTACTTGTTAAAATGTTAGCAACATTGATTTTGTGAATGTGAAATTCTACAGGTTTTTAATTAGAATTGAAATTGACAAAATCTATTTGTTCTCAAGTTATCTGTCAGAAGTTGAAAAAGACGAAGGAGGAAAAAATTGTTAAAACATCATCAGAAAAGAGAGACAGCAAGGTTGAAATAGATGATAGTCCACATGGAAAAGATGACTTGGATAGTGTTGAAAGTGATGAAATACATCAGGAAAAAAGAATACATGAGCAAAAACATGATGTTCGTGAAAACAGTCCATGACAGGAGAATGACTTGCTGATTGACAATGATGATGACATCTTGGATACGAGTGATGGTAATAAAAATGAAGGACAACCATTTGAAGCTCTCCTTGATGTTGTTGTTTATGAGTCAGAACAAATGCATGATGAGGGAGTGTGTGACTCTAAGAAGTTTGATGAAGAATACTTTCAAGAGATCATGAGGCTTGGAAAAGAGAATGAATCACTGAAAATGAATATAGAAAACATGATCAGCAACATGAATAAAGAGAGAGAAATGTTCCAGACTGAAATAGGAGAAGCAAAGGATAAAATTGAACACCTTGAAGCTGAAAATGATGCTCTTGTTGAACAAGTAAACGAGATGTCTGTCTATGCCATTACTCAAAAGTACTAACAAACTTCCATCACACCCAAAAATCCAACCCATCAACAGACGCCACCAGAGGGGAAATCATCCATGATTAGGAAGATCAAAGAAAAAGAAAGAAAAAGGCGAAGAGAATAAAATTTTGAATATAGTGCAAAGAAAAAGGGGGAAAAAACGTGACATTGGCAAATGATGGGACCCGCAGGGTAAGTGGTGAAGTTGAAGAAAAACTTTTTGTCGATGTTGATCAATTACCTGACAAATCCACCACAATTAAAGGAATGTTTGAAAAGGACACTAAAAATCATGAAAAGCGTGCAACTACTTGAGTCCAAATGACTTGAGCAAGTTAAAACAAATTTACGACGCCGAAGGTTACACGTAAGTGTCATATGCATTAAATAATACCTATATGTGGACACTTGTATTTTAATGTTATAAGATTATACCTGCATTATATTGCAGGGCAAAAATATGGTCTGGAATTGGATATGTTAGTTACATTGATGTCGAAGATGCACTGAAGCTTATGGGGGGCTTGAACTATACAACACTGTACTTATGTTTGTTTTGAAAGCTTCTGACAATGAACGCGTATTCTTGGATATGTTTTTTAATGAATAATTTTTTAAAAACAGGTAATAAACACATGGGGAGATATGCTGTTAGATTTCAACAACTGCAGTGAATCATCCACTTTCAGCAGACGGTGTATATTCATCAACAGCCTATTTTGGGTAAAAAAATCGACTGATATAAATATGTGAGTTCTTGATAGTCATATCCATACCATAATCATACTTGTGATAATGTGTAGACACTTGTACGTGACCCAAATATGGAAGAGGCTAGAAAAAAAGAAATTGACAAGCATCTGCTGCTTGGTGTGGAGACACGTTTTATTGTCTTCCCAATGAACTCAAATGGTAATAGTGTATCTCTAGACCATTGGACCCTACTTGTGATGGACACTGCTGAAGGGGTTTGGATACACTACAACTCGTTACGTCCAAGGACAAATGGTGGTAGGGACCCATACTTCCAAGATGCTATCATTTTGGTAAACCAATTTCTGAACTCAACCGAACTTTTAATATAATATTCAGCATGTGCATAAATTATTAATTGGATGCAATGACAGAAAAATTATGTGGAAGACAAGGTTAAAGAATTGATGTCTGATAGTGGCAATCTTCTCGACACACAAAACATTGTCAGACCAATGATATCATGTGAGAAAAGTCCATAACATAAATCAAACACGTAAGCATCATTTTTTATTTATTAGGTAATTGCACAAATAATTTACTAACAAAATAATTTTTACTATATGGCATGGTCGACTGTGGTGTGTATGTTTGCTAAATTATGAAACAAATGGCAACAGGAGAAGACGTACAAGAGAATTTGACACAAAGACAAATCAAAGTCTTTCGAAGTGAAATGCTGTCAATGTTTTTTAATCATCAAAATTCTTGGACATAAGAAGACTTCAAAATGAGACAAACATTGAAAGACAAATTTGGAGGTACATGATTAGTTTTTCAAACTGTTATTACACATTTGAAGTGTAAATGTGATTAGTGAATAATGTCATTGGGACTTTGATGTAATACTGTTAATATGATGATACCATTTGACTTTGGTATTTGTTAAGTGTATTTTTTGTTATAGCAATGTGCTTTTGGATTGTAACAGTGCAATTTTGGATTATAACAGTATGATATTATTTTGTCACTTTGTTAGCTTGATATGTAACAGGGTGATATTGGCTGGTAACTTTGTTGAAGTGGCTGGTAGACGTGCGTAAATGTCTTCTTACATGTTGAATGTGGGTAGCAACATGTTGACATTGGTTGATAACATTGTGACATTGGCTGTTACAAGTGTGTCAATGTCTGCTTTCATTTTGAATGTGAGTTGTAGCAGGTTGACATTGGTTGGTAACATTGTGACATTGGCTAGTAGAAATGTGTAATTTACTTCTTGCAAGTTGAATGTAGGTTGCAGCAGGGTGACATTACTTGGTAACAATGTAACATGAGTTGTTACAAGTGTGTCAATGTCTGCTTTCATTTTGAATGTGGGTTGCAGCAGGTTGACATTGGTTGGTAACATTGTGACATTGGCTGATAGAAGTGTGTAATTAACTTCTTGCAAGTTGAATGTAGGTTGCAGCAGGGTGACATTAGTTGGTGACATTGTGACATGGGCTGTTACAAGTGTGTGAATGTCTGCTTTTATGTTGAATGTAGGTTGCATTAGTTTAACATTGGTTGGAACTTTGTGACATTAAATGTTACAAGTGAGTCAATGAATGCTTTCATGTTGAATGTAGGTTGCATTAGTGGGACATTGGTTGGAACTTTGTGACATTGACTGTTACAAATGAGTCAATGAAAGCTTTCATGTAGAATTTGGGTTGCATCAGTGTGACATTGGTTGGAACTTTGTGGCATTGACTCTTACAAGTGAGTTAATGACTGCTTTCATGTTGAATGTATGCTGCATTAGTGGGACATTGGTTGGAACTTTGTGACATTGGCTGTTACAAGTGAGTAAATGAATGCTTTCATGTAGAATTTGGGTTGCATCAGTGTGATATTAGTTGGAACTTTGTGGCATTGACCCTTACAAGTGAGGCAATGACTGATTTAATGTTGAATGTATGTTGTAACAGGGTGACATTGGATGGTAACATTGTGACATTGGATGTTACAAGTGTTTAAATGTCTTGTTTCATGTTGAATGTTAATTGCATCAGTGTGATATTGGTTGGAACTTTGTGAATTTGGCTATTACAAGTGTGTCAATGTCTGTTTTCATGTTGATGTAGGCAGCAGTGTGACATTAATTGGTAACATTGTGGCATTGCATAGTCTGACTTTGACATTAGAAGTGAATCCTGTGTCATGGGCTGATAACCATGTGACAAATACATATATACAAGATTTGAAGGGTATTCCACGTTAGGCCAAATCATCTTCAATTATAACACACTCTAACACGATCCATCTCTAAACAAACACTAATTTATTCTGTATTCAATGGAAAATAAGCATAAAATGACATCAACTACATTGTCAATAAAAATATTTAATCACAATGGTGCACTACATGTTTTCTTGTTGTGGTTACCCAAACGACCACAATGAACACAACGAATCTGTCAAATGAGTTCACCTCTGGACCTAATTCTTCGCTTCTTCGGACGTCCAGACTGAGGCTTAGATGATGGTGGTAATATATTAATCGGTTCGAGCGAAATATCTGGACGACCAAGTGTCGGAATTAGTTGTATTGGGTCCGCATATGCCTTTCTATATGTGCTCACATAAAAATAATAATCAATAAATTCATATATATTCCTCACACTCTTGCGTATAGCCAAAATAGCATGCGAACAAGGAAATCCATTAATCTGCCATTCAAAATGTCAACAGAAATTGACGGGAAGGAATTCACCTCATACACATCATTACTAGATACCTTTACAGACCAAGATCTACCTTCATGAAATGCTGCACTTATTCTGGAGTCCATTTTAGGACATAATTTATTATTCTAACTTTCAGATTCTTTCAACCTACAACCCCTCTGGTCCATAATCTGACTCCTTATAACATCAACCATACTAGTAATTGGTAAAGGTTGTGCCTTTGAAATCCAAGCATTATAAGACTCTGCAACATTAGAAGACATCTCATCATACCGTTTCCCCCGAAAATGAGCATTTGCCCAATGTTCAGCAGGGAGATTTGTCAAAAACTTGCAAAATGTTTGGCCCACTTTCTCGACGTAGAGCTTCAATCTTCTCATTAAACAGAGAAACTGTCGGAGCATAAGCACATTCACGTAGCAATAAAACCATATGCTCCCTGGTTTTATTGGAAAACCGACAACCGTTGCATTTGTCCCTTAAATTAGCTTTTAGATGTTGCAAGCAAAAAACATAATGAGCATTTGGAAAAACCTTTGGCATTACCTATAAATGGCCCACATTCCGATCAGACACAAAAGTAATCTCATGACCATGGTCCACAATATGGGTCAACTGTTGTAAAAACCAATTCCAATTTGCCTCATTTTCAGAATCAACGACATCAAATGCTAATGGGTATAAACCTTAAAAAAAACATTATCCAACTCAACAGACAATAATCAATAACACCAAAAAACATTAAAATGGGAAATTTATATAACTGACATAATCTGATCCCTTATATAAAACAGTTGCCGAAATGATGTTACTTTTATACATGTCTTTCAAAAATGTTCCATCAATGAACAACAAAGGACGACAATAATTAAACCCATCAATAGAGGCCTTGAATGACACGAATAATCTCTGAAACCGGTTAGTATCGTCATCACAGTCAAGAATAATGTGGTTGCTAGGATTGTTTGTAATTGCGGTATCAACATACCATCGTATTTACTGGTACGACAACGAGTGATTTTCAAAGATCTTCTCTCTCGCTTTCTCAACTGCCATCCATGCTCGATCGTATGAAATTGTAAGATCGTAATCCGATAGAAATTCACTGACAACTTCAGTGGGATGAGTAGCATTTTGTTTCCCGTACATGATCAACAATTAAATCTGCAATCAAACTAGAACTCATCCTCTTGTTATCTGTTGTATGTAGTGCTTCATCACATGTGTGTTCATTGTGAAGTTTCCGTATGTAAAAAAACCCATAAACCTTGCAAATACTTGCATTCACCTTCCACTCGCAACCTGTTAAATATTTTGTCGCACACTTAACCACAACCCGATATTTGCAATTCTTAACGTAGTTGAATTTGAAACCGCACTCAATCGAGTATTTGCAAAGAGCATTCCGAAATTGCAACACAGTACCTTCAAATTTTTGTCCAACATGTTTGATTTCATTAATCCACCCAGATGTTAACAGAATTTTCTCGTTATGTTGGCTATAACGAGGCAGCAAATCATCATCCGAATCGGAATTGTCATCCAGATTATGCAAATTTTTAATTGAATTATTAACAACACCCCCGTTTGAGTCAACATCTTTTACGGTTATCCTAACAGGAACATGCTTGACGTTAATAGAATGTGACATTTCAAACATATTTTTGATGTCTTCATCATTCTTCAAAAAATAATTTGGGATTTCGGGGAGTGAGTATGATAACCGAACTGGCAAATCCCACGACAACTCCCATGTATCAAACACTCGAGTTAACACATCCTCAAACGGTGAACACCTTGAAACGCGGATAATTAAAGACTCATTCTCATAACGACATAACAAAATGATCATACCCTCCATAAAAAATTCTGTGGAAAATAATAAATAGAATATATATTCGTCATTACAATTTATTTTAAAAAAAATTTACAACAATTTAGAAAACATACCTATCACACGTTTTCTACTGGAAGAACTTGGTAGATGTGTGAAAACTCGGTAACGATATGGAAATAAGAACTTAACTCATGAATGGAAATAATAACTTAACGGAATAGATGTTTGACGAATGAATGGATGTTTATAGACAGTATAAAATCATGGGTTATAGAATGGAGAAGGAAATTGTCTGGGAGTTGAAGGATGAAGAGATAATTCAAAATTCAAAAAATGTTGTACCTTAAAAAAAGGAAATTGAATCTTTAATATAACTGTCATATTTGTGACCCATTAATAAAAGAAAAGGATAAATTCGTAAGAGTAAAAATTACAATTCAACAAAACTGTACCTTTTGACCAATCATTTACACAAAAAGGTATTTATACACATATGTTTTATTTGAGGTATTTTTTCACAAATAAGTCCTAAAATATGTACTTTTTTCACAATTTTCCCTTAAAAATTTTCATCCTTACCAATCGAACTTAGCCCAAACCAATTGGCTGGCAAAGGATTTAAAGACCACTAAGTTTAATTTCCGAAGGATATATTCCAAGCCAATCCAATGTTTAGCAAAAGGGCTTTTATCTCTTGACATATCATTAAATTAGCAAATTAGGTTAATTTTTTTAAAAATTTTTTATTAACATTACTCTATTTTCAACACATGTACGTCAAAAAATAATTATATGAATTGTGAATCTACAAAAAAAATAAAAAATTGGGAATCTACATTCTACAAAAAGTCAGTTTTTTGGGTTTTCTTTTTGTCAAAGAGTAGAATTCAAGGGTTTATTTTTTTTAAAAAAAACCTCTATATTTTTATTAATTACTTCAGATAATTAATGAACAAGAATCAAAGGCTTTGCTACAAAATAGATGGTCATTTCTCGTGATCAATTTCGTCTTATTATCAATATTTTGGAGATTTTAAGTTTAATCCCTTTTCATACCCTCTAAAATTTAGTCATCCAGAGGGACATGCTCTAATTCAACTCAAATTATGGTAGTCAGTCACTAAATTCTAGAGAATAGTCAACACAAACGTGCACACATTGTAATAAGAAACCAAAAAGAAAAAAATTCGCCTTATTACTAGCTCTGATATAGACTTTTCTCTAATCAATCCATCCCCGTTGACACTATATTAAGTTGCCTTCTCCAAATAGAGTTATCCTAACTCTATCTCATTGGTGTATATGAGACACTGAAGAATTCGTCTGCAAATTTTCAAATATAACCATTGATGATTCAACCATGACATATCAACAAAGTTTTGAGGGTTGGTGGTCTTCTCGTAACTATAGTACGATGCTGGTAAATATATGTTCAAAATATTATATTTATTATCTTTTGTGATTATATATATAAAAAAGCAATAATAAATAAATTTCAAGGACATATACTTTTTTTAAGTAAATAAAACGAAGAAGGATATGTTCGTCACAAAAGAAGCTATATGGTTACTCGTCAATTGTTGTAAGGATGAGACTCATTCATCGAACATGCATTTAAATGGATAATATGTGTTTGAGTTGTAGTTTTTAGATTTTATTTGGATTGTATTGTATTTTTCTTATTTCTATAGACAATTGTGCATCAAAAAATGTATCGACAACATCTCTCTCTGGGACTTGACTACAGTATTGCCAAAAAATATTTGGCACTATATCTCCAAAATTTATTATTTCCAGTGATATTTTTATAATTTGTGTAGATCATTTTAGAACAAAAAAATTTATCATTTTTGTGGGTGTTTTTAATACATTTGTGATAATTATTTTTATCACTTTAATTAAGTAT
This sequence comes from Ilex asprella, assembly GCA_023539305.1. Classification (NCBI taxonomy): domain Eukaryota; kingdom Viridiplantae; phylum Streptophyta; class Magnoliopsida; order Aquifoliales; family Aquifoliaceae; genus Ilex; species Ilex asprella. Next base: position 13,292,396 of record CM042193.1, read on the forward strand.
AAAAAAAATTATTATTTTTGTGAGTAATTTATAACATTTGTGGGTATTTTTATCACAATTTTGATTATTTTTTAAATACCACAATAATAATAAAAATACTCATAAATATAATAAAAATTATCACAAATATGTTAAATTTTAATATAATACCAAAATTTTAAATTTCTTTACCATAGTCAAATCCCACACTTCCGATGCTTAAAAAAAAAACTCTCTCTCTCTGGGGAGAGTGTGTGTGTGTGAAGCACCACTCAGGTCTAGGGTTTTTAATCAAACTGAACTACTTGAACTTGGTTTGAGTTCGGCTTATATTCAGCTCATTCAGGCTTGACTCGTTTTCTAAACGAGCTCAAACTTGAACAAGTTTTTAGGCTCGTTTAGAAAATAAGTCCTACAAGCTCGACTCAAACTCGACAAACTCGACTCGTTTATGTGCAAATACTCGGGCTCGGCTCGGGTTCTACTCGTTCAGGCTCAGATCGTTTTTCAAACGAGCCAAACTTGAACAATTTTTTACGTTCGATTAAGAATTAAATTTTTCAAGCTCGACTCAGACTCGTTCGATTAACAACCATACTCAGGTCTACAGCATACTGTTGAAGGTCACTTTAAGGTGATGCACTATAGGTCTGTTACTGTGTCAGACTTGTATGTACTACAATATATCTACATAATTATATAAGAGTAGGCTACGGTATATTTAAGGAAATTTTTAGTACCATACCGAAAATTCTAAATTACAACAGTAGTGGTATGCTTACAAAATTTATGGTATGTTTATATTTGTTGGTAGACAAGACAAGACATTGAAATGACAAGACTAGACACACTGAAAAGCAGTCATTAAGTCAATTGAGGAAAAAATTATAACATTAGTGAAAAATTTACAACTGTAGTGAACAAAATTACAACATTAGTGAAAATTTTACAACAATAGTGAATAAAATTACCAAATTTGTGAAAATATTTACAATTTCAATGGTATATTTATCAAAATTGTGGAAATATTTATAACTTCAGTGGTATATTTATCAAATTTGTGAAAATCTTTACAACTTCAATAAATTCATTACTAGTTCATTATCGATCAAATATGGTTTTGATCGATCAAATCTCCCCAGTACTTTTACTTCTGATTCACAATACAAATCAACAATAACATGATCGATAATATATATGTTTGATCAATCGAATTTACTTACCAATGATTTGGTCGATCAATATATCTTTTTGATCGATCAAATTCAATTACAACTCACTGATTTATCTATTTTTTAAAAAAATTTAACTATTAAAAAACTACCATAATTTAATTAAAAAATTAAATTATAAAAAAATATTGTAAAAAATATATATTTTTTTCACAATTATGGAAATATTTACAATTTCAATGGTATTTTTTTACGATATTTACTAGTCCATGATTGATCATTAAATATGATTGATCGATCATAACACCAGATGTGTGCTTAATTTATGGCAATGAATTTCATACCACAATTATGACAATATTTACAATTTCAATGGATCAATTACTATTTTTATGGCAATATTTATAACTTCAATGGATTCTTTACGATATTTATGAGAATATTTACAAATTCAGTGGATTGTTTACCACATTTGTGCAACAATTTGATCGATCAAATATGGTTTTGATCGATCAAATCTCCCCACATTTTCAATGGATTTCATACCACAATTATGACAATATTTATAACTTCAATGGATTATTTACGACATTAATTTTAATATTTACAACTTCAGTGGATTGTTTACCACATTTGTGCAACAATTTTATCGATCAAATATGATTTTGATCGATCAAATCTCACCAGTAGTACTTTTACTTCTGATCAAAAGTATATTTGATAGATCCAACATATTTTTGATCTATCAAATATCGCAATCCCACGTGCCCCTTTAACTTTTACATTTGTAACTCAATGATCGATCATTAAACATATTTGATTGATCAAATTAACTTATTACATATTGATCTATCAAATTTATATCAATTTATTATAAATTTGATCTATCAAACATATTTTAACTCAAAAATTCAAATTCAATTTTAAAAAATTTTAAAAAAATTCAATTTTAATTTTTTTTAAAAAAATTGGTTAAATAAGTCAGTTGTAATTGGATTTGATCGATCAGAAAGATATATTGATCGATTAAATCATTGGTAAGTAAATTTGACCGATCAAACATATATTTGATCGATCATGTTATTGCTGATTTGTATTGTGAATCAGAAGTAAAAGTACTGG
>CM042193.1:13300365-13314554 GCA_023539305.1 Ilex asprella
TATATATATATACAAGTATATATATACGTGTAAAGTGTAACATTGATAGTGTAAAATGTAAAATGTAACATTGAAAGTGTAAAGTTTAAAGTATTATCTTATGTCTCACTTTACTTAATGGAAATTATAAAGTGTCATAGGATAATATTGAAAGTAATAATAACAGTGTAACAAGCTATTTACACACAGTAAGGGAAGACATTACCTAAAGTGTTACACAAACAGAATATACATGTCTCATCTTACATTTAAAATGCTCATTAATTGAGGAAAGTGTGAAAGTGTTACACGTTCAATGTCAACATGTAACATTTTATATTTTTCATTAAGTAAGGTGAGACATAAGATAATATTTTACACTTTACACTTTCAATGTTACACTTTACACGTATATATATATATATATATATACGTATTTATATCTATATATATATAAATATACATATATATACTTACTTGTATATATATAATTGCTTGTATGCGCACACACACACACATATATATTAACAAATACACATGAATCAAAGTGCATTAAATATTAAAATTCTCCCATAAAACTGAGAGATATTTAATGCACTATTTTCCCTAAAATGAGCATTTATGTCTTTGTATCCAACTAGTGTATCTTTTTCTAAAACATTTTTTAATGTGTATTTTTTGCCAAATAAATCTAATTAGGTATACCGACTTTCAAAAGTCCCTTTTAATTTGGAGCTTGGTGACCCTTAAATTGATGTTAACTAATAGGATCTCTTTGGATCCATCGCTATCCACAGTAGTCAGAATAAGTATATATAATGATAAGTGAGTCTGTTATAGGGTTGGTCTTTTGTAATCAATTACTAATAAATATCCATCGACAGAGGTGTTAGGATGTTTGGTCCGTGAATGTAAGCGTGCCGAACTAAGTAATTCTCGATAGTTTGTTCACTATCGTATACCAACATAAGCATCGAAAGGATTACGTTGTAAAATTTTCAGGAGCGTTTTTGGTCTTGGAGATGCACAAGTGGTCTTATTGTTTTCACTATGGTTGCTCGGATTTTTCACCTTTCATTATCACTTCCTACGTCATAAACAGCGAGGGGTGTGAGACAGCATAGGAATTCAGAACAATAGGCAATTAGAAAGTCAAGAAATGTGGCCGTCTTTTGTCCATAGAATGTCACTGTAAACCTCAGATTCCTGCAAAAATGAGACTGTTGAAGGGCATCATTAGCAATGGCATATGCTGGATTATTCTCTCGTTGTTGGATTATTCTTACGGAATTTCCACAGACGATTCCAGTCTTCAGGTATATGTTTTATCTGATTTCTCTCTCCACGCTGCCTGTTTGACTTATTTTCTCTGAGCCATTGCTGTCACGATGAGCTGAATATTTGGAAATTTGAACAATTAAAGAGTTGAAGATTTTCTGCAAGATGAAATCGTTACGACCACAGCAACTAGGAATTTTCAAATGTGAATACCTGGTTTTACATACAGTACCAGCAGAGTGTGTGTATGTGTTTGGGAGGGGGGGGGGGAGAGAGAGAGAGAGAGATCCAACAATCGAGTCTATAGAATTTAGAAGTTCACAAAAGGATTTACAGGGTAATCAGTTTACAAGCCCCTTGAGAAAAAAATAAACGGGTAGGGGATCAAACCAGAAACTTAACAAAATCAGTTGTGGAAGCCCTCCATGAGACTAGTAGGTGCAAGCCTCTCAATGTGATTCCTTGCTGTTTCCCGCAAGCATAACAAGCGCTAGAAGCAGAATGTACAAAACATTCAGCTTGTGGAGTTGCCGTGTAAGCAAAACTGGGATGTCTTCTCCGTGCATGTCATAATGGCGTTACTGAATTGGCAAATTCTCTAGCCACTGATACACCAAAAAAAGAGGGCGAAGCTAAGCAAAAGAATTTTGGATAATGCAATCATGTCATACAAATAAATGAGAACTGAAAAAATGAGCACAACACAGAAAATGAATTGTAAATTAGTCGAGAGTTTCTTCAGTGATTGTTCTTCGAAGTTCAAAATACTTTAAGAAACACTTAACCAACAAGGAGCACATTGACATCACACAAGCCTAACCAAGCAGAACGTTGGCAATCATTATGAAGCAGAAGGCAATTTATAAGATTAAAAAGAATTACTTCCAGCCTCCATTATCCTTGAAAAGCAACACAAATCAATACAAAAAATGATCTAATTACCAACCATTAAAGGTCACACAAAAATTAAACTGAACGATCAAATGCTTCTATGCATTTAATTAGGAATTCACGATCCTTTATCAATATGGCCAAAAGTGATCTATAGGTGATATAAAACTGCGTAAGCATGCTCCTAAAGTCCTAGATACGATCACTTCAATACACAATGCACAACGCCTACTATATTCCCCCAATTAGCACCCTTGTAATTTATACCCCAGGACACTAGTGCATTCCATCACGCTTATTGGGTATATGCTAGTTTGCTTAAAGACGCATACTGCTTCTTGTAAATTATTAATTGAAAAAATATGAATGACACATGTAACCATCTAGGGTAAACTTGATTCACATCTCTCTTTTTCCAGTACATTTGTCAGATACAAATATATGAACTCCATTATACTTCACACCTCAAAGGTTAAGCTGCAAAAGGAACAATGAGCATGTCAAAAGCTGATAGAAAGATTAACCAAGTTTCCCCTCTATTAAACTCAGAAGGCCGAAATGCTGGGACCCCTAGTCATTAGATTGAATAATAACACCACCAGGGCTCAGATGAGAAAGTAAAATAGAGATCATAAAAAATAAAAAGCCAAAGTTACAAAGTAAATCTTTTCGTGCTTTGAAATTCTTCGTAAGAGGGTTTGTTCCTATTCTTTCCTCTTTCTTGTAATAGCACTACACTTTCCTACCAATGACATTCAGTTTCTTTACCAACAAAAAGTTCAAAAACCCAGTAATAAGTTCACGACTACAATATCATCATGCATCATAATTGACCTGCTGCTTTCATTGAAGTTTTTAAATTAATCACGATAACCACAAATGAATTGTCAATCCAAATGCATCCCACGTCACACAACCAACACAAGTATCACAGAGACAACAAATTATCATAGAAGCTCAAAGCAAAAGCTCACCTTTTGAAGAAGATTGAACGACAACAACATGCATAGTCACATTATTCGGAGGAAGCTGCAATCGAAGTGGATAAAGCTTCCCATTCAATGGACTACGTGAGCACACAACAATGTTATCAAGCCCTGTTTCTTCCTCCAACCTCCTGGTCAATTCCACAACCCCATTCCCCTTAAATGTAACACGAAGCCCTTCCACCCCCTCATCCACAACCCCAAATTCATCTGCAACATTATAATATATAGTCCTACCATCCCCCACTTTCGGGGGCGAATCAATAAGAGAATCACCCGACTGCATTCGAAAAAGAACAACAAAAAATACAAAATCAAAACCCATAATAACACAATGTGAACATTTCTACTGCGTTTGGCAGTATGAAGTTCATGCCTTGGAATTAGAATGGAAATCTGTATCAGTCCCTATACTAAGAACTCATTTTTTTCCCTCCAATTCGAATTCCAAAACATGGGTATGGACTTCATAGAGTTGCCAAACAGTAATCAAAACCCATAATTACACAGCTAAATATTTATACTCTGTCAGCATGAAATTCATGCCCAGGAATTAGAATCGAAAGCTGCATTACTTCAAAGTTTGAAAATTTAGGTTTTCTGTCCTCCAATTCAAATTCCAAAACATGGGTATGAATTTCATAGCGCTGCCAAACAACAAAGAAAATATATAATCAGCAATTTTGGGAACTGAAATCAAACCTCGTTTCTGGAAAAATTAGTAGACTTGGTAGAATGAGTTGAAGGAGAGCTTGATTCTGAGGCAAACGAATCTAAATGAGGAAGCAATTTCGGCAAAGGGGACTGAACAAGAATTTCAACCACATCAACTTCCCAGAGGATCCAATCTTGAGTAGCAGTGCGATGAGGAATATCATGGGTGACCGAGTTTCTCCACGGCGGTAGACCACCATTGGCACGGAGGAATTGGCCGTACCGAGTCTTAAGCCTAACACAATTACCTTCTCTGATGGGTTCCCACTCGACGGAAGAGTCGAGCCGGTTAGGAAGGGTCTGAATCACTTTCCGGCCAGTCATGCCGAGAAGGAAAGGATGGTTTGAAGCAGTGAGGTACTTGTTGTAGCAGCTCTTGAGGCGGATTAACATTGTATCCGAATTTTCAACGAACTCAACAGCCCAACGTGCGTTCTTGGAGGAGCCGTTCCGGTCTTGGGTGATTGATTCTTCGTCTTCCTCGGCGGTTAAGTACTTGTCATGGTGGCTGCGGAGGCGCACAGCGGTGGCGTTGTGGAAGAGATCCATTGTAGTCCGTGAGTTCAGAGGGATCTTCTTTGACTTTTTGAGCTAACAAGAAGAAAAAGCAACGTGTTTGATGAGTTTTTGAGAAAAAAGCAACTGTAAAGTGAGCAAATGAAGCGTACTCTGTGAAGGTCGTTTCGGACAAGATAAATACATTTGAGGTTTGTGTGTTTTCATAGGTCACTCGTTAATGGCGTTTGGCTCATACAACACGGTTTTGCTTTAAAAAGTAACAGAAAAAGGAACACAACACACGGTTTACGGGTGTAGCTTACGGGTGCATGAAGCAATATTTGTTAAAACTCAGCTATCAGTCGTCTAATAACTGAAATACTACGTGCCTCTAATTTGTAATTTAAATTTATATTTTTAATGAAAGAGTAGCCCCAACCCTCTGTTTCAATCGAATCCCCCCTAAATCCCTTTCCCCTTGCCTCAAAATTCTAATCTTTTTTTTTTTTGTCAAAAAATATTATTTGAATTTTAATTTAAGGTTTTAATCTGAAGACTTAATCAACTATAATTATTAAATTAAAAAATAAATTTCATTTAACATTAGAACTCACTCGTACTCATTCCTTCATGAAATCCCACACTAGTCTAGCCCTTTCTCCCTCCCAAACAAAACCATCATGGTTGAACCTCCACATTGGCAAGATTTGGGGCAATAGGGTAAGGCAATTTTATTTTCTTTTTACCAAAAAGACAAAAAGGAAATGCTGAATCATTTGCCACTGCTGTCCTATTCCTGCCCTAACTGGTTATGAAATTCACTTAGCATGGTGTGACACGAGAAAAAAAGAAGTGAGAGAAAATTTGAGTTCTTATGCTTTTGCAACTAGGGGGTCTCTGTCTCTTTCAATATGTAAGGTGGGCGGAATAGCATTTGGTATATATATATATTTAGAAAAATGTTATTTAGACTTAAAAATTTGATATAATTTATTGATCTAATGACGTTATTTTATTGAAACTATTGAATTAATACAAAGTTTTAATTTTTAATGGAGCCTACAGTCAATTCAAAAATTATAGTAAATTAAGTCAATAAATTAAGTTCCAATAACATTGCTCATATTTTTTTTTAGCTTTCGAAAGATAGAGAAGACAGATAAAACTTAGAGCGTCGACAGGCATTCATCATAAAAATTAATATGTGGAAGGCTTGAGTCGGGATTAGTCTCTTTAAATAGATATCATGCTAGTAGTCTATTAATTCCATCTTAAACTTTATTTTGCTATTAAAGGGTATCGTATGTAATGTCTTTCTAATAATTTTTAAAATTTTAAAATAAAATTTAAAAAAAGAAAAAGAAAATTCTAGTGGAACAACCGAACAAGAACAAGTGTGGAGACCATACCTTCTTCGAAAACGACCAAGAGGAGTCGTTAGACTCTGTTGACACCGGCGAACCCAAATCCAAACCGGAAAGTTCACCGGAAACAGAAGAAAAACTCGAAATCAGCGACAAATAATCCGTCAACGATTCATTTTCCGGCACATCCACTATCTCCAAGTGCCACAAAATCCAACTATGCGTTGAACCACCATGAGGGCTATCATGGGTCACCGAGTTCCTCCACGGCGGTGGCCCTCCGTTTCCACGTAAATAAGTCCCACAAAAAGCCCTAAGTTTCACCTGAAACCCATCTCTTATTGGCTGCCACTCGATCAACAAGTCCTTCGTCTTCGCCGGAACTGTTTGAATTACCTTGCTTCCGGTCATGCCTAGAAGGAAAGACTCTTTGGAGGCGGTGAGGTATCGGCCATGACAGCTTTTGAGACGGATAACGTGGCTGTTGCTATCGACGAACTCGACGATCCACCGAGATTTACGTGACGTGCTGTTTCGGCTCTGCCGGACGTTTTCTTGGTCATCGTCGGCGACTAGGTACTTGTCAAGATGGCTTCGAAGTTTGACAGCCTTGGCCTTATCGAAGAACTCCATAACCAGTTAGTATAAACTTTAGGTGATTAGAGAGAGAGAGAGAGATTGAATCAGATTGTATAAGATTATTTAAGTATAGTTTAGTAAAAGAGGTCTAAGGAATAAAAGGGGGTCTTGTCCATGGTATTTGTTTTCTTACCCCGTATGTGTGTAGAGAGAGAGAGAGAGAGGGGGGGGGGGGGAGTAAGCAATGAGATGATAATAAAGAAGAAACAAATATCTAGCAGTAAAATTGGTAGTTGATTTTACACCATATGGTCATGTTTGGTGTCTTAATAAGCAAGGTTTATAAAGGTTAGAGTTATATAGGTGTGAATAAAATGTCCACGAAGGACCAAGATGGGATAATGGGAAGATGAATGGGGTTGACTATGAGACTTCGAGGTGTGGGCATCATGGTCCAAATCATAATCCACGCGTAGAAAGATTGTACAAATTGTGTTAAATCTTTTTTTTTTTTTAATATTGTCCGGGAGTTTAATTAGTGGATACTCATGCCAATACTCCACTTTTAACCCAACTATTTTGCGTGTTAAGGTTGATAATTGAGCAAAACTTTGAAAATTTGAGTCAAGTTTGTCGAACTCATTTTCTTAAATAATCTTAAAAAGTTGTTCAACAGTCTAAGCTAAATTAGTTCGAGTAATTGACTATTTTACATATAAACAAATCAAGTTTTACAATCTGGAATCCAGTCCAAAAAATTATTCAAACTCGACTCATTTAGAAAATAAACCGAGACCAAAACGAGTCAAACCTAAGTGTCTGGCTCGATTATCATTGCCTTATGTAACTGTTCTCGAAATAAGAGTGTTGTAAAATGAATAAATAAAGAAAAAAAATAGGAATATTGTAGTAAAAAAGAGAAATAAGATTAATATTGTCCCTTGTAAATGAGATTGCTGCAAATAATGAGAAATTTATTTAGTGGGGAGGACTGTTAATAGTGAGAAAATAGTTCATATATGACAATAAGATATGGTATCATGCCCATTATTGATTTCATTCATTGTGAATCCATTGTAGCACTTATAAACACTCAAGTAGCCACACAAATCACATGGGTGTGTAAAATACCATTTGGGGAGATAAATAGAAATCTCATGCGATAATTTTTTTTTATTAGACTAGTGTTTAGGGGTGTGATTTTTTTGCAAAACACCCATAATACGAACAACAATTAAAGTGGAATTAACATAAATAATAACCGGGTCGAGTTACTATTTTAATAGAAACAAATAAAAACGTATCACTCATTTGAATACAATAAACCCATGTAAATGGTATTGTAAACAGAAAGAAAGAAAAAAATCTCTGATTTTTTTTTTATTTGTACAATCATATGGTTTTTATTTGATTTTGTTAAGATGTGGGTTGTGTTTTTCCCACTTGTGTGTGGGAGAAAATGTGATCCTCCTTGTCTAGTTTTCGATACAAAAGTGTTGCACGAAAATTTGTTGTTATTGACGGAGGAAACTTGATTGATAGACAATTTTCAAGCGTGTTTGTTTATGATGAATTCAACTGCTTTATTTCAGAATTTCCTTCAATGAAATTTAAGAGATAATCAAACAGTACATGAAACTAACAAAAGAAAATTTCTTATTAATTTAGTCGAAATGACTTTAGTAACAGAAAAATTGGATTAATAGCTTTGATTATTGAAATAACTGTTTCCTAAACTATTCCTAAAAATATCCACATCGTGGGTTTTCTGAGGGTTTGAATGTGTCATTTGCCTTCTGTACTACATGCCTTTTATTGACACTGCCTTCGATGATTTTGTCTCTATCAACGGTTATCTGACTAATAACTTCTAATTAGTTATTTATTTATTTTTAAATATGACTGTAGCTAATTATTTCTCGTCTTTCTTCCATTTCTACCACGTGACATTTTTTTAATACATTAGATTTTTTAGATATTATATATCGAATATTTCAATAATTTTATATTTTAGGTCCAAACAAAAAACTATATAAATACCGAAAGAAATAATACAAATATGATACGAATCTAAAATATGAGGATCCGAAGATGGTATGACACAATTTTAATATATAGAAAATGCACTTGGTCGGAAGTGGAGAACTCTGCGGATGTGGAGAGTGAAACTAGGAGTGGAGAGAGGTTGGTGAAATGGTGACGCGGTAGATGAGGGCATTAGCTCTCTGATTGCGCGTGGGGGCAATATCTTCCACACTGTCTTCTCTTCTCTCTCTAGAAGCTTGACTCTTTTTTTTTTTTTTTTTTGGCTTGGTTGGTCTAGAAGAGTCGTGACAGAGTTCAAACTAATTTCCATGAATGAACTTTCTCGGAAGCACAGTTCACCATTTCTCAGTCCAACACAAAGAAACCCATTAAAAGCTGTAAAATATTATGAGAATTATTCTAATCTTTCTCAGATCTCACATTTAATTCCAAAACGTTCATAAAGATAATCAGTTGATTAAACGAATCCCAAACTCAAATTTTACGAAATATTATAAATAAGAAACCATATTTTGTCTTGCATATATGTAAAGAGATTTACCTATAATCAACAAGAGCATCTTCAAGTCAACCAATGAAGTCACCATCATTATCAAAAGTAGAACAATTATCATCCACTTTCCATATTATTCCCCCCTTCCCTGCAAAACCTCAAAAAAGCTTACAGAATCCTTGGAATTGTGGTTACCCACTTACCCATCTGACCATCTCCTCTTGTAGCAATTCAAAGATTCTGAAATTAAGTTGCATCTACTTGTTAGTAAAGCTATATCGATAGATATATATAAGATTTCGAGCTCTCAGAAACATTGGGTAATGTATCATGTCAAGTTACTATCCACATATATTATTTTCCATTATTAATAAAACTTTATTTCTAGAACTCCTAAAACATAGTAATTATAAAGGGATTTTTTTAAGAAAATTTTAACAAAACTTTAAAGACAAAATCCTTGAAAGAATCACACTTTATCTTCATCCTTCATCAATTACTCCATCATCCAAGCCTATGTTGATTGCAACTTTTAAAATTGAACTTGGCGGTCCATGTCAATTTTCTAAAAAAAAAATGATGATCCAGACAATACGAGGGCGAATTTTGGTGGGCCATGTCTAGTTTGACACATAGAACATAAAACAAACACATGGTGGGTAAATTTCAAGGTTCCATGATGAGTTTAAACAGACTCACACGGCTCCTACATACTGTTCTCAGTTGCCAGACTTTACCTAGAGTCCATATAAAAGTGAGATGGTTGGCCTGGGGATGTAGAAAAACTAGAAAGACTACTTTAGAACCCTACTGCCTCTAGCTCAAATGGTCTAAAATATTTGTTTGGCCCAAAAACAAAATGTTCTTAAATTAGGGTTTTGATTACCTTAATTTGAATTAACAATCGAATTTGAATCTGACTAAAATATTTGTCTTAGCTTCATACTCGTAGTCCAAATCCAAATCACATAAGAAACAAAAAATTAATCTTGATAGACTATTTAGAGCTTAATATTAGCAAATTATACTTGAATTTCAAGTTTTCAACTCAAAGCTTGAGCAGGAAACTAAGTTTTAAGGTTGAGCTCTGTCAATCACAACAATGTCAAATCTAAACATATTCAAGTTTGATAAACTCAACTCGATTAATACAGCCACTCAGGATCAATAACCAAACTCACTCTTAGCACTGCTGGACTACAACACAAGTGGTCACTAGAAAGCAGGACAGGACAAATGAAAGCAATAAAAAAAGGGGGATATAAAGATAACACTTTTCATAAGAAAAAGGCTACCATACTTAGTTAAAGATTATAGATCTGATCATAAGCATGCTAATTTGGGGGAGGAGCTTTCATCCATGGATTATGTCAATTATTCAAGCACCAAGATGGTATTTCTTTAACTACAACAAAAAAACATTTCTTATTATTGATGAATGTAATACTACACTCTCCGAGATAAGGTTGTGGGATACCTCACTCCTCTAGTAGAGACTCAGAGAGATCATCTTCCACAAGCAGGCAGCAAAACTATATACATTATTGCGCTCTGATTTCTGACCGCCATAGACATAAATTTAAAGCTGGAGCTTTTCCCATGCCTGCTTATATCTTAAGAGCCTCTATAAGCTTCTCAGCCTCTGGTACTACATCTTTAACAGCATCATTTGAATAAAACCTCTCAGCCCATCCCAACAACTTTGGTGTCTTACTTTCAGTCAGCAGCTTCACATCAGCTGTAATTTCTGCCACCCTCAGCCACCCCAAGAAGCAGCCCAAAGCAATATCAAGGTACCCAATACTATCACCACCGAAGAAAACCTTGCCACAATTGTCAAACACTTGCTCCAACAACAATAACCCTTCAACTATTCTCTCTATCACTGCAGCCTTTGCCTCCTTCCCTTGTGCCGTCATAAGCTCCCCGATTAATGGAAACCACTGCAACCATTTAAATCATGTCAAAACACAGTCAATTGAAGTTTCTTTGGAGATATCACGTAGATACGATTCGAAACGCAACCGATCAATCATATGAAATTGATACAGAATTGACAAGTGTTGATAATAACCAGGTGAACCCGTGAACCTGATTATAGACGACTATAAAAGAGTTAAATATGAGAGGAACAAATTGTGTCACCACCCAATTTAAACAAAGGCACAAACCCGACACAATCTAACTCATTGCCAACACTAGCTAAAGATGAGGAGAACTACCTTATCATCAATAAAGGTTGCCCAGAAGCGAGCAGTGGCGCAGTCGTAGGGATCAGAAGGGAGGATGGAAGGGCCATTAGTCCAGACCTCATCCATGTACTGGACAATATTAAGGGACTCGCAGATGGGCTTATCGGCATGGATAAGAACTGGAATTTTCTTGTGAACAGGGTTTGATTTCAGGAGAGAATCGCTTTTGGCAGCAAGATTTTCTTCAATGAACTCATAGTCGATGGACTTCACGTTGAGGGCGACCTGGACCCGATTGACGTAGGGGCTTGGCCAGGAACCCAGAAGCTTCGCATCACTTTTCGCCATGGCAAATTATCAAACAGGTGGTACTCAGCTAAGCTGAACACAAAGAGATGCACAATTTGGATGGAGATGCACCATCATGAATCAGTAATAACCCGTGGGAATTAAATTTTTTACATGCACCGATCAAAATTGAAGGGTTATACAAATATATAAATTTCCAATGAGTTTGTGCAACTCTGCCTTTAAAAAATTTATTTTCTAATCCGTGTTTGGAAGTGTGTAGCGGGAGCAAATATTCATTGCAACGGTGACATGTTATCACTGTCACGTGGTATTATTATCTAATTAAAAAATTAAATATAAGAAATGTAAATCTCACTAATTCTATGTGTTACTGATTGGATGTAGTGGTTATTAATAGTTATGAAAATAGTGAGATTCACTTTTCTTATTTTTAATTTTCTAATTGGATAGTGACATCATGTGACAATGATGACGTGGTGTCACCGTTATATTCAATATTTACTTTTGTAGCGGGCAAAAGATTTAACTGGTGTGTATCCAGCAAGCTAGTTGGGTCCTACATTTTTTTTCTTTGATCGTGTCAAGATGAGATTTTCCCCAAATCCAATCCCCTGAAATCTTTATTCTTCAACTTAGTCAGTTTTTAACTTATTTTCAAGCCCAACATTTTTTCAAAAACATCATATGAAATGATGCCTTCAAACGTTAAAACGTCATTTTAAATGACGATTTTAAACTGAATTTTTTTTACTTAAAACGTCATTCAAAATGATTTTTTTTTAAATCGTCTTTTGTAATGATATTTTTTAACAAGAATTTTAAACGACAAGTAACATACGTTTAAAAAAAATTGAGACATAAAACGTCACTTGCAATGACATTTTCTATCCCCTCCTTATTTCATATCACCAAACAACAACCTTATGTATCAAACCAACTTGAAATAAATTTCATAAAAACTAACAAGTCTGCCTCACTTTATGTTTCACATCATGATTCACTGGACAAAAAAAGAAAATTTTGATTAAATTTTAGAATTTAATTCCCTTTTCATAATAATTTTGAACTTATTTTCTAATCGAACATAAATTTCATAAAAGCATAATTTAAACTCATATTTTTCAATATAAAAACATATTTGTAAAACATAATTTTAATAGAAAAACTTAAAAGCATGTTTTGATAAAAAGTATGTATTTAACCCAAGCTTTACTAAATTGATAAAAAAAAAAATTCAATATTATGTCACTTCCCATCTCATAAAATCATCCCAATCAGGAGGAGCTTTTCTCCAAACTCAGTCGACCCTAAAATTTTATTCTTAAAATTTGTCTTTTTTAAAAAACGTCATTTCAAATGACGTCTTCATGGTGAAAACGTATATTTTTATTGAAAAAGTCATTAGGTTTGAACGGCAAACTTAACAGGGGGTCAAAAGAAAATTGCCTAAAAACGTAACTTTAAACGACATTTTTAACATTTGTCATTACAAAAGAATGTTTAAAATATTGTTTGTGTGTGTGTGTAGTACATGAATGTTGTGACTAATTTTGAGAAATTTGTTTTGCATATGTTAAAAAATTATGTATTCTAAATTTATGTTATAAGATCATCAAACAATGAGAGTTGACCTACTAAAATGTGCAAAACTTAAAAATATGAAAAACATACTTTTACATTAAAACAAAACAATTTTATTATGACACTGTAAGAAATACAATCTATCAATATTATGATTGATATAGAAAACAACATAGAGAGTTGCCAAGCACACATAAACTCAATGGAATAAAAGTGTCAAACGCATTATCACTTAAATCAAAATAATCAGAAAGTTCTGTATTTGAAACAAGTAACAGATTCTGCAAAATTTGAATCACAGTATACTCAGGATCGAAATGCTCAATTGTTGCATGGTCGATTGCATGCAAACGATCAAGTCTACGTTGCATCTTATCATTTTTACGTTCAAGCCTTGGTATGATCTCGTTATGGTTGGTAGAGTTTTGTGGATCATATATATTAGACGGACGTGCTTTCGATACTATTAATTTATGTCAACGACTGTATACTTCAAGCATACAACGTTTGTTATATAATTGTCGTCATCTTGATGTGGGTTCAATACAAACACTCGGAGGTGGATAGTCGGTCGCAGGCCCAACAAATACGTGTCCAACTTGACCAAAAGAGTGATAAGGGTCGATGAGTTCATTAAGAAACTCATGTTTTTGTTCATACCAAGTTATATCGGTAGAATCTGTGTAAGATTCAATTAAACGAACTACAAGTATAAGATCACAAGAGGTAAGAAAACTAGGTAGAGAATGCTTTATTTTTTCTGATTTTGGATTTTAGCTTAATTTTGTTGTAATGTTCATCCGGTGGAGCAAATCCCTTCCTCTTCAATTTCATCAACTTTATATAATTCGTTAGGTTTTTTAGTCACATTAGGGTTAAATTTGAGTATTTAGTCGACAAGTCCAATTCATCAACATGCTCACACGATTGAAGACCAAAGCAGTGTTAAACAGGTCAAATATTTTGTAATGATAATTAGAGAAAATATATACTAAGATGGATTTACATCCCAACATCACAATATCGCCTTAATATATAAAGGTGTAACATTATGTCCCTTAACTTTCATTGTTTGGTCTGTCAAAAATTACCTAATTGATGTTGACAAAATAAGTAATGAAAAGTAAAGAAATGACCACATTATAATAATTTTAATACATTAAGAATGCAATGCTAGAAATTTAATCTTTGAGAATATAAAATAAAAATTCTTAAATTTTTTAGAGCTTCTCCTTTGGTAAGAATGCAATGCGAGAAATTCACCCTCACAGTAGCT
>CM042193.1:13330652-13364237 GCA_023539305.1 Ilex asprella
GAAATCTGCATGGAAAGCGGTGAGTACACAGCTTACAAAGAAGGTGATGAGAGAATAGTGAAAATATGGGACGTACCAACTTTCTTTGGAGTAACCCATCGTGATGGTACCAGTGCCCGATCGACATCTGTGGCCCACTCTCCACCAACGAATATGAAATGAGTTTTTCAACTATGGCAGTTGGAAACCAACCCAGTGATCAGCTTACCTCCCCGTGGGTTAAAGTAGTACCAACCTTTGTTAGGGGCCGGAGTCTCACTCAAGAAATATGCTGCATGGAACTCAATAGGGGAAGCATCCTCATGATGCACCCTTCTCTACAATTCCAGAAAAGCTAGTAGGACCCTCCAACCATTGGGTGTTAGCCGTCCGGGTATTAATGAAAAATAGTTCAAAATGCCACAGACAAAAGAAGGAATGGGGAGCTTGAGTACAACCTCAAGCATCTCCTCATAAATGACAATATCACCAGAGGAGTCATCACTAGCGGGCTCGCCCTTCTCTGCTTGGCGGCACAACACAGTAGGAGGGATGCGATAGGTGGAAATAATTCAGGAAATATCGGCATCTGAAATTAAAGAACTAGTCAAGTTACTTACCTTAGACCCGTTATCATCACAGAGTACCTTGCCTTTGTGTTTTTTACCGCGAAGAAGCGAAGGATTACCGAAACCACGACCAAGATCCTTGTCATGAAAAGTGCCCGGAATATCCACCCCATGCGCCATACGCTCCACATCATTCAGCCCAGTGTCTAGCGAGGTACCTGATCCCCTCATCATGCCTGAAGTGGCGCCTAGAGAGGCGCCTAGCAAGCTCATCATACCCAAAGGGGCGCCCAGAGGGGCTGCCGTGTTCTTATCGCCCAAAGTGGTGCCTGGAGGGGTGACTGTGATGGCTTTCTAGCCCAAATCAACCAAGGCAACGCCCAAATGAGTGCTGCCCAGCTCGCCTAGCTCATCACCCATGGCGCCCAAGTGGTCCTCACGCCCATTCCTGCCTGGATCAGCGCCTATGGCGCCCAAACCATCACTTGAACCAGCACCCACGGCGCTCGAACAGACCTCGCGCCCCGCTCCGCCTGGATCAGCGCCTATGGCGCCCGAGCAGCTACCCGAACCAACGCTTATGGCGCCCAAACAGCCACCTAGACCAGCCCTCATCTCACCCAACTCAACTCCCATGGCGCTTGGACCAGCCCCCTCCTTGCCCAGCATAGCGCCTATGGCGCCCAATGAGCTGCCCGAATCAGCGCCTATGGCGCCAAGGAGGTCTTCTCGCCCATTTTGGGGGTCTCCTCGCCCACTTTGCCTCCCATCTCCACTACTTTCTTGATCCATGAACACCCAAGGAAAGATTGCTCACAAGAAAATTCGGCTATGGTTTCCTCACAAGTTTCGGCTATGACTTCTTTAAAAAAAAAATGGGTTTCTTCTCCTTATGCTCAAACTCAAAAACCAAAAGCACAAAGTCTTCAAATGTTGTCAAGGAACATTCTTGAAGGGGTTAAAGAAGGTGGGTATGCTCAAAACCCAAGAATCCCTAGTCTTGGGTCTCCAAAGCTCAAGAAAGTTTCAACTCTTAAAACTCCAAGGAAGACTATATTTGAAAATGGGTAAATGAAGAAGAAAAGTACCTATTTATATCCTAGGATTTTCAAAATGGGGAAAAGCCCCAAATTAAAAATCAAGAACTATTTCGTAATGCCAAGACTTGAGGTGTTCGATGAAGCCAAAATAATGCCTTGGAAGAAAGAAGTTATCTAGCGGAGGAAGTCCACAGCCCCAAGAGCTCAAGACTCAAGAAAAATGCCCCCTTCTCCAAGTTTCCTAGGACACGGGGCATTGGGGGGCAAATGATGGGTTAAGCCCAAAAGGCCCAAAGTTATATTGAAGCCCAGTTGCAATTAAAGGTTCAAATCTATGAAGGCCCTGCAGGTAGGGGTGTTCAAATTTTCGACTGGCCGCAAGTTCCTACCCGACCCTACCCTAAAAATCGGCTAGCCGCAACAATCGGGTGGGAATGCGGAAGAGTTTTTGTTCTTCCGATTAAATCGGATAGAAATGCGGAATAACCATCTATTTTCGCATTCCTACCCTACCCTACCCGCATTAATTTTGTATTTCATATTGTTTAAACTTAAATTAATTGTTATTATATTTGTGGAACAATTATAGTGGATTGATGTTCATACTTTCTTGTGTTTTATTATAATTGTTATTGTAGTTATTTTTTATTTTAATGTTATTGATTTATGGTATTATTAAATTGGTGGATGTTATTTAATTAAATTATTAAAATAATCCAAAAATAAATAGTTACAAAAATATTTATCCGCCTTCCTACCCGACTTCCTACCTGATTAATCGGGTAGGAAGGCGGGGAGGAATACTAAAGCTGTCGGGTAGGGTAGGCCAAGAAAAAACTCTTCCGCAAAGTTTCGGGTAGGAATGCGGAAGAACATATTTCCTACCCGTAGGGTAGGGTGAACACCCCTACCTGCAGGCCTAATGAGATCCAAGCCCAGTTAAGCTTTCCATCAGCTCAGCTACAAGAATCCAGAGAGCACTCAAGACCCCTTACTCACATTAGAAGCAGTCAAAGGGAAACCCGGTCTTATGGGGAGCTCCTTAACGGTCACACCCGTTGAGAAGAATCTGCCAATCCCACTAGTGTAGTTTGAGTAGTTGTCACTTAGTAGCTCCAGTCTGTTGGAAGCTAAGTATAAAATGTAAGCCCCACCAACACTTGGGGGGCATCACACTCAACAGAGCTTGAAACTCCTCTTCTTCTCCCATTTGTAATCTCTCCGTCCACATTACTCACCGGAATCAATAAAATACCGGCAATCCACTGCCATTCTAGAGTGGACGTAGGTCGTATGGCCGAATTACTATAAATTCTCTCTCTCTACTTTAATTACTGCATTAATTTCTAAATTACTTGACTAGTGGTGTGCAAAATCGATTTTATCCATCATTAAGTTTAATTATTATTATATTAATATTATTAATTTAATTTCTAAAATATTTAATTTGTATTATTTTAGTTCTTATATAGACGGACAATTGAGTTTTTCACAGAATGATCATATATTGGGTATATGATACCGTCTAAAAAAATAATACATGATCATTTTCGTTAAATGACACAATGAGAATTAAACTAATAAAAAATATATATTTTAAAAATTAAAATTGCTATTAACCTTATATTTGAATTTCATTGTCACTTTCTAAAATAATTAAAAATATTATTTTTAAAAAATAAAATAGTATAAAACGTTTACCAAAAGAAACAAAGAGAAGGAGAGAACGACGACGTCCTTGCGGAGATTTGAGATTACGAAAAGTTGAGCGATGGAAAATTCCGACAGAGTAGACGACAAAGCCAACGAAATAATCGAAGAAGAAGAAGAAGTACGACAAGAGGTATGGAGTTGGGGAGCAGGAACAGAGGGACAGCTTGCGACGGGGAAGCTTCAAGACGAACACCACCCTCAACTCCTCTCTGCTTTCTCTTCCTTTGGACCCCTCTCTCTCCTCTCTTGCGGCGGCGCTCATGTCATTGCCCTCACCCCAAGTACCTCTCTCTCTCACTCACACACACACACACTCACACAGTATAAATATGTATATGTTTCAATACACAATGGTTTTCTTTGATTGATGTTGTTGAAGTTTATGGGTGAGTGTAAAATAATTTGGCTGAATTTGTATGGCCGCTCTGCATATGCTTTTTTTGATCATTTTGGCAGGTGGAAGGGTGCTGACATGGGGAAGGGGAACAGCGGGTCAACTAGGACATGGAGAGATGGTAAACAGTTTACAACCAAAGCCAGTGGAATCTTTGGAAAGTTTTGTTATCACTCATGTTTCAGCTGGATGGAATCACTCTGGCTTCGTTTCAGGTTCCATCTCTCACCACCATTACTTATATGTCCATTGACTAGCTCAAAACTCAAGCTTCAAATTCCCCATACCATTCCACAAGAAAATTACAATCTTGATTTCATATTACACATATATTACACACATTGCCCCAAAATAATCATAAATTTTTTTGCATAATAGTTTGATTTTATCTCATTATGTTACTATGATCTTGTGGCAACAGCTTCAGTTGATTCCAATAGCATTATAGTGATCCCCATTGGATTAGTGAAAAGTCGAGTGACTCGAGTGTTTTGTTAGTTATCTGATTTGTGTGGCTTGATCTTGTTGCCTTTTACTTTGATTTTCAAATGACTTCAAATTTGCTTTTTTGACCTCCTTCAGATGAATAAGACATCAGTGACTTAGTGAGCCCATATACCCATTTCATTTTTTCTATGCTACGAATTGTTATGCATATTGCAACATTATCTTGCTGGTTGAAAATATCCATCAGGCATGGCTCTCCCTGAAAATTGGTTATAGGATATGATGAAAGTGTAGAAACAGTTTCAAAGTTGTTCTTACTAGTATTTTTTTTTTCTTTTTGAAAACTCTCACTAGTATTGTTTCCAGTAAAGTTCTGGTTTTACTATGCCTTAACGTCGGATATTAAGTTTTTCCTAATTGCATCAGCTGTTATTTCTCTAGGTTGTTCTCGCTGTTACTGTCTTCAAATTCATTCAATTATTATTCTCTGGCCTCAGCATCTTATGTTTTGGTTTTCCTCATTGCATCTGTTCAACAATTTGTGATGTGTTCTTTCTGGGACATCTTTACTAGCTTTGACCATTACTTGCATTCATGTCCAGACACTGGATGCCTCTTTACTTGCGGAGATGGTTCATTTGGTCAGCTTGGGCATGGTGACTACAAATCACTTCACTTTCCTGTACAAGTTTCACACTTTGGTTCTAGGCATGTTGAACAAGTAGCTTGTGGCATGCGCCATTCCCTAGTCTTATTGGAAGGTAAAGACAATGAACTGTTACAGTACTTTATTTTGCATTTTTGTGGATGCATTGTGTACTATGTAATGTGTTTGCATGTAGACCTGTAAAGTGTCTGTGTTACGTTCACAATTATTTGGAAGCACTTGCAACTTTCTCATCATGTATATCATAAAGCATTCTCTTTCTCTTATTCTTTTTGCCGGAAAAAAATGGGAAAAAACATTACTAGTTTAGTGGTAAAAAAATTGCTACTATATGATCACCTAGATTGAGTGCTACCTCGCAGGTGTGGGGGATTCAGATCCTGGTCGACTCATAGTTACTTACGTGTTATAGCTATAACATGACGGAATTAAGGCATTTAATCTGAGATCAGCGTGATGCAGGTCATTTAGGAGACCAGGTATATGGATTTGGATCTGGAAAGCGTGGTCAACTGGGTACATCCAATGATAAAATCAGATCATCAAGCGTTCCTCAAATTACTTTGGGATTGGAAGATGTCAAAATTGTTAGCATTCGTGCAAATGGAGATCATAGTGCAGCATTATCTGGTGAGCCCCTTAAATTGTCTCTCACGAGATGAATATAAATAGTTTTTTCTGAGATCCATCTTCAACATCTAACTGAATGTGCCATCTAATTTGCTTTAGTTTAGGAATTGTAATGACTAAACAAGATTTAGTACTAAACTTAATTCATTATGCACATTGCCTTATATAAGTTTTTTCTGTTGCTGCTGGTGTGTGTTCAATGCCCCTATATAAGCCAATGGCCAACTGTACACCTGGGGAAGAGGGTTTAGTGGCTCTTCAGACGTGTACCATCCCCATGGTGTAACTGCATCTTTGTCATTCACCCAGGCTGCACTTGGATGGAATCATGCTTTAACATTGGCAGGTATACATCAGTTTTACCTTGTGACCAAAGTTGTTTTCTTTATCTCTTTCCAAATAAATTTGGTGCATGACTTCTCAAATGACAATTCTTGGATTTTTGAACAGATGACGGGGAAGTGTTTATGCTTGGTGGCAACCACCATGGAGTGCTTAGCAATCCTCAGAAAACACAATTGGTGAAGCGTATGATTGGTAATGCTGGTTGATAACTTGGATGCACAAATTCATGAAATGTACTGGTTCTACATTAATCTTGATTCCTTGAAAATTGGTGACTACGAACTTGGCAACTCCCTTTCTGGCCCCTGCCTGGATCAAAAAAAAGGGGAAAAAAGGATTTCTACTTCTCTGGTTTATGCAGTCTAAGTAATCTGATCTAGACTACGTGAAATTGAAAATGTCAGTAATTAAGATGCTTTTGTTCTATACTTCTGAAAGGAAGAAAAGTACTTAGATCTGGTTCTTAGGGGAACAAATTGACAGATTGGACTGTTGAGAAGAGAGTTAAATGATTGGGTGCTCAAACTGCAGTTTCATAATAGTTCAACCAGCTGCAATAAGCATCCACTTTCTTGTTCATCCTGGTTATTGTGTGTTATATTTATTGAAATCCTAGTAAAAGATGTGCTTTTGTCAACAGAAGATTCACAGGAAGCGATTATTGAGAGAATTCCTGGTC
The DNA here is from genome assembly GCA_023539305.1 of Ilex asprella. NCBI lineage: Eukaryota > Viridiplantae > Streptophyta > Magnoliopsida > Aquifoliales > Aquifoliaceae > Ilex > Ilex asprella. The sequence goes on from CM042193.1 coordinate 13,337,116, forward strand.
TTAGTGGTATAGAAGTTTTGCTGATTGCAGCTGGAGCAGAGCACTCAGCTCTAGTAACAGGCAAGATTTCTTTTGAATTAATTAATCTTGTTCTATTTTCTTTGTCACATTAATATGTCCTTTATGCATCCTTGCAATTGTGCAGAGAATGGATCAATAATGACCTGGGGTTGGGGGGAACATGGTCAACTTGGCTTGGGAAATACAGAGGATCAAGCAAGCCCTCAGGTGGTGATTCTGGGTCACAATCATCCTGTACTAGATACAGCGAAACTATATTGTGGAAGTGGGTTTACATTTGCTTTAAGGACATGCTCTTGCCCTTCTCAAAACTTAGTATAACCACATTCGGCATTACAACCTTTGCTTGATGGGGGAGTTTGACATCATAAGTAGCTGCTTTCATATCACAGGAGAATGAGAATTTGTGGCAGGTTATTCTTGGATGGATTTGCTAGGAAGTCCTATACCTGCAGCTAATCAAAAGAAGTACAATCTACTCATTCCTGTGGTGATCATGGCGAATTTTAAATGCCAGTTTTTTTGGTTTCTGGAGAGGAGAGTTGATTAGAAAAAGGTTGAGTTTACACTAATTAATCATGAAACAAATGCAATCGAAGATTAACTGAGTACAGCATTGTGATGATACTTGAGAATGAATGGCCAAACATCTGTGGTACCTGAGTTCTGACCATTCTAGTTTTCCTTTGCAAGTTGATGCAATGGCATATCTCTCAAGTTTGAAGTGGGCAAATTGCCATGAATGAGATTATTCATGCCAAGTATCAATGACAGGATCAGTTGGTGATTGGAAAATATTGTTCTGTTAGTGAAAATGGGCTCTCATCCAGACATTATGTTGGGCTTTTGCTTCTCCATTGGTTGGTTTGGTCATCAATAAGAATATGGTTGAGGCAATTGACAATTGATTGTGGTTTTATTGCGTGCTCTGCTTGTTTGACTTTTGAAAAGTATTGTTAATGAAACCAATAAGACTACGAAAGGAGGTTGCCAGGCCACAGAAGTTTGCGGTTTGGGATGGAAAGATGCCCGACTCCTGTAGGGGGATTGGTGCTAGAAGATCACCAACTCTTGTGTTTGTCTTAAGTCTGATACCTGTTATTGTAATATTGTTACTTCCTGTGAGATATTCTTGGTTGCTTGTAATTACTTGGCATACATCCGATTTTGAGGATTCTTGGAGATACAATGTTTTATTCTCACTCCAGGTTCTCCTTCCCTGCTGGGAGGCCATGTGCTCTGACCACACATTGCATTTGGAACAGAACCTCGTTGATATTTTTATGCCTACATAAAAATAGTCCATATGGTTATGGAATTATGCAGGAAAGTGAAGGGTGGTCCATAAGTATTTTCTCAAAAAAAATGCAATGATCTTTGTTGTGATGTGGTTCGTTTTAGTTGAAGACCTCTTATTTTGAGTTCTTTTATTCAAAAAAGAAAAAACCTATAGTTTTCTCTTCTTGATAGGCAGGGAAAGACCCCATAGAGGAAAGATAGAGGAAAGACCTTGGTGCAGGACTCACTTCAATAGAAGAATTGGAGTTTATTTCAACAGCTGTCACATGTGAGATCCTGATTGACATTTGTCAGCAGCAGAAATCTTACATCCAAGCAAGAGGTCAGACCAATCCCATTCATTCTAGTCTGATCCAAATGGATCTTGTTGAATGAATTTATCCATTGTTGTATGCCCTACTTTTGAGTTCATTTTGGAAAGAAACTCAAATAAAGCTAGTTACATATCTCATTACAAACCTACCTGAGATCTTTCAATAAAGACAATCACATGTCTCATTACACAGCAAGATTTCATGAAATGTCTCAATAAAATTGTTGGATCGGATCATTCGCTGGATACATGATGTTTTACATCAGTGAAATAAATACAAGGCATGGTACATACACTGATTTCCCGTCGCACATGATGTAAAAAAAAGGAAAAGCCGGGCACCTCACATCCTTTGCCTGTTCAGGATCGTCAAATGGCCTCAATCAAGAATTAGAAGCCAGTAATATCTTTACATGACAATTAGAAGATTATTATCATGTCCATTGTTGTGAACAATTGGGCGTAAGGGATCAATCCTCCATATGCCATCAACAATGAACTTGATCTGTCAGCATTGTAGAATAAAATGAAAGGTCCATCTTTCAAAAACTACTGAAAAAATGGAATAGTAACCAACTCAACGAAAATAACATACCTCATATCTACCTGGATACAGCTTCAAGCACACAGAAAATATACCGGTACTAGATTTCTGCAGCTTTTTCTGCAACATAGTACTATTAATTGTAATTTGTATACAACAATAAGCAACTCAAAAACATCATAAATAAGAACCTCAAGAGGATGAATTATAAAATGATGAGACCATATTCATTGAATGTTCGATAAAACTGTCAGACACTACTTAGGGCATGATGTATTATAGTCAAATCTTTCATTTCATAGATTTATGAAATATATAGTACCAGTGATGCCCACAGCAGCCAATGCAAACATGATAATTCATCTTGTTGTGTAGTTAAATAGAGCATCCACCCAAAATACCTGCTATTTCCTTAATTATTGTTGCTACAAAATCTATCTCAAAACCAAATGACTATGAATGGAGATGCCCACAAGGCTCATGTATTAGAGCATCTCCAACAAGATTTTGTATTTTAGGTATTCAAAAGTGCACTTTTTCTATTTTAGTTAATCACTTTTTTAATACATACTTCAACAAATTTTCTATATTTTAACTACTACTTTTAAATATTATTTCTTGTATCTCGTACCTTTTGTTGGGACTATTAAAGGGAGAGAAGGAAAAAATGAAGGTAAAGACAAATAGTGGACAAGAGAGGTGAAAAATGACAAGAGGAGAGAATATATTACAAACTATTTATACATAATGCTAAATTGATACTCTAAATATAGAGTATCACTCTAGCAAACATGTGTTTTACCTACTGTGAACATCTTCTATTGGAGCATGTTTTTTGCATTTGAATAGTTAAATTTTAGCTATTTTAGAGTTTTACATGTTCTGATGGAGATACACTTAATTTGGGAAGTTTACTATGTGGATGCACGCTATAACAATTCCATCAACCATGCCCAAACAAACTCACAAATTCTTTCTATCAATTCCTTTCCCTTACTTCCCTAAAAGTTGGATCTATCTGTTCCTCTGAGTCTTGCATGCTTTTGACCATGTCTGTGTCATGTAGCATGGCAATAGTAATAACTTCTACAATCAAGTGACCGCTTAAGTATCGATACCCTAACTCTGTGTCACAGTCGGCCGGGAAGATGAGAGATCAATAACTGAGCCACTAGTTGAAAAATAAAGGACAAAACCACCTTTCGTACATTTCTATTAGTCAGACATTCGAATAACAAAAGACCAGGAGATTGGATCTAGGCGCTTCTTTCTCGCAACAATATATGAATACTAAGGTTAGTGTCATACGGAAAAATGGGACGTGTTTGACCTCACGTCTAACCACAAGTTGAATAAGAAAGGAAGAGACAAAATCACATCTGCTTGGCTTGTCGACACAAGTAGGGCCGCTGGGAAGGATATAGATGGGCTACATTAAAAGCAAAGTCAATGCAAGAAGGGTTGAATGGGAAGAACGTGTTGTGGACCTTTCTTTCTTTGGGGAGGAGGGGAGCACCTGACATTCATTTTCCCAGGTACTAGCCAACGAACGAAGAGCTGACTTATGAAGCTTACTAGGGCGAAATGGGGTTAGTTGGGGGGTCCGGGGGCCAGCGGCGAGTCAGTTCGAGATCAAGAGAGATGTCCTCTTCAGATTCTTAGGATAGATTTGCGCTCTAAATCTGAATCGCGAAATGGAATCATAAGCCGCCATCAGTCCATAAGAGAAGCAAGCCACCTTTCTTTGATCCACCTTCTCGAGCAAGGAAGAGAACCAAAAACAACAAAACCTTATTACATTTAGTTAGGTCTAGCCACACGAATCCTTTCCGTTAATTTGGCTCATCCAAGGCCAATTAGTGCACTTATCGGGCTTCAACGAATATGGCACACCATTTTTGCCTGCTTTTGCAATTCTAAATTCTAAATTAGGCTTTCTCTAAATAGTTAGATATGAGTAGCTATAATGGAAGGCATAGGGCACCCAAAATCGAGAAAACAGTGATTTAGGACCCCTAATGCCTCTAGTGAACGGCAAACTGATATTGGTTCATACGGAAGTAATGTTTCCATAATAATATAACGAAGGATTTTCAAATTATACTTCTTGGCGATATCAAAAGAGTAGAAGTAATTCCATCTAACAGATGTATTGCAAGAGGAGATCAAACCTGAGTGGTCCAACCATCAAAAGATCCTGCTAGGAGAACCTCTGAGGCTGAATTAGGCCAAACTATGCAGGAAGTACGAAGAAGTTGTAAAGCTTTAGAAGCAACATCAATCCTCTTCTGTTTCTCTTCCACTATCTTCTGTGCATCACTGCAAATCAATTGTAGAAATGTGATGCAAGTAAATTCAGAAAGGACGTCCAATGGAACGTGTTATATTTAAAAAAAAATTGTGTACATGATTGAGACTGCCATCTTTCCTTCCAACACAGCTAACTTTGCACGTATCATTCGCAGTCTGTCCTGGGCATTCATGGCCTCATTTTCCTGGAACTCCCAAGCATCAGAGAGCTTTCTCAAATCGTTAGAAGAGTTTCTGGGATCCTGATGAGAAATGCACAGGAGGATCAGAGAATATAGACATAATAACCAAACCTCGAGTTCAAAGAATCAGAACTCCACGATTACTTCTGCAGAGAAAAATACTACTACCGCTTCCTATATCATACAATAAGGACATGAACAGGGTCACTCTGTTTAAGTTCTATTCAGCACAAGCTCCCTCCCCGCTAGAATCCAAAAGCACAGAGAAAAAAAATTCCACATCCATTCCAATAAGAAACATAAAGTATTAGGGAAAATATAAGGGGAAGTGAATCATATTTGATATATCAGGAAGGAGCATATGACAGGAAAATTTTATTTCCCTTATTCGTCTAACTCTGATGTACTATATATATTAATACACCCACGCGCACACACACACACACATACGTACATATCAGTGAACATACATGATACTGCATCATATATGTATATCATATATCTGTACAAGAAATGACCATGTAATAAATAAATCTCAACAAATTAGGTATCTGATACATATTCGCACATTACATTTTGTTGCAACAAAAAAACCACAGTAAATACTTATAGTGCATCTTCGAGACACAATGAAAATCCACAATAGTGATTAACCAACTCTAACAGAGCAACAGGAATTAGATAGTCCACCTCCTTTGAAATGTATTCCTTGCCCTTGGACCGCAACAAGCAGAGTGCAGAAGCAAGCTCAAGCTCCAGGTCCTGAAGCCTATTTTGTATCTGATTGTGATTAATCTCTTTCTCTCGGTATGCAGCTTCACTAGTACCCTGAGTTATTGCAAGTACTACTTCTTTTGAAGCATCCATTTCCACTTCCATTCCATGTTCATTGTAAGAAATTTCAGCAGCTGCACAGTGTGAGGGACATAATAAGCCAACATCAGTCCAGGTGTTGAAACCTAAAGGACACTTGAAACTTCAGAATGTAATACCTTCAAAATCCATATCTGAGTAGCCGGCCCGTTGAATACTCCATGTCCTCCACATATCAGGCTTAACTGAAAGTTCTAAACCATCAAGGTCTGAGTGCAAGCCATTGTGGCTAAGCTTGCTGCCTGAATTATTGTTTATACCTTTGGTTGTGGATAATTGATTTGAATCTATCGCATTGTCCAAAGTCATCCCTGTCTTTTACAATTTAACAAGCACCACACATCATGTTTTAGCTTTTAAGCATAAAAAAAAATAAAAAATCAACCATCGACCTTTGAAATGACAGTCGCCTATCCATGGTGATTTACTGACATTAGAAGTAATTCAGCCAACTTCTACTTATGGACTTAGACTTATATTCAGGTACAGCTAAAGGAATAGCCATCTCGAAAATAATATACGGTTGATAAAATTAATTTAGTTGCAAAGTTAAAACTTAAATCTGCAAAGCCTAATTCCGAGATATAAGTCTTTGGCACAGGTTCACTGCATTGGTGCATATTAACATTCTGGCGAGCACTAAGGGGAAATGACAAAATAAATAGGAAGTAATAATCCTTTCAGTGTTCTTGTTCATGGTATACCACGAACCATCTACCCATTTATTTATCTGTTGTGTATGCGAAAGAGGGGGGTGGGAGGGGTATGGGGGGAGACAACCAATTTACGTTAAATGCAACAGAACAAAGTTACCTGCAATGGTTGAGGCTCCAAAATGCCTGCCAGCTCCATCGTCCTTAGTGGAAGCATGAGTAACATACCCTTTTCCCAAATCAATGCCAAAAGATAAATTTCTCTCCTTTTCCAGTCTACTCAATATACCCTCAATCCCAGTATCTTCCTCAGCTGCAATTTCTCTGCGCAATTTTTTCTCCCATAAAATTATATTTCCATAAATCTAGTGAAAATTCAAGTTACTCCTAGTGAACAAATTGATCATCAAATGGCTTTAATATTTCTTCGGTTTATCCACAAAATTGATGAGTATCATAAAGGAGATGAATTGACAGGGTAAATTTTAAAGCAGGAACCTTACAGTGATCTACCAGAGGGGGAAGCGGATTGAGAAGTTGTTGTAAAAGCAGAAGCATACCCGGAAGACCCTTCTTCCTCCTCCTCCTCCTCCTCGGAATTACTCTCTCGAAAACTATCAACTCTCCTTTGGAAGTCCTGAAAATCATAGTCTATTGCCATAATTTCAGTTTCTTGAAGTTTCTTCTCTACCTCATCATCTGACTCCCAACCCAATGACCACCAACCACCCTTCTTTTCAATGGCCTCCACCAAATCCGTCCTACCAGCATCCAACAACTCTCTCTTGGTCGGAAACACGTCAGGCTTCTCCGATTTCTGCATGAATTCCAATATCTCCGCCTCCAATGTAGCGTCTCCGTCACTCTCCCATCCCTTACACCCACAACACCAAGAAGTCCTATTCCAACTTTCCCTTCTTAACACCGCAAACCCTGAATAGCTGCCAACTACAAGACCAAAACAGACCACTTGTTGTTGCCGTCCTAGCCTTCTTCTTTTGGGATTACTGACAAGACCAAGAGATGAAATGAGTGGAAAATTCAGATTCCGAACGAAGAGTGGCGAGACTGTGAAGAGATTTAAGGAGTTAATGAGTGGAACCATTGTTCAGGCATTTCGTCTAACAATTGGAGCTCCCAACAAAGGCCACAGAATACACTGGCGTATGTATCGAGCTGAGCAATGAACTAATGTAGGATTTGTAGCCTGTGAATAAGCGCGAGAGCCCGCAAAGAGAGGAGAAAGAAGACCTGCGACGCAACGAACAATACTCCCATAGCTCCCACTCAAAACCGTAGTTTGAGTAAATATCGATTGCAGATGCTTATATCATTCATATGCTTCATTTCAACCAATCTTTTTCATTAAGATTAACTAATAAATAAAAAAATTATGTTAAGATTAATTATGAATTTATTTCAGTAAACTAAACGATTAATCTTGACCAAAAGAGTAAATTACATAGTTTAAGAGACAAATTAAAATAATTAAAAATTCCGAAGATAATTTAAAACAACTGACACAGTTGAGAGGGTATTTATTTAAATAAATAAATAAATAAATGTTGTTGCTCTCGTTTTCGCATTTGGTAATGCCGTGTATTTGGGAAAAAGGCTGAGTTTCTTATCCTTTACAATTTTTGACCCCATTCTTTGAATTTGGCAGTCGCCAAAAAGAGGTATCGACAATGACATGTCGACGAAGAATTTTTTTTTTATCAAATTTTTTATTTCAAGCGATTTCTTCAATAAGATTCAATTATTTTTCGCTTCAGAATTTCTTCGAATGAGATTAATCAAGTAACTCAAAAAGAAAAGATGATTTAACGAAGATTGATAGAAGAGAAAAATATTTGATTACAGAAGATTGACGAAAATAATTTAATTACAATACTAATTATTATCCTAAACTTACTTAAAAACTATCTCCAAATTACAAGTATTTGTTGGGTTTGATCGTGTTTACCATTTCGCATTAGTACCCCTTTTATAGTCACATTCTATGGACGAGTATGTTACTTTCGACGGACTCTTCCTTCATAGCCCCTAATTGCTCAACTATTATCAGATTTTCAAAATATACATTAATTGACCCTAATGTTCTCTTCGCGTTAACTACGGTGTTTTAGATTTAAACAGCATGAAAACTTCTGGAGATTCCCACAAAATCTGATTTTGTTCTGCAACTACTGTTCAGCGCCTCAACGACCATTAATGCCCTGTTGATAACAACTCTGTTGGTTAGTGGCAATTGTATACACATTCATTTATTTTCTTCCAGGTAAACCGACATAGGTTCAATGTTATCTAGATCGTGGGTCGTTTTAGTACGTGGTACAGGTACGGGTATATGATACGATACTTTCTTAGGTACGTGGTACGATGGTGGTAGGTTTAGCTGGTACGGTATTTTGGGTCGCAATTCGTTTTGAAACTCTTATGTAGATCGTTTTCACTACTATATAACATTATATATTACAAAATATTCATAAACACTAAGTTCGTTACTATTTATCTTATAATTGTGCTTGATTTTCTGTTATCTAAAATAATATATAATTATAAATTTGTATACATGTAATCTATTAATATGCATTTTATATTTGTGCTACATGTTCTAAAACAAATTGATTTAGGATTAGTATTGCAATTTGGGGTCGTCAATTTTGATGATTTGGATCGCGAACCCACCACGTGTCGGATCGATGTACCCAAATCGTGGGTTGTTAAGGATTCAGTGAATTGTGGTAACCATATGTAGGTTAGAGGAGTTGGTCCTCCTACATCTCTCCTTTCCATACCTTATATTTGATTCATTGTTGCAACTAATAGAAAAAAAAATGACTACTAGACTAGATGTTTCAAGAGTCAAATTTTACTTGAATTTTTTGTCTCGTGATGTCAGTGAGATCCCACATTCAATCTCAGTCAATGCACATAATCCTTCACAGAAGTTCACAATGAATAAAATATGGACAAACATACAAACTCACAGCAGACACACAAGTATTATAGACCAAACGACCAAATTTTTACTTCTCAAGGTTAGGGTTTTGTTTACAAAATATACTCAAACTCTCTTGATTACACTGCAAACTCTATCATGCCTATAAATAACATACGAAGTGACAGTTACAAGTCTAACCGTCTAGGCAATGCAAGCACTCATCAGATTCGCCCCCAAGACCTACTATCATGACTGAATTCTTTTGTCACTCCCACAATGTGCTGATTATGGCAGGGACAATTGCAATTAATTGTTGGTTGACCCAACCAACAACTGCCCACGATCACTTTGCATATTGTGTGCACATGTCAATAATTGCACAGAATCGCCCTTCATGACATGCACATGCCAACAATCGTTTAGAACCGCCGCAATTTGCAGTGCACATGTCTTAATTGTTCATAATCACCTCACATGTTGTGCACATTCCTTTATTTCGAGTCTACAACACCTAATTTCCCTTACTTCCGTGTCAAGCCATGCCCAGCCCTTAGCTTGATCTTCCAAGCTAGCAATGCCCCACAATTTGAGCCTATCGGCTAGCCTTGCTCACTTGTGCCCATGCATGAGTTGCCTTTCTCAACTATGCATGGTGCTTTAATCAACCCATTAGTCGTGTCCAATGTGTCCATGCATAAGTTGTCTCCTTCAGTCATGCAAAGGGTTTCCACCATTGATGGGTCCCACCGATTATCGGCTCCATATCTTGGGTCTCGGACTTTGGATTGCCTTGCCTCCACCCATAGCAAACATATGTTGGGGTTATGTCTTCTTTTTGGTGTGCCAAGGCTTAGTGGCATAGGAGTCCTTAGGGAGGTTGGCTTGGCACCCCCTTAGCGAAGCACCCCCTATAATAGCATTAGTAAATAAATCCCTATTGGCAGCAACAAACATATTTTGAGCCGAAGAGTCATAATTACTTGAGTTAAGGGCATAGTCGTTGTATGCCACTTGAGCCTTTGTCGAACCACTTTATAACTCAACCAAGTACATGTCTAAGTCCTTAGAAAACCAATTTTACACTAAGGGTTTATTTCACTAAACACAACCCAATTTGGTTAAGGCATGAGCGCCTTTGAATGAGACAACCACATGTCAATTCCAAGCCAACAAACTAAAAGGGTAACACTAGACTAGCAGTGGAGCGTTCCTTGTTGTTCGGATCTTGATTGAGTCCGACCAAGTTTTATGTTATTAGAGAACTCTGCAAGGATCTTACCACCTTCTTTATTTACTATATTTGAGTTTTCGAAGTACTTTAAAATTACTAGAAAAATATATGTAGAAAGAATTCTTACCTCAAAAACCGTTGAATTATTTTCCTCCCTTGAAAATTAGTACATTTTCTGAAAAAATATGGGTATGAAAGCCACGTACATACAAAAGATCCCAACCTCGGAATTACTTTGATCAACTGAAATTATCAGATAAAGTGTACTTCCATCATTTATAAATTTTATTGTTAAGCAATCAAGTGAGCTATCCTTAGCAAATGAACTAAATTGAGCTCCCTGATCCCTCCAACTAAAAAAGTATGCATATGCTTTTGTGCATATCTCCAAGAAGAATGAACTTAACCTACAAGAAGAATATGTATATGCTTTTGTGCATATCTCCAAGAAGAATGAACTTAACCTACAAAATTAAATGACATTACTAAGCACCAAAAATTGTACATGCACAATCTTATCTCAATAGTTTTGAACCTATGAAACACAGATACGATACACTTTGAATACTTGAGAATACGTACTAACAAAATAAATGGATATTTAGTGGATACTTCAATATAAGAGTAATATGCATAATTTTTAAATTTAATCTTTATCATCTCCTTTTGAATTTACATATAATGCAATACATTAACAAAAATTCATACAATGTCAAAAACACATTGATGTTTTCATTATCTACAATTACAAGTCAAAATAGTCTAAATGAATTTATTATACTAAGGAAGTAAAAACCTCTTTACTTAGTCACTTGAACTTTGAAAATATACCACAATGAGGCAATATAAAATTTTTAAAAGTAAAAAAAAAATACTAATTTTACTTATTAGTGATAAAGAATTACCAAAATATCTGATTATTACATCGGTGTATAATATTAAAAATATAAATTATGTATTATTATAGACGTATCTTGATCATATCCATATTCTACTTTCTCAAATTTTATTGTTTCATCGTACCCAAATTCAATAGTCGTATCCTTCCATCATAAATTTGAACATATTGGATAGCCATAACATCAAAATGGTGGACTCATGTTAATGTCACAACCTGCTTGTATGCTCCATAAAAGTTGGTTTTCAAAACTATATACAAGTAGGGTGACCTGGCGTCTCTATTTTTGTATATAATGTATGCTTTGTATAAAATGGATGTACAAAAAAAAAAAAAACTGTAATACCTGGAGAACAAACTTTCAACTGGTGAATTTCGTCATCAACCTTTTATAATCCTCAAATTCTTGTACTCTCAACAAACACTAAAAGATAACCCAAAGAAGAAAACAAAAAGCATAATGAGAGAAAGAAAGGGATTAGGACCCGTAGTTCTATGGTTAGATCATTGAGAAGCTTTTCAGAATATTGGGAAAAAGACACCACTTTAACTGAGAAATCTGCAAGTAGGGTGATCTGACTTCTCTATTTTGTATATAATGTATGCTTTTGTATAAAATGAATGTACAAAAAAAAAACTGTAATACTTGGAGCAACAAACTTTCAATTGGTGAACTTCGGCATTAACCTTTTATTGTCCCCAAATTCTTGTACTCTCGGCAAACACTAAAAGATAAACCAAAGAAGAAAACAAAAAGAATAATGAGAGAAAAAGAGATATTAGGACCCTTAGTTTTGTGGTTAGATCATTGAGAAGCTTTCCAGGATATTGGGAAAAAGACACCACTTTAACTGAAAAATCTGAGTTCATCACATCTTGAAGTTGTTGAAGCTTATGATGATCAAACAACCCCAGTAAGCCAAAACACATAAGACAATTCAAAGCTAACCTATAACAGAATACCAAATCAGAAGCAAAACATAAGATAATTATAATAAAACAGAATACAAATCGATATGAAAACATTCTTGAATTTTTCTAAAAAATGGTTTTGTTTTGTCCATGAGTTTTTTTTGCAATTAATTGACCCGTCTCCATCATCTGCTTATTTTGTTCTAGAAGCAACGTTCAACCTCTTTTTACTAAATAATGGTGGAATATCTTCTATTAAGCAAAAGTAGCATCTGCCATTATCTTTTGTTTTGAGATTTTCGAGTGATATATGGATTAAATAGGAGAAGCGTAAAAAAGTGTAAGAGTCTCTTGAAAGAAAAAATTGGTAACTTACACAATTATAACAATATTAATGAATTTATTAATTAAAAAAGATAATATTGTTATTCTTCAGTTTGTTAAGCCTAATTTAGTCAGTCAAAAGTTTTACATATATTTTGACATTTAGAAATACTATAAATATAAATATAAATATTTGGCACAGAAGATTTGTGCTTGTAAGCCGGGGGTGAACTAGTCCTCAATTCTACTTGCATGAGTTGCATCATGCCTATCAATTTTAATGTTTAACGGACTTAGTTCCTAGATTTTTTGAACCCATGGATAGATGAGAAGATGTTCACTGGGCTCGTCTTCCTCTCCACAAATTGGGCAAGTGTGTGTATTATAAAGTTTCCTTCTCCACAAGTGCCACTTGGTTGGTAGAGCCCCATCCACTTGTAACTTTCCACATAAATGATTCATTTTGGGGGAAACTAGAATCTTCTAGATGTTCTTCCATATATGCCTCCTGGTGTCTGATATGATGTGGAAGCTGTGGCTCCGATCATAGCTCGTACATTAACAAATGGTGCCCACTATTGATACAGTACATTCCATTGTTTGTATGTATGGGCCCAATCTTATTTTGTCCATTTGAGGAGTTTCACTAAGAGGGAGGGGGTGGGGTGCTATGATTTTCTTAGCAATTTCTCGAGTAAAAAATAGCATTTAACTATTGCAAGTAACAGATATAAACGTCCTACATATAAGAACTATTTAAAAATATAAAAGTGGAATGAAACTAGTCTACTCCATTAAGCCTTCAAAGGGGGCATGTCACATTTATAGACTTTATGGATTGCATGAACCATTAAAGTTTTGTTTGTTCCTTAATTTCTACTCTTTCCTTCAATGAGAAGTTTCACTCTCTTTTAAAAAATGCCGGATTGGTTTGCTAAGCAAATGCATAAATTGGACCCCAATTTGACTTAAAGTTTCCTTTCCATTCGTGTTGAGTTAATTCAAAAGTACAATAAAAAGAAATTAAACCACTAGAGGGACGTCTATAGTTCGCATTTGGACAAAGACAACTGATCGGAATACGAACCGGTTTCACATAAATTTAAATTTGTATTTAAATAATCTATAAAAACTTTACTTTATATCTAAATAATTGAATTGAATTGGAAAAAAAATCAATTCATGGACAAGCCAAATCCCAATGAATATTTAATTTTATGGAAAAATGCCACTTTGTATGTTATTACATCGTGAAAATATTAAAATTCTCATATCACACATAAAAAAGGTCGTGACGTAGTTCCAAAATAGATATTTGTTGTCTTTTTAATTTTGTTTATTATACTTGTCATATTATCTTATTTCTATACATAATTATTTACCTAATATGCAATTTAAGTGTTTTTAATAAAAAAAAATGTTACTCTATTTTTTATAAAATAGTAGTGTATAGAACACATTACTACTTTTTTATTTAATTGAAAGTCAAATATAAAAAAATTAACTTTTAAGAGGATAATTTGAGAATATTGTTGATCTTTTGTGGTGCAAAGTATGATTTACCCTAAATTTTTGTATACAAATTGTAATAAAGGTTACACTTACCGCTTTATAAACTCCTGCTAAACCCAACAATGCCAGATCAATCCTTTCTTCTCTTTACCCTCAGTACTACCCATTAAACCCACCGCCGTCCGTCCTCCTCCTCCTCCTTCCGTTCCCTCCCTCTCTCTTTTTCCCCAAGCGCACCCTAAAGCTTTAATCCCGCTTTCCACCACCAACACCGCCGTGCACTGCGGTGATATCCACACTCTCTTACAAGAAAACACCAACTCTATCGACCACAATGGCGGCCACCGCGGCCTCTGAAGTCCCAGACGGACCAGTCCTATCTTTCATCAACAAGCGTATCCGTGGCCTCCGAAAGAAATACAACCGCATCGTCCAGATGGAAGAGTCTATTGCCCAGGGTAAACCCATCAACAACGAGCAAGAAGAAACTCTCAAGACCAAACCCTCCATAATCGCTGCCATCGATGAGCTTGAGAAGCTCCGTCTACCCCTCTCGTCCGTGGTCGCCGAGGAAGTCAATCTTGCCATCCAACGCCACCAAGTCTCCACCGCCCAACCCACCGAAACCAAAGATCCTGAAGAAAATAACACAAACAATGACGTCGAAAGTCAATATGACTTGGTGGTTCATGATCTGTTGAATTTGCTTTACTTTGGGAGTATGTTTGATGTGAAGTCTCAGAACGATTTCACAGCGACGATGCTAACGAAAACTCACGAAAGAGGGTGTTGTTTGACCTATGATTATGTGACTGATGATGATGCGAATGACCTGCTTGGTGAGAGGGATTTGGATTTAATTTCGATGCTCGGTGGGTTCTTGATTTCCCGGCCAGTGGATTCGAGTTTGTCTCACAAGAATACTTTGCAGAGGTGCATTGAGCATGCAAAGCTTTGGCTTTCAAAATCTGACCTGCCCATTGGGGCAAATTCAGCTGTTACTTGTATGGACAGTTTCTCGAAGATGTGATTTCTTGCAAATTATTGGATTGCTTTGTTAATTGATTGTGTATTTTGTAGATGCTGAGTTGAGGGAGAAGCTGAACAAGATTATGGCTTCGGACTACTTCACGACGACACCGGAGATGAAAGCTCCAGTTGAAGTGGCGGCGGCTGCTTCTGGAAATTATGGGTCTTTCCAGGTGCCGATCCACGAGTCTGTGGTGCCAGTCCAAGTGGAAGGCTCAGTTGGGCATTATCAGCAGGAGGTAAAAACTAGATTTACTTGTGATAATTAGGGATTTGTGATGTTTTTGTTCTGTACATGTTTGATTCTCTATATAAGGCAGTGCCATATCGTGGAGCCAGAAATTTTGTTTAGAGGGTGCACTTTAACTATAAACTTAAATTTTTTTCTTTCACTTGATAAAAGTAACCTAAAACATTTAAATTTATTATATTATATTTGATACTCAAACATTTATTAGATACAAAATGGTTCAACATTGATATATATATATATATATAGCGTATACAAAAAATAAAATAAAAAATGAAACGAGGCTAACTGCAATTATTCACAATTGATTTTGATGAGATTTTATACTTTAAAGACGTTGTATGATAACTTTATTATCCATACTATGGAGAATATCTTTCTCTATATAAATAATTAACTCACTCTTTTGATTATGTAATTTAATCCTCACAATTTTCATAACTTAAAAAAATAAATTGGGCATGTCAAAAATTGGTCTAGGCATTTCCGTTAAGTATAAAGTGTGTCCAAAAATTGATAGTTAATTATGCATAGACATATACTACTTGATAGGACAAGAAATTGATAGATTGGACACAAAATATATAGGATGGACACCATGAAATATAACAAAAAATTATAGAAATATACAGGTAATAATTTTTTAAAAGAAGTTCAGGGTGGGCCCATCCCCCCCCCCCCTGGGGGTTCCATTACTGGCTCTGGGAGTGGCCACATCTCTCCCATGTCCACTATAGTCGACACCAAGATGATACAAGAACTGAAAATTGATGAAATTTTTGGGTAGTATTGTTTCTAGAGTTTATGATGCGTGCATGTGATATCTTCAGCATCCATTATTTTTCATTATTTGATATTTTGCTATGGCCGTTCTGTTTTGCTGATTCTAAATTGGTATACTACCTTACAGTATTAATATTTTTTTTTTCTCTTTTATACTTGTATTGAATTATTAAAGGTCATTATCCATGGCTGTTATGCATTTTGTAGAGTTTGTTTGCTACACTAAAAGTGGATTCTGGCTTACAACAATAAGATGGTGTTTGGTGTATTAAATTCGAATTATGCCACACATGCTGCTTCTTTTAATATAGAAATCTAATTTGATACAGTTGTTGGCCATCTGTGATTCTGGACCCTTTTGTGGAAATCAATTTTGAATGTTACTTGCATTATCATATCCGTTTACCAATTGATATGGTCAACCATGGTTGCTATTATGGGAAAAGAGTGAAATTCATTAGCCCATTGGCTTTTTTTTCAATTTTATGTTAGTTTCAGAGATAATATTTTTGGTAGGGATTAGTGTTTATTTGTCTGTTGGAGAGAATAGTGTGGGTGCAGTGAATGTGGAGTGTCTTTTGAAGATCATTTCTTATCCAAGATGGATGTTTTAACTTAAAAAATGTCTTTAACTTCCATGTTTGCAACTCAAAAAAGAGATAAACGTAAAACCAAGAAAAAGAAAGACCCTTACGAAGTCCTCTTTAAAGTCCACATTCATCTCATTTTTACAATTATAGCCCTTTAGAAGTAAATAAACTCGTATTTTTACAATTAAAGACCTTAAGTTACTCTTTAAAGTCCTCTTTGTTTTTTTGCATGATTGCATCCCATCATTTTTCTTGTCTCCACTATTTACACACCTGATAGGTGATGAGTTCTTTAGTTTTTGACACTATATCCCTGTCAATTCATAAGATTTCAGGATAGTGGCTTATGATAATTGGCTTAATTACTCAGGCATGGTAAGTGTTTTTTTTAATATCCGGCATGGTAACTACTTACTCTTGTTCTTTTGCGAACAAGAAGAGTGCAATTAATTGGTTAAAAAGGCGGGTGTTGTTAAGTTTGCTATTTGTACAAAAGATTTTGAGATTTTCTGCAGTTTTGTGAGAGAGTAATTGAAATATGAGGTTTTAAATATTATATAATATGATTGTATCCATAGTTTTTAAATTGAGATTCGTATCAGGAATTGAAATCTTAGATTCAAGAATCAGGAATCATAAGATTTGACACAAAATTCGAATAATGATGAAAAATAACATGTACATATTTAAAATAAGCAAGATATTAACTATGAAACATTATTGTATTTTAAAAATAATCAATTGACGGTATTGACATGATCACGTCATCTAAATGGAAAGATGCTAGCTTTTATAACACTTTATAAAGTTACAATTGAGTTTGTACCTCTCGTAAGGTCAAGAATGGTAGGATGGAACTCCTTTGTTAGAGTGAGTGCCCCATTGTGATGGGTCACTTCACTCACTCAAGAGAGAGTTAACAAAATAAGAGTAAAGATATAACAAGATAGATTGATTGGATCATTCGGTCACTACCTCTCTAGTGCTCCCCTTGGCTTTTTGGGCTATTTGGGGGGAGGGGGGGTAGGAGGACGTTGCTCATTCCTAATCGTAAGAGCTAATAAATCATTGAGTTAGATATATCATGCATACTAAATCGTATCCTCAAAATAGTCATGATGAAAGATGCATGGTTTTTAACCAACAAATAGCTATTATCTTTCTACCAATGAAGTTAAACTAAAATAGAAAAAATTCATACTGATTTGAACATGTGAACTTAGAAAATCATTTCCCACGTTCGATTGAAAAATAATTTTTTGATGAAAAACAAAAAATAGAGCATTTATTGAAGAAGAGAAGATATGTTAGAGTTTAGTAGCTATTTTTTAAAAAGAAGAAAGGAACAATTTTACTGAGTAGTTAGTTTGCTGTTTAAAGGGAAAAATTTTACCTTTGCAAAGTTAATATTGCCTAGCTGTGCATGACCCTTTTCAATTGTATTTCAAACGACTAACAAGGTATCTTACCTCAGTTCTGTGTATTTCTTGACCAGCATGTTAAGGAGTGGATTGGAGTGGGAAATCATATTATTCATGTAATAGGATATACATTTTTTGGATCCATGGTTTTGGGAGATGATTCTTTGATGTTATATCTTTTGTTTTCTAGGGGTATTTGCTGTTAACCTCAAGTTTAAGATGTATGCACATTTTGGAACATTTGTGCATTCTACTTGCTGATAACATTCTATTTTTTGGAGTTAGGTTCATTTTTGAAGTTTCAGGGCCGCAGGCCATGTGTTTCGATAGATCAATGCCATGTAATGCTTTTTGCTACTTATTTGGTGAAGTGGCTGCTGATTAGCAACTTGCCAGTGACCTAATGCTCTACCATTTGTTGGTCACGCTTGTGGATTTTGAAAGGTTTTTTTTCTTTTTTTTTTGGAAGAGGGGGGCACTTTACTGGTTTTACATTTATTAAAGGCATGGATGAGTGGTTCAGCTGTAAAATTTGGTTTTACAACTGTGAGTTTGTAGGTCCGAATCTAAGAACAGTAACTTTGTGCACAGCGTCAATCTCGCACTACACTCCCAAATAATGGGGATTAAATTAGTTCAAGTTCTTTTATAGACGGGCTTCTCAAAAAGCCACGGCTGACTCCTCAACCATTTCTTAAAGACCGGGATAACTTTTGATTACTGAATGCATAAGTGAATATGATTCTTCTGCTACGTGCACACTACTGAAGTGTTGCTAGGGGGTGAGACGGGATAATGCTGGAAGTAGAAAGCACATGCATAAAGGCTATTGCAAGGTAGTCCCCTGCCATGGAGTAAGTAGGGTTTCTTTTTCTGCTCTGTTCTTGGACACCTTTTCTTTTACATTTTGGTCTTCCTGTAGATTTGGTATAGTTATAGGGACTAACTTCCCAGAAGTTACTCTGGTAAGCAGCCTACATCCTGCTTGTTGCTTAAGCTTCTTTTTCACTTGTGCTTATATGCGGCTGATCAGCGGCACCAATCAAGTCTTATATTGGGTTGAATGAAGGCCTTGTTCTAAAAGTGTAGTGGTTGATCAGTATTTGGAGCTAGTAAGTTTTAATTTGCATGAATTGGATAAAAGAGTAGATCGGTTGTGATTATGGATACGGAAGCCAAAACCATGTGAACCAGGTTATGAGTATCAGGAGCAGTTGTCTGTGGGCTTTATATTTTTCTTTTCCACTCAAAACTTTTGGATAAAATGTTGCTTTAATTCTCTGATTGGTATCTTGTCAGAGGAGCTCTGGAGTCTTGGGATTCATTAGACTTTGTGAGAAGGGGTTCTGCTTCTTTTCTTTGTCCTATTGGATAATTGAAGGGTATTTTAGGTAGAATGATATCCTCCTCAAAAATGACTCTGGAATAATCTTTGTTTCATGCACATCTTGTGCTTGTTATGTTTTATTGGCATTGGTTCTATGAAAAGAAGTGCCATGACCAAAAAGGATTTTTGATGGAATTGTTGGTTTTGTAGACATGGAATTGAATTGGCTACTACTGGCAAAAGCAATAGTGCAGTAATAGGAGTGCTAGGGTCAGACTCTATTTACGTTTTATTTGGATCTTCACTCAACAAGGGCTCCTTGTTATATAAGAACTCCATTGAGTAATCTGTGTAACTTAATCAGGCCACATGAAAAAAGGAGGTTTTATTTTTATTCTTTTTTTTTGGTGGGGGGGTGGCTGGCTGGCTGGTCCATTTGCATCTTGGCAAGGATGATGTGGCATGATCTGACTTCTTGTTCTCCTGATTTGGTTGAATTGTCGTTGCTTGATTGCCAAATGGAGGATATCGATTTCCTTGAAATGGTGCCACCCTAAATTCCATGGATATTAACCCAGAAGGCTTTCCCTCTTCACG
Source organism: Ilex asprella (assembly GCA_023539305.1). NCBI lineage: Eukaryota > Viridiplantae > Streptophyta > Magnoliopsida > Aquifoliales > Aquifoliaceae > Ilex > Ilex asprella. The sequence goes on from CM042193.1 coordinate 13,357,132, forward strand.
GCTTCAACTAATGCGATCTTTACTGTGTCTTGTTAAATTTGTATCAAGTCAAAGATTTGCGGAAACTAAATTAATAGTTTCTTAGTTTTACTTATCCTTGAACCTTCAAATTCTACGAGATATTCTGCAGTCTTGAGGAGGTGTAACCTATCCTCATACTTGTCTTTATTTTATTTTTTTTCCTGAACATGCACGGCAAATATATTTATGATCAATATGAAAGGATACACACAAATGCTGCTCCTATTCAGGATTTAACCAAGGGCAGTTTATATTTCCTTTATTGTTCAAGGAGACAACGACTGCCAAGTTTGGGCATACGAGGTTAATTTGTGGAACTTTGGAAGTGCCATATGCTTTGACTTTTTGATAGGAGAAAACAAATCTTATATTTCATAGAAAGATGCAAATGGACATGAATGGTGGATAAGAAATCCACTCAAACAAGCACAAAAGGGGAAAAAAAAAAAAAAAAGCAAAAGTAAAGAAAAGAAACTTTCAACTACAAATCGTTGACCTTTTTCAACATAGTGGGATTAGTGAATTAGCCTTTAATAGCCATAATGGTTGCCAGGTGATTTTTGAATAGAATTGTATACATCATCAGGATGTTTATTGCCCGAGGTTTTGCTTATCTTCTTCTGCTCATCAATATTCTTCTGTGAACTTATCAATGTGTCTACATATATGTGTTTCATCATTGTTCAGTGAATCTTTATCCCCATAAAAAAGTGTTGATTTGCCATTACAATAACCACTTGTAAATTGCGGTCTCACCTCATAGTCATGTTTAGTCAATAATACTGTTATGAGTTGTATACTTCAAGCCAGTAACTCATATGTTGAATTGTTCTGCCCCCAAAAACGAGGGAATGATGTTTATTCTCGTTTTTAATTTCATGCCCCGCCTATAGGCATTAGAATGTTGAACTAAACGCTTTATAGTGATGCACACTTGTGAAAAAAATTTCAACATTTTTGATTTAGTTTTGGAGGGGTTCCAGAAGATGATTTTATTTTTAGTAATAAGCTTTTCATCTTCTCAAATGTGGAAATTAAGTTGGCTATGTTTTTATCAAGGATGATACATTCCAACACCATCATCTTGCCCTTGTGCTAACTTCCTAAATTGTATATATACATTCTATAGGAAGAGGATGCAGCAAATTTTCATGGCAATGGAGCTTACGAAGATCAATCTAGTCCTGTGGAAGAACCGCACAAGGTGTTGTTTGTACTTCCACACAAATTTATACTTGCTTTTGTTTATATGTTCGACAAAAATGTTTGCCTTTTGCTCTTTAGGGTGAATTGGCCGTTGAAAATCCTGAAGAAGTCCGAGCTCAGTCAGATTCGGTCATACAACAGGCAGAAGTGGAACAAAATTTAGCGGATGTAGAGCCAAAGGGGCAAGAGTATGTTCCTCGGAGGTCGTATCAGAATCAAAGAGGTGGTCGTGGTGCAGGTGGCCGAAGGGGTTATCCCAACGGCCGAGGTGGTCGAGGTGGCAGCAGGGGAGGTGGGGCCTACCAGAATGGTCGCAATCAGTATTATGACCAGCCTGGAAATTATTATCCGAGGAACTCCTATAACGGTAGGGGAAGAAGTGGCAGGGGTGGTAGTGGGAATACTCACAACAACAACGGCTATGCAGTCCAAGCTGGCTATGCCATGGCAGGTTCATGACCTTATAAATCATCTAGGTAGTCTATAGGGTTCTGTTACTGGCCTTTCTGGTGGGTGATGAAAAGGTTTTTAGTTTTGCTTCAAACATGGATTCAATGTGGTTTGCCGTTTACAAAATGAACCATTCGGAATCCCTTTCTTGTTCGATGAAACGGAGAAGCCTCATTGAGGTAAGTGTCATGGATTAGCTTACAAGCTCTATGCAAATATTTCAAGTGTCATAGATTATCTATGACACCACGGAACCTACTTTTTACAAATCCTGCATCCATCGAGGCACCATCGTTCACCTGTTTGCTTCACTAAGGCCATCTCTGCTATGGAATGCACGAGCAGCCGCCCTCTCATTTTCTCTTCCGGTGACAATGAGCTACATGGAAATTTAACCGTTCATATTGTTACCGGGGGCCTTGACTTAATAGCCTTAGACATCTTCGTCCAGTGTATTCTTTCTTACACACGACCCTAGTAAAAAAAAAGAAATATTCTCAAATTCCTTGAACACCGAGGCCCAAAAGTAAACTAAGAAATACAAGCCGTCCAATAATCCTTCAATTTCCTGACATTTTTTTCTCAAAGATCCTCGCATTAGTCTTGCCACCTTGCTTGCCTAGGGTTGAGCTTTAAATAAGAAGAGGTCAAGCAATGCAAGCTTCTAAAACAGAAATTTAAATCTACCAGGTAAAGTAGAGGTGATAGGTTCAAATTGTATAATGCTTAAACTTGATAAATCTGGAATTCTCTCTCCAGAGTATAGTGAACAAAAAACTGCAAACAATCTCACATGCCATTCTATAAGTTACATAACGTAATGTTAAGAATCTAGCCACTTCAAACCCAAGAACAGCTACATTCTGGCATTCAATGTCCCATCAAATACAAGAGTAAGTGGAATTTAACGTATTATCTAAAAGAGTAATGTTATGTATTCTAAATCTGTAACCCAAATTTATATTCCAAATCAAGGGAAATCATTAGATCAGTAGATCTCATTTAAAAAAATTGATGGAACCCACTCATCCAACAGTACCCCTTAATTTGAGATGCAAATTTGAGTTACAAATTTGACGTACAAAGTATTTCCCTATATAAAATAGCTATTATCATGGTGCACATAACGCTAAACGTTGCCAGCAACCTTTCAAACTATCTGCCTAATATGCACAGTTTACCTCCATAACGGTGAAAAATAATGTATTATGTTTATTGAGCAATGTCACTGTTCGTGTTAGTGATGTTTTTCAACCCTTGAGACGATCCCTGGACTAATCAGCAGATCCACCCAGTACCCTCTTTAGATCATATTTCTGTTCTGCAGTAAGTCTCGATGGGAATTTGACATCAAATTTGATCCTCAAGTTTCCATTCTTCCCCTGTTCCTTTGAGATGGGCATTCCTTCATTTGGAAGTATCACCTCATGGCCTGGTTTGACAATACCAGTGACTGGGACTGTAAGATCCCTTCCATCCAAGGTGGTCAGGTTGAATGTCTCCACTGTAAGAGCCTCCAATAAGGAAATTTTATGAGTGACGATCAAATCATTCCTGTCCCTATTGAATATGGCATGCGGTTTCTCTTCTACGACAAAAATAAGATCTCCAGTGGCAATGCCAGGTTCTTCGTTGCCTTTATCAGGAAAAGTAATTTTTGTGTCCTTCTTCCAACCAGGTTTAATATGTACTGCGAACACCTCCTCAACAGTTTTAGGCTTCCTGCAAGAGTAATGTAGGAATCATATCATGATGAATGAAAAGAATGCAGGCAATGAAACACATCAGCAAATAAGAGTAACCAAATTGCCAACTAATGCCAATTGCAGAGTGTTTAAACCAATATCCAACAGACTCAAAATGCCAGTGGATGTTGATGCTCCCCAGAACCATGCGATAATTCAATTTGTCTTAGGCTTGTTGCATGTATGCATCGATAATGATCTACAATTTGCAATTTAAGTGTGTACAGGCTTATGATGCCAAATGATATTACCAGCCTAGACACCAACTACCACCAACACAGAAATATATTCATCATCTGTTATTCATTTGGACTGTTAAGTAGGTATAAAATTGTAACAATAATGGATGACAACCAAGATCAAACTTCGCAAAAATTTGCTCATTCATTGTCAAATTTTTTTCCATTTCAATTTCTTCCATTTTATGGTAGGTACTTTCATTAGCTACTCAATTACAAATCTTATACCGTCATGTAGCCATTAAGAAAGGATAATCACAACTCAAGAAGCACTGTCGAAATTGTTGCTACTAAGAGCATCTCCAACTCACTCAGTAAAAGGTCATTCTTAGCTATTTTGAAGAGCCAATCCCTAAAATTTCACTCCAATCCACTCTCTATCCCACTAGCTATTTTACCAAATTCAATTTTCACTGGACAGAAGTTGTGACCCTCTTTTGCTTGCTATATGTCTTTTTGCGCCAAAGTGGCTTAATCATCTTCATCACAAAGGTGGTCTTCGTCGTCTTTCACCCAGGTATGGATCTCCCTCTCTCTATTGGCCCAAATTTGAGTGGAAACCCTAGTGCCCAAATCTGCGCCGAAACCCTAGTGCCCAAATGTGCACAACCCCTTCAGTGCTTTGGTTTGTGTCGGCCCTCTCTAAACCCAAACTCAACCCTCTCTAAATCTCTCTCTCCCCAGTCCCAAATTCATCCTCTCTTGCCAGTCCAAATTCCAGAAGAACAAGAAGAAGGGTTTTTGTTCTATTTTTTCAATGAACAGTGATGTATCAATATCATAATATATATTTGTGCTATCAAGAACGACTATTATAACATGCTTTCAACCTCTTCAAAATTAAAACTTAATTATGATGGTGATTCTTGATTATTGCAGATAAAATTTTAAGTGATCTAGATCAAAATTTAATCTCGAATTGATTATATGATTTTTGTCATAGTTATGGTTTAAATTGATTATTTGGTTTTTGTTCTAGCTATGGTTTAAATTGATTATTTGGTTTTTGTTATAGCTATAGTTTAAATTGAGGTATATGACAATGAGAGAGAAAAGTCTTATTTATACATTTTCAAAAATATACCATTGAAAAAATATGGCCGTTGAAAATATTAATGTTGCAAAATTCAAACTTCGAAATTTTGATGATACCACGTCATCATTATGGTTGGCACGGACGTGTTAAACTACGTGGCATTTTGAATTATATTATTGACAATTAGTTGAAATTGTTAGCTAAAATAAAGAGCATGGTTGAAATGAACTTGTAAAAATAGCTAGTTAAAGTAGAGAATGTAATATTTAAATATATTTTGAATAGTCATTTTAGAGAACTGGGTTGGAGTTACTCTAACAAGACTAAAAGTTTAGCTGAGGACAATGATGGCACAATAGACCATTTGAGTACCTGATGACAACAATGCATAGTCATATTAAGCTACATCCCTTCCCTACAACCCACACCCCTCTGTCCTCTTCTTCGATTAAGCATATTAAGTAGGTCAATTTTTTTCAGCACATTTTCAGTCAACATCCAATTGGCAGTTCTCTGGAATTGGTATTTTATGTTGAGTGTAGCTCTCCCAAACTTTAACTTGTACACAACCTACAGCAGTAACCTTCACAAAAGAATCAAATTACCTATACTAAAGTTCATATCAAACTTTGATATTCATGTCACCACTTCTATTGCATAGCCCCCACAGGACCAACTTGACAATTGACATCAAACACTTCTGTTCCTCACAAATTTGGGATTAATTTAAGATACCAACTACACCCAGCTCCAATAAACATGATCAAGAAATAGGCGGTAAATGATCGTCGCACAATTTGTTAGATATATGGAATCCATGCCCCGAGATTTGGATCAGAAACCTCATCAGTTCAAAGTTCGTACTTCTTTTTCTCCTCCAGTTCTTATTCCAAGGCATGGATTCCACATGACATGACCAAACGCAGAATCAAGGAACGTTTGAATCACATCTCCACAAGAACAGGCACAATTATTCAACTTCCAATCAACAAGAAAACTATTAAACTATAAATTAACACATATGCGATCATATATGCAGAAATTGAACATGTAAACACAAATAAAGTTTAGTTTATGTACCAAAAAGAAAAAATTGAGGACGTATTTACGTACCCAGAGTCATGGAGAATAGTTCTTGAGATCTTCATTTTCCTTTTAGAACCCTTATAAAGCTCCTCCAAGCTACAAGGCAACTTAATTTCCACCGCCGCCGCCTTTCCTCTATCACCGAAACTTGAACTCCGACGACCACCATTAACACCGTCAGATCCACCAAAAAACTCCGCAAAAATATCATCCACATCACGAGCACTGTAACCACCACCATTTGCAGAGGTCGGAGTGAATTGACCGGACTTCAAAGCTTCCTCGCCGTACAAATTGTAGATCTGACGCTTCTTAGGGTCACTTAGCACATCGTAGGCCTCGGATATTTGCTTAAACTTGTCTTCCGCTTCCTTCTTGTTAGTACTATTCTTATCTGGATGCCATTTCATTGCTAACCTCTTATAGGCTTTCTTCAACTCCTCTTCGTTCGCATCGCGACTCACTTTCAAGATGTAGTAGTAATCAACCCCCATCTCACCTCTGAAATCGTTCTGCTACTGCTATTCTTTCTCTCTCTTCAAAGTATATATGTTGTAGTTTTATCGATAAGGTTCAGAGTCGGTGGGAATTCCGGCGAGGTTGCCGGACCGGTTGGGACTTCGTTGTGTAGGCTAGTGCAATCGCGGATATTGTACTAACATGTGCCTTCGGTGAGGTACTTGTACGGGTTGCAACCGCAAGTATTAGGGATTTAATGAATTATAAATTATTATAATTAAAAAATGAATTCTATATAATATTAAAATTAAATTTTTTATATTATACCCTAAATATTAGTATTTCGTTATTATTTTGGACAGTATCAATGTGTTTATTTGAGAAAAAAATATAAAAAATTTAATCTTTAAAAATATAATTTTTTTTATAAAAATTTTCTCGATGTCAAGTACGAAAATCCTTAAAAAGAAAAACAAACACAAATGGACAGAACTTGGTTTCCCTATGATACAGACAGATGGGAAGTGTTGCTGGGTGAGGTGGCTGGTTTCGTAAAGGTCGCTTGACTGACGTGTCATTCTATGAATAATTTGGTTGTTTTTTGTGGGGTTTGAGAATAATTAGTGGGCCCGGCAGAGTCTTGTTCGCGGTTCAGAATCTGTTTTTGCCGTCACACTTGGCGTTTGGCGACTAGTTGGCATGGATGGCACCACCAAGGTGTTTTATTTTAATTTGTGATTTGACTCTTGGCTGTATATGTTGTGGGATTTGTCTACCGTACTGAAATAAATATCCTATTTTTAAAATTTATTATTTTAATGATTTTTTTTTATAATTTTTATAAATCATTGTATAATTAAATAT
>CM042193.1:13364637-13385390 GCA_023539305.1 Ilex asprella
GTGGGATTTGTCTACCGTACTGAAATAAATATTCTATTTTTAAAATTTATTATTTTAATGATTTTTTTTATAATTTTTATAAATCATTGTATAATTAAATATTTTATTATTTTTATAAATATTTTTATCATTGTTGTAATAATTATCTGTACTATTCTGTTCGGTACAAAAAAATCATCAACTTTGTTAATAATTTATCATATTTATGAGTACTTTTACTATTGTTGTGATTAACACTATCAATTTTTAACATGACACGAACTGAACACAAAAGTAATAGGTCGGACACAAAATTAAACGATAATGGGTCAACACGCTTAAACATAAAAAAATTATATTGAGTTCATGTTAAAATCAAGTCAATTTGATTTTGATTTAATTAATCCGTATATTTTAAACGAGTTGACACGATTTAGTCACAAACTCGACTTAACCCATTGTAGACCCCTTTAATCTGTTTATGACAATATAGTTTACGTATTATGTATGATTGATGTGATCTCAACATTATTACTTATTAGTTCTTACTCAACTATGATAATTAACAATATAATTTTTAAAAATTTTATGACAGTATACTAGTATAGTTCTTGTCTTAATTTTTGGGTTGAAGAATGCATTTTAATTATTTTTATTGATGAGATGTAAGATGTTATTGAAAAAATTATTTAAAATTTTAAATGAATGAGCGAATGATGTGTTTAAAGTTAATGAACAGGTGTTAAAATAGGTCGTGTTATATGTGTTAAACATGTCAAATATGTTGGGTTTAGGTAATCTGTTTAATGGGCAGGCTAAGATAGTGTTTTGAAATTTTTGATATCAACTTAAAATCAAGCCCACACGAAATGATCAAATCCGACATGTTTGACACCTCTAATTGTGATAATTGTTTTTACTATTTTTATTCGGTATCACAACAGTGATACAAATCCTCATAATAGTAATACAAATTCCAGCAAATGAGATAAATGTTAGTACAATACCAATTTTTTTTTTATACCATAAATTACTACATATACTTTTCATTTATGAAAAAAAATCACTTATATGCTCTTCTTTAATTTTTAAAAGAAATACTAAAATTATCAAATTTGCTGATCATATTTGTAACCCAAATAATACAACAGAAAGTATTATTGGCCCCCCTATATGTTGGTGGAAAATTGCCACATCATGCCACAAATTTTGATGAATGGTACAGCTGTTTTTTTTTAATTTTTTTATAAGTTTATTTAAACATAAATTATTGATACAATTAATTGATTTAATCTATCATAATTATTAGATCGGAAGCAAGTCCCACCTAATACGAGATAGAACTGTTAATTTTATAATTAAGAATAAATAATATTATTCTTTTTAATTATAGTTCATTAACGTTAAAGATTTTGGACTTGTATTAATGATAACATGGAATATGCCAATTCAATTTGGGAAGCTTTTTATGCAAAGCTACCAGGTTGGACTGTTTTTGGTCTTTTAATAGCTCGGGGAAAAATATTGATAAATGTCAACAAAATTTATTAGGGTATCTCGAATTGGAGGGTTTCAGTGATTAATATTTTAATTTTTTTTAAATACATTGAATTTATTAAATGTTTTTTGAGTATATAAAAAATAAATATACACATAGACCATTTTATATATCCGTCAAAGAGCATTGCTCCTTAACACCATACAACTATTAGTAGGAGATTCTATCGCACATACGTCAAGGTTGAAATTAAGATCTCATGTCTACGTCGGGGACGAAGTTAAGATCTCATGTCTACGTTGGGGACGAAGTTAAGATCTCGTGCTCTAGATACTGAAAGTAGGTTTTGTTGAGCTAAAATAGTTTTTAAATATAAAATTAAAATTTTGATTGATTTTGAGCCTAAATTAAAGTGGAACTTGTTCGTTCTTTTGGGTAAACTTTCATAGATTCGTGTTTTTACTCCATGAAAAAAATAACGTAATAAGAAATGAATGAAAAAATAGGCTCCAAAATGACTCTCTTAAAGTGTGAAATAGAGTTTATACAATGCGTGATTTGGCACCAATCCCATATTGGTTGAGTAAGAGGTTTTGCATGGATATATATAGGCTAAGTTTGTTCTATGAAATTGAACCCCAATGATACCCCAATTTTATGAGTGGAACGAGTGACTACATGTTATCGGTTTGATCACACACACGCGTGCACCGTCCGCCCACCTCACCACGACTCAATCGAGCACAGGTGGGGATTAGATCAAATCTTATTTTTTAGAGCAAATTTGTTTAACGAATTGAGCATGGATTTCTTAATCGAAAATTTAATTTTGGTATCTCTTGGATTTAAAATTTGCACTAGTTCGAATTATTGTTGATGGGCCAAGCACAATGGCCTAACTCAAATTATAGGTTCGGTCCGAGTTTATAGCCAATTTCTAAAAGATCCAGCAAGTCTAGCCCAATGTGGTCAACCCGGTCATGCTCATCAAACTCAAGAAGCTACATTAGTAGGGGAGCAAGCAATGGTCATCCAAGAGTCTCCTCCTAGCCACCTTGGAGTAAAGGCCATCCAAGATCCTCCTCTACCACCTTGGAGTAAGAGTCATCCAAGAGTCTCCTCTATCACCTTGGAGTAAGAGTCATCCAAAAGATTCCCTCTCGTCGTTTTGAAAAGAGTCAACCCTCATCTCATCCTTTGACCGAGTCTCATAGAGAGCACATCAATCGCCTCACCTGTTGAAAAGAAGTCGTCAGCTCTACCAGAATAGTTGTTTAGTTGCTATTAAGTCACTCAAATCTGTTAGGGGGCAACTGTAAATTGTAAGCCCCACCAACACTTGGGGGGGCATGACACTCAATTGAGCACATGTCTCCTCTCCCCGAGCACATATCTCTCTAAGCTTGTCCTCTTTATTCTCCCAACACTCTTGAGCTAATAAAGTACCCGACGATCCTAGCCATTTAGAAGTGGACGTAAGTCACATTGACCGAAGCACTATAATCTTCGTCTTCACTCTCTACTTATTTTATTGTATTTATTACTCACACTTGACAGGTGGTGTGCAAACCCAATTTGTGCATTACCAATTGTTTCTTCCAGTTCCAATTTTATATTGTATCTATTCAAGAGTGAACAATTATTGAATGGTGTCTTTTGACTGCATGTGTTTTCTGGGTTGCATCTTTCGCATGGTAGCTGTCCGGAACAGTCACCAGTTTGTCTATATAAACTCAAGTTCATTATTATTTTGCATTAATCATTTTTTTGGAGTTAAGATAGACATTAGTACATTACATTTCAACATTAAAGTAATCAGTATTTGGAGAGTGCACAACATAATTTCTAATTCGTTAGGCGAGTAGATTGAAATTCTTCTTCTATTCATGTGAATATCATTGTAGCCCAGATAGACGCTTTGATTTCCATAAGCATTATGTGTGATGTGAAATCTATCTTAAAAATATAGTGTCAAACACCAGCATTAATCTATTTAAAGTTCAATTACAATTTCAATTTTGCAAACGGATTGGTTTATCTAATATTTAAGTTACAAATTTATTATATAACTGCTTTTGTTAGTATTTATAATTATTTAGTATTTGTAACTGTTGGTACCTGTAACTACTTTGTTTTTATTCTAATTGAATGATACAAATAAAAAATCTCATGATTTTAATGTTTCGTTTTGTTCGAACTGCCATAGTCAAGAGCGGATCTACTAGTGGGCTGAAGTGAGCTGTAGTGGAGATAAAAAAAAAATTTACTACTAGGTACCAGCCCAACTCCCCCAAAAAAATTACCACTATATTTTTCTCCCAAATTGGCCCAGCTCAACCCAACCTAACCCAACCCAACCCATCCAACCTAACCCAACAGTTCCCTGCAATACACAACGATTCCCCAGCGGCTCTTTGCAACACAGGCTCCCCAGCGGCTCTCTGCACACAGGCAGACCTCTCTCTTCTCTGATCACTTCCCCAAATTCTCGGTGACAAGCAACGACTCTACTCTATGAAAACATACAGGCGACGAGTCAGGCGACAAGTCACTTCCCCAATCTCATTTCTCTCTCTCTTCAACGCATCAGATCCCTCTTTTGCTCAACGCATTAGATCCCTCTTTGCTCCAGCGGCTGTTTCCTCGGTGCAAGATAAGTTTTCACATTTAAATCTTCTTTGATTCTGTAATTAGGGCTGTTAAATCTTCTCTAAGTCTATGATTCTGTAATTAGGGCTGTTAAATTTTCTCTGAAAAGTGAATTGTAAATTTTTATGCTTTTTGTTGCAATTGAATTGCAAATATTTTCTGAAAAATGAGTTGAGTCCGTATTTTTTTCTTGCCCCTCTCTCTTTGTCCGTAATTGCTTTCTACCAAGTATACAATTACCTTATTATAAATCAATACCTCTTGGAACAAAGTAGCATCTAATATTAAGTACAAGCTACACATGGAAAAGAGATGGGCTAAACAAAAATGGCTATCTTTTGTCCAATGAAAGAATAAAATTGCAGACATTGTTGTAGGAATCATTCTACTCTTATGAAAATCTGCAATAAATGCCCCATATGTCTTTCTTCCAAAATCAATATATTCTGATTCTCTGACTATATTTGGTTGTGGTTATGCTCATAGAGCAGTGCTATTTTGGGGTAATGGTAAAAACACTAGCCTATGGAAAGATCCCAGTATCTTTTTATAACAAAGACTATGAAAAGTCATCCATAATTCAGTGTTCAACAATTGCTTTTGAATGGTTAGATTAGGGATCTACACGTATTACAAGACTACTTTGATCAGTGTTGAAGAAAAGTCCTAGCTAAGGTTCCTAATATGCACGAGATGATATTATGTCATGCTCAAAAATTGAATCAAAAAGTGAAAACCGACTATTTGGTGTCTAATGCCCATGTAACTTTGTTACTAGACTTCAGATCTCACCTTTGGAAGAATTTATAAAATTTGGCATCATGAACAACTCAAGCTATTCAGGTGGAACATGGCGTCCAATCTTACTTTAAAGACAAACCTTAGAACACTAGTCCTATTCCAAGAACTCTGTTTATCGTGTAGTACAAGAGAAATCTTACAAACTTGAATTTCTAAAAGGTTCTTTTTCTAGGAACAATGGTTCATCTGTAATTTCAAAAGATTAAATCTAGGCTATGAGTATTGTAGCCAGCTTATAAGCCTGATAACTACTTTATCTACATGGGAGTGTTGGAGTTCTGCATTACAGAACTAATGTCCAATAATGTTTAGTGTAGTGTTGAGTCCTTTAATTTTGTTTCTCTAATTTTCGACCATTCTCTATTTTATTAGGATGAAAAATCATAAACGAAAAAGAGCAAAAATAATTTTTTCGTTCTTCAAAAAGAAAAGTGGAGAAGAAATATCAAATTCTAGTCTTGAACCTTTGAGTCTAGTAGAAACATCAACAAGTGTTGATGTTCCTATGATTCCTGCGGCTGTTGAACCTCAAGCTCCTCAACCTCAAACAAAAGTTTCAAGGATTCTTTTTGATGAGAATGAACTTGAACGAGATCCCGCATTGCGTATTCCGATATGAAACATCCTGCTTATAATCAAGATGAAGTTAGACGTGCTTATATAAAGTGGGGGCCAAATCAACCTATCTTGGCTGAGTATCTGAGGACTAAAACTGGAGTTCAAAATCGAAAATTTCAGAAAAGTTGGTACCAAAAATTTTCATGGCTAGAATATTCTATTTTAAAAGATGCGGCATTTTGCTTTTCGTGCTTTGTTTTTCAAAGTCGTGAACCTCTACATACTGCATTTACCGTTGATGGTTTTAGTAGCTAGAAGAGAGTGAATAATGGGGTCAAATGTGTATTCTTGTCACATATAAGAGGTCCTACTTCCACACACAATAATGTTGAGAAATGTTGAGGCGTTGACGAATATATCAAGGCACATTGATAAAGTTATGAATGTTCAAAGTTCAGAAGAAATAAAGAGAAATTGATTGCGTCTTAAGGCTACCATTGATAGTGTTCAATGACTTACTTTACAGGGATGTGCCTTGAGAGGTCATGATGAATCTGTGATGTCAAAGAACCGTGGTAATCTAATTGAGATGATTAGTTTGATGACAAAGTTGAATGTTGAGATAAATGATGTTGTCTTAGAGAAAGCTCCAGGAAATGTAAAGTATACGTCTCATATGATCCAAAAAAGATATTTTGTATATTCTAGCTACTAAAGTAAGAGAAAAAATCCGTGAAGAAGTTGAAAATGCCAAATTTTGTATTTTGGTTGATGAAGCAAAGGATCCATCAAATAAAGAACAAATGACAATTGTTCTGAGATTTGTTGATGTTCAGGATTTTTTGCAGGAGAGATTTTTTGAGATTATGCATGTTAAAGATACTACTTCTTTAACTCTTAAGAAGAAAATATCAAAAGTTCTTACTCGACACAGTTTGCACATTCGAGATTTACGAGGACAGAGATATGATGGTGCTAGCAACATGCGTGATGCATTTAATGGATTACAAGTTTTGTTCCGCAGTGATTGTGAGTATGCATACTATGTTCATTGCTTTGCTCATCGTTTACAACTTGCATTAGTTGCAACTGCTGAAGATGAGATTTCAATATGATAATTCTTTTCCAAATTGACATGCATTGTCAATCTTATTAGTGTTTCTCCTAAGCGTCATACAGAACTGCGATCTGCCCAAACTACTGAGATTGAAAGGGGGATAGCTAGTGGTGAACGAGATACTGATAAAAGGGGCTAATCAGATGGGCACTTTGCATCGAGCTGGTACTACTCGTTGGAGCTCACATTTTGAATCCATTTGTGGTCTGATAGATATGTATGATGCTATCATTAGTATGTTTGAATGCATGGTTAATGAAAGATCTTCAAATACAATTCGTGGAGAAGCTGGTGGTTCTTTAATAGCAATGAAGTCCTTCGATTTCATATTCATATTGCATCTTATGCACAAGATTATGAGAATTACGAATATGCTTTGTCGGGCATTGCAGCATAAATCATTAGATATTTTAAATGCAATGAATTTAGTCTCATCGACAAAATCATTGCTTCAAACCTTCCGAGCAGAAGGTTTTGATTATCCCCTTGACCATGTGAAATCAGTTTGCATGAAATTTGATATCGACAGACCTGATATGAGCACTCAGTACAGAGGGGCAAGACGTTCATGTCAACAAAATAATAACATTACAGTTGATCATCACTATCACACGACTTATTTAATGCTACGATTGATCATCAGTTAGAAGAGTTACATAGTAGATTTAATGAAAAGACAATGAAATTGCTTATGCTCAGTTCTGCTTTAAATCATCGGGATAACTTTAAATCTTTCAATCCTGATCATATTTGTTTACTTGCTGAGAAGTTTTATGCAGCTGATTTTAGACAAGACATGCATCATTTGAAATGTTAACTGGATCATTATCAATTTGATGTGGTTCGCCATAAGAGGTTTCAAAGTATGTCTACAATTTCAGAATTATATCGTGGTTTAGTAAAAACAAACAAGACAGAGTCCTACAATTTGATTGATAGGTTGATTCGTCTTACTTTAACTCTTCCCGTTTCTACGACAACTTCAGAAAAAGTATTTTTAGCCATGAAATATGTCAAAAATACTCTTTATAATAAGATGGAAGATGAGTATTTGACTGATTCGTTAATTGTCTACATTGAAAGAAAAATAACGGAAGCAATCGATACAAATTCAATAATAGATGCCTTTTGTTCTAGGAAAGATCGAAGAGTCCAATTTCATTAGTAAATATTTATGAATTTACATTTGTATTATTGAATATATGTTTATGAGTTTAAATTTGTATTTTGTTAGGAATGTTTAGCTTAGCCCCCGCCCTGGCCGGGAACAGCTCCTCTGCGGTAAGCACCAACCGCATGACATGCAGTTTAGTAAAACGTCTCCGTTTTTGTGTTTTTTTGGTTTTTTTTTAAAAAAAAATTGGGCAGAAACGGTGTCGTTTCTGTACGGGGCATATCAAAATCAGCAAAAAACCCATCTCCCACTTCTTCTTCGTCAATTAGACCCATCTCCCTCCTTCATCGATCCCAGCTCAGTCTCCCCTCCTCCGACGATTTCAGGCAACGGTATGTGGCCTCTCCCGCCAGACCCATCTCCCTCCTTCATTGATTTGGTGAAGCAATTTGAGGAGCTTGCTAGTTCTCAGGTATTTTCTTTCAATTCATAAAATTAGGGATTAGGGTTTTGATTCATGAAATTAGAGATTTGGGTTTTGGATTTAGTAAATGCTGGGAGTTGATTCAAGCATTATCAACCGCATTATCAGCCGCATTGATTGTACATGAAGAAGCTGAACTGATGTTCATTTTTATGGTAAATGATCTTGTTTCTTCTCTGTACTTGAAGTTTTCATAGAAATTTGCTTCATTAATGTTGCTCAACAATGAATAAACAAGAGTTCAAGAATTAAAAAATGGACATTGTGGGTTGAGCTGTAGTCTGAACCAGTAAAACAAGGTAATTTATTTTCTACTAAGGGAGAAAAATTAAATTTGGAACAGTTACATTTAAGTTGTTTTCTTTTATCCTCTTTTTCGTGTCTTCTACATATGCCTCTCTTACTGGTTGATAATGCTTGAATTTATTATCCAGGAATTGCGTCCACCAATTTATTATCAATTGTGTCTAGGAATTGTTCTGCTAAGTAGCTGAGATTTGATAATTTGTGAGGGGCAGACTTGCTGATGTACTGGATTGGTAATGTGCTGGTTTGGAAATGGAAGAGCTCAGAGCTGCTGTGTTGAAGCTGGAAATCCAGGTTTTGGGCTTTCTGTAGGCAGTTTGTGTCCTCCAGGCAATCTATGTTTGCTCAGACCATGGGTTGCTGATTGGTTAGCATGAAGCTCTTCTCTGTTCTGGACTGCATTGCTTTGCTTTACAGTGAAGGATTTCTGCATTGTGAGGCAGAATTTGTTCCATATTTTGAGGAGCTAAGCTGAAGGGCAGGAAAACTTGATGACAGTTTTGTGTACAATTTTTCTGTTTTGTCTGATAAAACAGTTACTGTTATACTTAACAGTTTCGGTTGTTTTGCTTCTTTTAATTTTTGAGTTTCAATGAATAAAATTTTCTCTTTTCTCAAACATCATTGCATTCAAGCATAAAAGATGTTAAGGTTGTGTTTTCAAATGTGTTGCCAGTTCTGGATTATTTTCTGCTGGACTACATTGGACTGTTCTGATTTGTCTCTGTAGTACTCCATTGATCTGGAGCATGGAGTTGGGGATGCAGGCATAAGTTTTTCAGACTTAGAGGGTGTATTGATAGAACTTGTGTTGATCGAACTTGTGTTGTGAATGAACTTATGCGTTTAATGTGAATGAACTTATGGAAAATCACATTCATTAAAAAGATCACATTCATTATAAATACAACAAGCATCCTTACAATACAAAATGATCCAACTAAAATAAATGGTTCATTAAAAATACAAAATGATCCAACAAAATGATCCAACCATCCTTTCAAGTATTGATCCTCCAAGCATCATTACAAGTTGAATCCCCCATTCATGAATAATGATTCAACGTCATGTAAAGATTGCACATGTGTCAAATCAGTCGGAGTACCATACATTAATAAGAAGGAGCCAAACAAAGAAACTTGATACATTTGTGAAATAATAAAATTAACAATAAGGTAACATAACGTTATACTTTGTACACTATTTAAAGCTTGAGAAGACATCGAATGACCATATGCTGATGTACATGGGTTACTGAAACCTTGAACCTGGAATACAAAAATACTTACAATTATGTTTATAAAAATATGAAGTGAATAAAAATATGAAGTGAATTAAAAATATGAAGTGAATAAAAATATGAAGTGAATTATACGATACCCTTGACATATGTGATTGCTGAGAAGCTCTCTTTTTTTTCTTCGTTACTTTCTCATGCCAAGATTTTAGTCAACCCCAACCTTGTAACCACCTTCTTTTCTTTTTAAACCTTTAACTTGAACAAGGGTTGGGTCAACATTTTCTATTCCACTTGGGTCAACATTTTCATGGATTGAATCATCGTCACCATCACTAATTGATTCATACATACTATCCACTTGTTTGAACATTTCCTCAACACCACGTGGCACCAATTGATATGCAGGTTGAAGACCAGAGCATCGAGCAGCTAGTTGTACCATTCTAGGACAAAGTTGCCTGTAACGTGATGCCACCATTAACTTGAGATTCTCTTCATTTGACATTAAAATAGGGGTTGTCCTACAACTCTTTCTTGCATATCTTCTCCATCTCTTACATATGTATTGTTCAGGAATTTGCTTAATATTCATCATGTCGAAGACTTTAAGTGCATGACCACATAATATTCCCTCCATTTTAAACTTCCGATAGCTACAATTGACAATCTCCTCAATAGCCTTAACCAAGACCAAATACTCTCTATGTTCATCATATAATCGAACCACAAATTGATGTCACCCATCCAATACATCACATGGTGTCGCAATAGCATACTAAAAAATATCATATTCCTCTTGGAATAGCTCAAACATAGTAGGAGTGTACAATTGTCCTGCTTGCACTAACATTGGAGCTCTTTTTAACTTCAATCTAGGTAATTTTTGCCTAGTTTGGTATTCTGAGTCTGACTCCTTATACCGCTTATCATGCACAACTCTTTCAAAATGTGCAAAGAATTGAACAATGTCATGGTCTGGCTTTAAGTACTTCCGTAAGGCAGCATTCAAGCTCTCACTCAATTGGGTGTTTCTCATTCCTGCAGTGAAAGTCCTCTTCATGTACACATGCCCCCATTTCTCTCGCAATGCCCAAGTGGCTTTCATCCACATATTATCATTCAAATTATACTCTACAAGCAATGATTCCCAAGCCTCAAATAATTCATGCTCTTCTTCATATCCATACACACAGTCTTTAAATCGAGCAGGAAAATGTGAATCATCGTTATATATGTTCCTCAAATGTTTCAAAGCATTTTGACAAAGATGCCAAGTACATAACCCATGGTATGTCTCTGGCATGACTATAGAAATAGCCTTAGCCATTGCTTGATCTTGGTCGGTGAAGATGGTAATAGGATATTTCCCAGACATAGCTTGTAGGAATGTCTTAAATAACCACTGAAATGGTGCTGCCGTTTCATCATATAATAATGCAGCTCCAAATAACACTGTCTCCCTGAAATGATTGAAGCCAGTAAAACATGCAAAGGGTCGATACTCCTTGTTCGTTCTGAAAGTAGTGTCAAATGAGACAACATCTCCAAAGTTGCTATAGTCAATAATCATCACTGGGTCGGCCCAAAAAATATTAGTAATATGCTCCTCCGCATCCAATTGCACTCCATAATAGAATGATGGATTTTTCACTGTTTCCGTTTGAAAATACTTTAACAAACTACCCGCCTCACCATACCTCAAGTCTCGTTGTCTCCTTTCACGGAGGTAATTCTTTTGGTTTTGACGAGTAAAACCAAGACTTTCCTTTCCTCCAGACTGAGTACTGAAAAGATCATAGGAAGCCTTAAGTGACAATCCACAATTTGCTGGCATATCAATATTAATGGCTTGTGCTGCAGTAACCTTCCGTTGAGATGACATCATATGCACACGTTCTGCAAGGTGCAAAGGATGGTTGTGGTTGTCGTCCCACTTCACCACAAGAAATTTACCAATTTCTCTATTAAGAGATATGCACATATGAGCTTGACAATTTGTTCTTGTCTCTGCTCGAGGCTTTCTTATTTGACACTCTCTTTTATCACGACCCCTTTGACCTTGTTTACAACAAACAAATTTTCTGTAAATGACAACGCCATCTTTCAAATTTTTATTCTGGAAATCTTTCCTCACGCTAAATCCCACAGACCCTCCATAACTATTATAAAACGCATAAGCATCTTCCTCCGCATCAAATTGCATACCAACATAAGGTATATTATCAGCCGCATTAACTCCCAAATCATCCATCATAGTATCCTACGATCAAAAATTTAATTGATTAGATGAAACTTGCAGTCATAGATGGAAGTACATGTCATGTACATAAGGTTACATAATTCTTAAAAAAATTAATCATTATTCCATTAACAAGCCAACAAGAAATAAAAATACATGTACAAAGAAATTGGCATGAAGTTTTATGGCTATGGAAAACATGTACAATTGTCATATTTTTGTAAAACCAAATCAAATAGAGAAACCATAGCAACAAAATCAAGCATGATAAAAATCTAGGAAGGCTAAGGTGGTGTCAGAACTCCATGGGCAGAGCTAATATTGGTACTTTTTCCTAAAATACATAAATAATTGATAAGCCAAACCAAATCTCATGTTTCAAAATCTCAAGACTACATTGAATCGCCAATCATAGACTTTCGGAACCCATGGAAACAGAGGAAACACAATGAGTATTTCCATTTCAGCTTCAATTCGACAAACCCATCGCCTCTCAGGTTTGTTTACTCAGGATGTATTTGACTGGAAACAGAAAATTATTTGTCTTACTTACCAAAGAAAAAAAAGCCTGAAATTCTCTTCTTTCATGTCTTTCCAACAAAAATGGTGCATAAACATGCTATTTATTCCGGTGTCATGTCAATCTTATTGGCAAACAACTTTTTTACTTTAGAGGATAATTTAAAGCCAGTGGCATAGGTTGACTTGGGATTTCTCAAATTCACTGCTACATTTGGATTCGATTAAAGTTTAAAAGCAATGAAAGAAATATTTCAGCTTGTTAAGCTACTGAAATTTTATACTCTTGTGTTATTATATAGTTGAACTGTATCCAACCATCAGCCACGACAAATTTATCGTTTTGAAGAAGAGCATGAAGAACACAGACCAACAATGCAGCACATTTAATGGCTACAAATGGATTTAAAGGTCAAGACAATGAAAAAAATGGACTATAGTTCACCTTGTTTTAGAAAAGTGGTGTATTTTGATAAGGCTAATCTGTAAATTCTTTATTTTCATTGAATGGAAATTTGCATATCAGGTTCAAAAAAAGAGACTTCTAATGCAATTACATGACCATACTCAAGTGAATAGTTACAAAATACTGACATTGTGTGCATTGTCAGACAAGAAGAAAGACATTAGCTTCCTCAAAAACTTACCAACTACATACCCAGAAAAAATTTGCTGAATAGAACCCAAAAAAAATTACACACAAAGAGCAACAGAAACAACATACCCTCTCCAGCTTTGAGAAGCTTGAGCAGGAGAAGAAGATGGAGAAGACGGGAGAATCAAATCGGACAAAGAAGAAGGTGGAGAAGTTTGAGCTGGAAAGGGTATGTTGATCGGCGGGAGAACTGGACACTGTGAAGAAGCGGAAAGAAGAAAAAGGCAGGCTAAAATTTAAGGGACTAAAACGACGTCGTTTTGGTCTAAGATTTAAAAAAAAAAAAATCCAAAATGCCGTAAAACGGCGTCGTTTCATTTAACCGCATACTATGCGATTTTTAGCCAACCGCAGAGGAGCCGCTCCCCTGGGTGCAGATCGTCTGCGGCTAGCAAATAACCGCATAGCATGCGGTTTAATGGAACGACGCCGTTTTACGGTTTTTTCGAATTTTTTTTAACCCATGGACCAAAAACGACGTCGCTTTTGCTCCTTCAAAAATTCCAGATCGTCTCTCTTCCTCCCCCTCTTTTATGTCCTTCAAATTACCTGAGCTCTCGCCCTTTTCAAATCTCCCATTTGAACAAAACTTCAACTGCAACGCAACTAGGCAGCAGCACAGCTCCAACTTCAGGCAGCTCCGGCAGCGTATGTTCTCCTCCCTTTCTCATTTCTGTCTGTCTCCATTTTTCTCCTTCTAGCAAATATCTTACACACATTCCCCTGCCCTCCACCTGTTTGAGAAAATGCCAGAAATTATTTGGTAAGCTTGATTTCTGTTCTGAAATTAAGTGAAGGTTGATTGTGAAATTATGTAGGATAACAGATTGCATTTTTGGATGATATGATAAATAGTGCTAGAAATATAGTGTGTTTGTGGTTTTGGTTAAGAAGGGGATGTTGAGGCCTTTGTGGTTACAGTTTTGAAATGCAATTTGGAAAGAGTTATTTTTTTGAAATTGGTTTCATTGTTGTCAGTCAGTTTGCTTGTTTTTGAAGGATGGATTTCTGGACTTGGTGTTTAGGTTAGGTCAAGGCACTATCTTTAGTTTTTGTTGGCTGTCATTCAGTCCATGAGTTATCTGTTGTCAAACTCTGCCTATATTCTTTTTGTTTTGTGTGTCCTTAACTGATGGTGTTTCTATGTGCTCTTTGCTATTTGCACGACTACTTGCAAGATTTCGTGGTGAGACCAGTCAAAATTTACTTGACGCCCATTTTTGTGCTCATTCTGTCCAATTTCTCTTGTCCCCAGTTTTGCTCATGGCAATGACAAACATAATTTTCAGTTGTTGCAGACTTTCTCTTCAAGCAGCAATACTTGTTGTCATTAATGGTAGCTACTCTTTCGCAAATGAAGTGCTGACATGAATATTTAGCCATGATGCATAAATCTTACTAGTCATATATTTAGCTAGTTTTGAATAAACTATTCTTTGCATCTACAATTACTTGCATCTCATTTTCGGATGGACATTTGGCATCTATTTTTCCAACATCCTCCCTTGTACTTCTCAGAAGATGCATAGCAAAGGATTTCAACAAAACTATTGTCATCTTTGCTTTTGGGTTACTAGTGTTACCAACTAAAGTTAAAGAGGATAAAAATGTGATGAATGTCATCATCATTTTTTTATCAAATAAGGGAAAACAACATGGTCTTTTGCTTTTAGAAAGCACTGTTTTATGGTTCCCTCCTCCCTCTGCCTCATTTGCGTCTTTGTTTTATTCTATACTTGTTCTGGGAAAAATGGTTTTGTCTGAAAATGTTTTCATTGCAAAGTAGTTTATATGAGAAGCCATGTTGATCATCCCTTATCCATTGCTTACCTGTTCCCCTTCTGATTAGAAAATTCATTGTGAAGTACCAATAATTTGGTGAAATTTCCATATCATGGTTCATCTACTTAGTTAAAATTACTCCCAGTAATATCAAGTTCAACAATATTTGCTGTGACTGGAAGGAATATCAAATTACTCCCAATATTTGAAGCATTAGATAATGAAACTGGAAGGATTCCAGTAAACCCATTATGACCAGCAAAAATATGAAATTCAAGCTTGTATGTTGTTAACTGAATCTCTCTCTTAAGTTGTGGTGGCTGATCTGCTTTCTATATACGTTGACAGAATGGATCAAGTATGTTATTTTGTTTTCTTACTTTGTAACTGAATGTCTCTCTTAAGGTGTTGTTGCTAAGTATATTGTTATTTACAGGAATGCAAGCAAGCTGTCCAGTCTCATAGTTCTGCTCCTGCTCCTGCTCATTAACAATCATCCTCAACAACTGTCCAGTCCCATAGCTCATCAATAACCATCCTCAACAGCTCATCAATTCTACCTACTTGAAGAATGGCATCTTCAAGCACAGCAACAAAAAAACAGAAACAAAAATTACAGAAACAACATACCCTCTCCAGCTTTGAGAAGTTTGAGCAGGAGAAGAAGATGGAGAAGACGGGAGAATCAAATCGGACAAAGAAGAAGGTGGAGAAGTTTGAGCTGGAAAGGGTATGTTGATCGGCGGGAGAACTGGACACTGTGAAGAAGCGGGAAGAAGAAAAAGGCAGGCTGAAATTTAAGGGACTAAAACGACGTCGTTTTGGTCTAAAATTTTAAAAAAAAAAAAATCCAAAATGCCGTAAAACGGCGTCGTTTCATTTAACTGCATACGGTTTTTAGCCTACCGCAGGGGAGCCGCTCCCCTCCCGCCCTGGCCATAGTTACAAAGATTCCAACCTGGACACTTCGGTTTGAAGGGATTAGAGAAACAGCAAATGGACTTCATTTTCTAAATTCATGTACGTAATACAGAGCTGTATGTGAATCTGTATATTTCACAAATTCCATGATCATAATTCTTGCAACCTCACCATCTCCCACTATTTCCACCACCACGACCACCACATACCGCCACCACACCCGTCTCCTCCACCTCTTGACCCAATGTACATCCATGTCTCAGCTCAAACAAATCCACGCCCAAACCCTCCGTACCACATCTACCGACCACCCAGACACCACCTTTTTGTACAGCCGAGTCCTTCATTTCTCTTCCTTACATGACCTCGACTACACTTTTCGATTCTTCCACCAAATTGAATACCCCAATTCATTTATGTTGAACACTCTAATCAGAGCTTGTGCACATAGTAATGACCAGAAAGAACGAGCCATTACACTTTTTCACGCAATGTTAAGCGAAGGAAGCGTTTTGCCTGACAAACACACATTTCCTTTTGCTCTTAAGGCATGTGCTTACTTGTTTGCTATATCAGAAGGAACACAAGTACATCCCCATGTTTTGAAACGTGGGTTGGGTGCAGATGTTTATATTAATAACAGTTTGATTCATTTGTATGCTTCGTGTGGGTGTTTGGAATACGCAAGAGATATATTTGAGAATATGCCCGAAAGAAGTGTGGTTTCATGGAATGCAATGATTGATGCACTTGTTCAATCGGGTGATTATGATGATGCGTTAAGAATGTTTATTGAGATGCAGAGATTGTTTGAACCGGATGGATATACATTGCAGAGTGTTATAGGTGCTTGTGCTGGGTTGGGGGCTTTGTCTTTAGGGATGTGGGCTCATGCTTATGTCTTGAGAAAGTGTGATCCTAACGTGGTTAGTGATGTTTTAGTGAACAACTCTTTGGTGGATATGTATTGCAAATGTGGGTCATTGGGAATTGCTAGGCAGGTTTTTGTGAGGATGCGTAAACCTGATGTGAATTCATGGAATTCAATCATTTTAGGATTTGCCATGCACGGGCAAGTTGAGGCAGCATTTGAGTATTTTAATTGCATGGTTAATGAAAAAGTAATGCCCAATTCTGTTACATTTGTTGGTGTGTTAAGTGCATGTAATCATAGAGGTTTGGTTGGTGAGGGTCAGAAGTATTTTGATATGATGATCACTGAGTACAAGATTAGACCAGTATTGGAGCATTATGGCTGCTTGGTTGATCTCCATGCTCGAGCTGGGCTCATTGAGGAAGCACTCGATATTGTGTCCAACATGCCAATGAAACCTGATGCGGCTATCTGGAGGAGTCTTCTTGACGCTTGTTGCAAGAAGAATGCTGGAGTGGAGCTAAGTGAAGGAGTGGCCCGACAGATAATTGAGTTGGAAGGGGATGATTGTAGCGGTGTTTATGTGCTTTTGTCCAGAGTCTATGCTTCAGCTACTCGGTGGAATGAGGTTGGGTTGGTTAGAAAATTAATGACCGATAGGGGTGTTAAAAAAGAGCCTGGGTGTTCTACAATGGAGATAGATGGTGTCATCCATGAATTTTTTGCTGGGGACGTGTCGCATCCTCAAACAAAAGAAATTTACAAGTTTTT
Source organism: Ilex asprella (assembly GCA_023539305.1). Lineage (NCBI taxonomy): Eukaryota > Viridiplantae > Streptophyta > Magnoliopsida > Aquifoliales > Aquifoliaceae > Ilex > Ilex asprella. The sequence goes on from CM042193.1 coordinate 13,382,145, forward strand.
GGATGTGATTGAAGAAAGAGTACAATTAGTGGGGTATGTTCCTGACTTTTCCCGAGCAGATACAGTTGATAAACTTGAAAGTGGAAAACAATATTCACTTAGGCTGCATAGTGAGAGACTTGCAATTGCTTTTGGTCTCTTAAACCTCAAACCAGGGGTGCCAATTCGTATATTGAAAAATCTCCGAGTATGCAGTGACTGTCACAAGGTGACCAAATTAATTTCCAGAATCTTTAATGTGGAGATTATTGTAAGAGACCGTGTTCGGTTCCATCATTTTGTAAATGGCTCTTGTTCCTGCATGGACTATTGGTGACTATTTGCTGTTGTTAGCTGTGTCAAGTAGTCTTTATGGTTCATGAACAAAAAGAAAAGACTAAAGCTGCTATGTAAATGAAATCATACATTGGGATAAATGCTTACTATATTCTTTTCTCTGGTAATTTGTTCTTTCAAATGTTATGTTTTGAGTTGGAGAAGGGTCACTGCATACTCTAACGATTCTTCCTTATTGACATTTACTAATGGTCCAGTGGGATACAAATAGTTGGGTGCAGGCTGTAGCACACCATGGTGCTCAGATTTCAGTGATTTTGTTCACATTTACTAGAAATAACCCGGATTTCAGTGATTAGAGTTCGCTTTTCTGATCTAAAGAAACTTGTAAATTCTTTGACTGGTGGCATCAAAAAGCTCATATGAAGGCCAAAGGATTTCTACAATTGGACTGTGATGAGGAGCTAGTGTGTTGTAAGTAATCCATCAAGAGCACTCCTCCGCAGGGGAGGAGTTGTGCCTTCTGATATCTTATAAGATGGAGTGTAAGACATCATAAGATGGAGTGTAAACCAGTAGATGAAAGCCAAAATGCTAGAAGCCAGGTTGTCTGCAGTCGGATGGAATTCCATAACTAGCTACGTTCAGGGAAGGGATACGTATGTGGGGAGTTGAAGGAACTATAGTAGCTCTCTGATCGCCTGATGCACGATGTTGAAGAGATGATAATGTTTTTTCGATTCTAGTTTCCGAAATTTTCTGTTGTTTTTCACAAAATGCATCTTCAACACACTAGAACCTGATGATGCACAAGGACATTTGCAGATGGTCAAAGGCAGGCATTCACTTATATAGCTATCTATCTTGGAGTTTTGGTGACGAAAGTTCACTTTTAGCGTTCGACGCTAAAAGGCTGTCCTCTTGTATTGACTAATAAGCAACATTTTAAGCTTTGCAACAACATTGCTTCCGCAGCTTGAAAAAATAGTGCAGATTCATCAATTCAATGCTCAATTCTCAATCTTCGATTTCGAATGACAACAGGTAAATCAAGAGATAACAAATACAATTTTCCGACAAAGAAGAACATATTACAAAAGTTATATATTTTGATTTGAAATAGTTAATTTTTGTAAAAATCGATCCCACGTTTTTTGTTTTAATCTTAATCAATCGTATTGAGTTATATCTTTACCGTTCGAATCTTAATTTCATGATTGTAGAAAAGTAAGTTTTCGTATTGCAATCTTTACCCTCAAATCCACCTTTTGCCATGCATAGGTGTCCATAGAAGACAATAATTGTGTTATCCTTAATGCAATAGAATTCCAAGAACCATCTCTGAAATTGTGTGCCCTTGCAAATTTAGGTTCTATATTTTGGTACAATAGGAAAATTGCACTATCTATTAACCTGATATGAAATTAGAAAGTTTGAATCATTCTTAAATCATCTGTTTCGTAAATGAATAGACCCGAAATAACACGATTAATAAACAAAACAAGTATGAGTGAAATCAATCAAAAAAAATATATTGATTATACTTAATTCATATACGATATGAATCTGATATAACATGGTTCATTAGACACGAATTAATGAATGAATCGAGTATGAGTAGAGTATTTTTTGACATGAATCCGTTAAATCTGAAAACAACCTGGCCCCACCTGACACGATTGATGGACTTAAATATAAGATTACGTCAGGGGATGAGTCACGGGATGCATGCAACTCTTAAACTATATTACCACACCACTTTAAGGGGTGCTTGTGCTTCTATTTTTCCATCAGGGAATCGAATCGTATTCCTTTATTCCCTTCCCTCTCACTGTCATCAACCTATAAAAAAAAGGCTCCCCTTCCAAAGATCAAATTGAGAAGAGAAGATTGGAGCTAGGCTCTAGCCAATGTCTCTGTCATGCAAAAGTCCGATGGATCATCGTCTAAGAAGTCTGAAGTAACTGCATTCCCTTCTTTAGCCAAGTGGAAGATCCATTTTGAAAGCTTCCAAACAAGCTGCCAAAACTGGTTAAACAAGAGCTTTCTTGAGCCATGCCTATTGTCACGGTAAATATCTTATTTGAGGCCATCGTTGGATTTTTAATAAGTCGTGTCGTATCGACTTTATACCAAATTTATTTAACTCATTCTTAACTCATATATGTTATATATTGTTGGATTTGTGTCATATCATGTGAAAGTTGAGCATAAAATATTATTTAAGAGGTTCATGTCGTGTTAAGCGGAGTTCGTGACAACCTATTCATTAGATAGATCTAACAAGTTCACTTGTTTTTCATCCAAATCTAGTACTCATTAATTTTGAAGCGATTTTGTGTAAGAATAACGATTCATATCTAGAATTGAGAGGCTTAGGCCTAATTATTTATTTTAATTGGCATGGATGAGTTGACTGTATGCTCTCTGTCCTGGATGAGTTGACTCTATACTCTCTCTCTCTCTGGCTCAGCAAGTTTGAGTTGGAGTGTAGGCAAAGGCACTGAAAGAGGAAGAAGTTGAGAAAAGTGTGGAGTGTACAGAATTGCAATTTTGACGGTTACCAGTTTGGCAGTTTGTTTGGAAGCTTCAAGATGGATCTTCTTCCATCTGGCTGATGAATGGAATGCAATAATCTGAGGCTTCTTCAACGTTGATCTATATAGTTGAGGGACTAAATTCAGATAATCAAAAGTTCAGAGACCATTTTTAAATATGAAGTAAAGTTTAAGGAGTAATAGCAAAATCTATCTTTTTATTTACCCGTCAAAGATGGTAAGATGGAATTTCAAAATGCCTTGGTGCATGTATGATTCGATATCCGTATGAAAATCTTCTTGTATATGGACTCTTGACTTTTAATTGGGTAAATTATAAGGGGTACACCAAATTAGACTTATTTCGTAAAAAATACACACTAAAAAATATAGGGTTATTAAGTCGTTAATTTTGATACTTATTTGTATCTAA
>CM042193.1:13425390-13440380 GCA_023539305.1 Ilex asprella
GAGACACGCTCGATACATACGTTCATATGTTAAATTATTATACAAATATAGTTATCAAATTGAATTCTATGGTAAATTTATATTATATTTTATTTTTTGGTATGCAATAATATAATAGTATTATAAGCAATTTAATCAATTTATTTTAAAAAAATAAAAAATAATAATTATATAATATAATTAGTATCAAAATGCCTAAAAGGGTTAGAGAGATACTTAAATAAATGACAAATTAGATACTCAAAGTTGTATAGAATAAATTAATCATTAAGTTTAGTAAATTAAAATATAAATTAATTATTTGAATTTAATTACATATATAATTCATATTTTTGTATATAAAAAAATATTATTTAAATTTATTTATGTGCTTGCATTGCTAGTATTAAAAAGGATAAATTACACTTTTATTGTAAAACAAGCAAATTTATGTTGGTGTAAATAACTAACTAAAACAAATTAAGAGATAGCTAGAAAAGCAATATTGAAAGTAAGAGAGGAATGAGAAGAAATATTTATCATCCAGTGTGTTCTTTATTCAAAAAGGCAAGGCTTATTTATAGGCAATACATATAGTCTTCTTCGTAGAAAGATGAAGGGCTCCCATATCCATTAAATGTAGTTGCTATTTGTGCATTGTACGGTCATGTCTAAATATTTTTTGTTACTATTTATGTATAGTAGTCATTCATATTAATAACATTTACAACAACTTTAACCTTTTTTAATTATAGCCTCTTGAGTTTCTCATATTACTGCACAATTATAGTGTTTTTGTTATGGATGAATTTCTCTAGGGGTGAAGCAATTTGAGTGGAATTGGATAGGTTGAATCATAATTATCAAAATCGGACGATACATTAAATTGTTAGAGAGATTGGGTTAGAACTGTCAAAATTTGACATGACATATTAACACCATACAAACCGAACACGAAATTAATGGATCAAACACAAAATTAAACAAATCAATGGGTTAAAACGGGTCAACATGCTTAAACACACAAAAAAAAATCATGTCGAGTTCATGTCAAAATCAAGTTAAGTCAATTTTGACTTGATTAACCCGTATATTTTAAACGAATTGACATGATTCAGACACAAACCTGATCTAACCCATTGTAGACATGGTTTGTAACGCCCCGATTTTTTCTTTTTTTCGGAGACGTTAATTGATATAAAAACACTCAAATAAAAAAATAACAGAGCGCTAATTATCCCAATAAAATTTTATTTATCAAAATCATCTCCTAATACAAATAAATCTATCAATATAAACAAATCTCTCAATATGATTAAAACATCAATTACATCGACATCTCCTCGTCTTTAATACTCTAATTATCTCGTTCCGATCTTTTCTCTAAAATCAACCTGAAAATATTAAATAAAGCGGGAAAGTATACAATATGACGAGAAAAATATGTTCAAGGACATTGAAAAACAAATTATCGAGTATCACAAAGTATCTCAATCGACAGATACAAATATCATATTTGCATATCACACGTCATGCAGGATCTTAACACAGATTGACACCTCACCAATCATCTCACCTCAACCTGATCTCACGGGTCTCTTGGTTGGCAATGTATCGGCTATTGACTGTCACGATCCCGTCTCAATATCCACAGAACACGATCAATGAGATCATGAACACGATCAATGAGATCAAAATATTCAACGATATTCAATCGAAATTCTAAAATAACAATAATACAACTTGGAATACAAATCAGAGGATAATCAAGAAATACTATTTGCAAAGAGATTTAAGGAGAGCATTTTGCATACCATCCCGTACCTCAGAATTATTATTCGATAACTCTGATTTCCTTATCTTCCTCTCGGTTTGAACTAAAAACACCCACCAAAATTTATTTCTTTCTCTTTTTCTTCCTCTATTGCTCTCAGCTTAACACACACAAACACATATTTTTCTTCTCTCTCATTTATTCTCCTTCACTCACGGTTTCAACAAACCAGATCACACACACACTGATTTGTACTTTAAACACACATATTTTACTACACCTTAAAGTACACATACACACATTTTCTACACTATTAATTACATACACCCACATTTTCTAAAAGGTATTCAATGCTAGCTTCTTTCCCTTTTTTTTTTCAAAGTCTTCACCCCTGTTTTTTTCAAAGTCTTCACGTGGGTGAAGACCAAAGTAGGGAAAAAAATCAAGATATTTATATTTTTCTCCCGTTTATTTCACTTAATATATATATGAACCACAAAACTTAAATATTCTTTATACTTTCACATCAAAACTCCGAATATTTTATAATTAAACTACTTATAAAATTTGGGATCTCACAATCTACCTTCTTTAAAAGAATTTTGTCCCCGAAATTCCTTAGTTCACCAAGAATTCCAAAATTTGTTGGGGAGCAAAGTGTAACACAAGAAAGAAAAGAATATAAAGTGTTTATTGTTCAAAAGAAAAGGGGTGTTATTGACTTTTTTTTCAATAAAGGTATAATTACACTAACTTTCTCTCAATTCACTAAAATCTCTTCCACATTCCAAGTGGTCAAAACTTGCACCACCAAATAAACAACAACAAAAACACGTCGAACTCACTTTTCACAAAATCTCATATAAGATCTGAAATCTAGGTTCTGATACCATTTGTAATATCTCGATTTTTTTTTTTTTGGAGACGTTAATTGATATAAAAAAATCAAATAAAAAAATAACAAAGCACTAATTATCCCAATAAAATTTTATTTATCAAAATTATTTCTCAATACAAATAAATCTGTCAATATAAACAAATCTCTCAATATGATTAAAACATCAATTACATCGACATCTCCTTGTCTTTAATACTCTGATTATCTCGTTCCAATCTTTTCTCTAAAATCAACTTAAAAATATTAAATAAAACAGAAAAATATACAATATGACGAGAAAAAATATGCTCAAAAACATTGAATAACAAATAAGCGATCGTAAAATTAAAAAATTATAAAAAAATATAAAACTCATCCATTCTAAATTATTCATTTTATTTTTCATCAAACTTTATGTGGAATGAATTAATAATAATGTAAATTTTTTAGATTATCGTTCAATTTTTTGTTATAAATTAAAACACGTGATTTACAAGTAGCTTTAAGAGGTCGTGATTTTTGAACATTAGAGATGGCTGTGCTGCGACAACATGGTGATAAGGTTATGGCACTCTTGTAATTGGTGGACTACAAACAGCAATGTTAAGGAAAAAGAAAATAAAGATACAGAGAAATCATCTTCCACCAAACAGACTGTCATAGTTATACATTATTGCACTCTGCTTTTTGATCAATCATAGACTTTAATTTGTAGCAGCAGGAACATTTTCTCTGGCTACACGCATCCTCTGAATCTCTATGAGCTTGGCAGGCTCTGGTAGTACATCTTTAACAGCATCATTTGCACAAAACCTCTCAGCCCATCCCAACAACTCCGGTGTCTTGGCTTCCGTAAGCAGCTTCACCTCAACATTTATCTCTACCACCCTCAGCCACCCCAAGTAGCAACCCAGAGCAATATCAAGGTATCCAATACTATCTCCACCAAAGAAAGCTTTCCCTTTGCCAAACACTTCCTCCAACAACACCAGCCCTTCAACTATTTTCTCTATCACCGCGGCCTTCCCCTCCTCCCCTGCCATCCTAAGCTCCCTGAATAATGGGAACCACTGCAACCATTTGAACTATGTTAAAACACAACCTAAATACATAAGTGAATTTTATCAAACAGGTGGTGGGTAAATATCAGGAGTACCTTATCATCAAGATAGGCTGCCCAAAAGCGAGCAGTGGCGCGATCGTAGGGATCAGAAGGGAGAATGGAGGGGCCTTTAGTCCAGGCTTCATCGATGTACTGGACAATGAGAAGGGACTCGCAGATTGGCTTATCTCCATGGATAAGTACTGGGATTTTCTTGAGCACAGGGTTTGATTTGAGGAGGAATTCGCTTTTGGGATGGAGATTTTCTTCAATGAACTCATAGTCGATGGATTTCAGGTTCAGGGCGATTTGGACCCGATTGACGTAGGTGCTTGTCAATTTACCCAAAAGCTTTACATCACGTGTCGCCATGACAAATTATCAAACAGATGGTATGCTGATCACAAAGCTATGCAATATTTGGATGTAGATTTGTTTGTGGAGTGGTTTGCAAGCGCCATTGTCATTTATGAGTGTGGCAGAATATTGTGAGGTATGCAGTGACGTAAATGATGAAGATGGGGTAGGGGTAGGGGTAGGGGTAGGGGTAGACCATAGAAGTCAACAATGAGAGTTGGAAGAAAGAAGGCACTTTTTTTGAATTAGTATAAGAACAGCACAACTCACCTCACATACACACTAACACTGAAAATTATACTAAATAATTACTCCGTCGTGTCCAGGAAACATCGAGGAAGGTATTATCAGTAGACTTTTCCAGTCTATAGATACTGAGCTCATTCATGTATGTTACAACACTGTTATTTTATTTTTATTTTTTTTGGAGAATTACATCCAGACCCCTGAAATTTGTCACTTAATTATTCAAATTTCTTGATATTTGACGCCCTAAAATTTGTATACTCGTAACACTTAGACTCCTGATGTAAATATATTCATTAATAAATTACACTTAAACCCTTTTAAAGTTTGTAAGTATATAATACTTAGACACCTAAATTTAAAATAGTATACTTAGATTAAAAATACTCCAATCAAATGTAGAATATTAAATATTTTAAATTTTATAACTAAAATTCATGCTCTTTTGTATCATTTATTGAAATAAAATTAAAATTAAAAATTTATTTTTTCTTAAAAAATCGTAATTAATATACAATTAAACTATCTATTAGAATAAAACTAAAAATTCAAACAAAGGGTCTAAGTCATTCATAATAGAATATGAATTTTACAACCAAAATTCATGTTCTATTATGTCATTTATTAAAATAAAATCAAAAATAAAAATCTAGGTTTAAAAAAAATTATAGTTAGTATATAATTATACTATCTATTAGAATAAAACTAAAAAAATAAAAAAATGGGTCAAACTGTAATGGACACAATATAATTTAGCTTAATTGGGATAGTTTGATATTTTAATTTGCTCGTTTAAACAACTGAATTAAATTCCAATATACAATATAATTGTATTCTAATTACGATTTTTTAAGAAAAAATTAAATTTTTATTTTTGATTTTATTTTAATAAATGATACAATAGAACATGAATTTTAATTATAAAATTTAAAATATTTAATATTTTATCTGTCACTGAAATATTTTTGGTCTAAGTATAACATTTGAAACTCAAGAGGTCTAAGTAATATAAGTTTACAAACTTTAGGGGATCTGAATATAATTTATTAATGGATATATTTATAGCAGAGTCTAAGTGTTACGCGCGTACAAATTTTAGGGGTCTGTGTGTAATATTTCAAATGTCAAAAAATCTAAGTAATTAAGTGACAAACGTCAGAGGGTTTGAAAGTAATTCTCTCTTCTTTTTTTTTATCCAATGGGTTTTTCACGTATGTAGTAGTTTTCTTACATATGTCAATATACTAATTAACTTTTCTTAGACCTCCTATGTTTGTTGAGTGTGAGGCCGCAACATCATTTCAGTCACTAAATTTTGTGGGTATTGGTTCGTTCATGAGCTGCAACATTGAAAACAGTTACAGATCGCATAAGCACCCTTTCAACGTTGATATCCATGGTAAATATTTCTATCTTTTTGCTCGTTAGATGCAAGTTCATGAAGGTCGAACAACTTGTATCTCAATTCTTTGTTTGTGTGTGTGTGTGCTTTGTCTATGATGTCTGGCATTTGGCAATTAATGATGATGATAGAATTCAAACTATGCATCCTCTATATTTTAGCTCTAGGCCCTTAACATCTGTGCTAAACAGAAGTATCTTTATGTTACTTTTTTTTTTTTTTTTGCGTAATTTTATTTTAGGGTTAATCTCAAATTAAGCTTTGAAAGATCGCTTGAATCTCAATTTATACCTTTAAAGATAAAAAATGTCAATTTTTTACCTCAAAAATAGAAATTTGTATCAATGCGTACTTCAAGCTAATAGCCGTTAGTTTACCGTTTAAAAATAAATTGATAAATTACACCTAGACCCCATCATGCTTGTCACTTAATCACTTAAACTCTCTCATGCTTGTCACTTAATCACCTAGACCTCTGACATTTGAAATATTACACTTACATCCCTTGAGAATCCAAATATGACTAAAAATGTTCCTCCAATTGGGCATTCAAATAATTATGTTTAAGTAATGTTTTGCATTGAATATAAAAAATATTATATAAATGCATGCATTATATTGGACATTCAAATGGTAAGCTTGATTTTGAACTTTAGAGTATAACGGATCCACAAAATAAAAAATAGTATGAAATTATTATTTTTTATTAGAATGAAATCATATTTTTAACGGTTATATTAACAGATATTAACGACAAGGGATTATACGCATAAACGTCAAGAGGTGTAGGAGTAATATCCTAAATGTAGGGGAGTCCAAATGATTAAGTGACAAGCATGAGAGGATCTAGGCACCGCCGTTAGTTTCAGGTGCGCATTAATACAAATTTTTGTTGTTGAGGGTGCAAATTAAGATTTGAATGATCTTTTAGGAGCAATTTACAATTAACCCTTTATTTTATGCTTCTGTCCCTTATGTCAATTATTGAAGCAGTAAGTTGTGCTTTTTTAATAACAAAAACTAACATGTAAGAGACACAGAGAGATCATTTTCTTCAAGCAGGCTGCCAAAAAGTATATGCTATTGCACTCTTTGGTTTCTGATCAACAATATACCTTAATTTGCAGGAGCAGCTTTTGCCCTGGACTGATACATCTTAAGAATCTCTCTGAGTTTCTCAGGCTCTGGTATTACATTTTTGACAGCATGAGCTGAACTAAACCTTTCAGCCCATTCCAACAATTTTGGTGTCTTGTTTTCAGTAAGCAGCTTCACTTCTGTCGTTATCTCTACCATCCTTAACCACCCCAAACTGCACCCAAGAGCAATGTCAACGTACCCAATGCTATCACCACCAAAGAAAGCCCTTCCTTTTCCATCTTTGACAAACAATTCCTCTAACAACACCAACCCCTCAACTATTTTCTCTATCAGTACTGACTTCTCCTCCTCCCCTTGTGCCGTTCTCAGCTCCATGAATAATGGAAACCACTGCATCCATTTGAATTGGGTCAAAAACACAATTGCAATACATAATTGTAAGTTTCTTTAAAAATATTAGCTCAATATAGAACTGAAAATTGTAGACGAGTTCCATGAACCGGACATAAAATTGATGCGCAAATGAATTTGTTAAACACCTCAAATGGATCTATTAGGCCGTCAAATAAATAAGTCAAACGTAAACTCAAAAACACGAATTCGTTTATGCACAATATGAGTGAAATAAATTTTAACACGATACTAAAATAAACTCGACAAGTACCAAAGACCATCCTATTCATTGTCATCCCTGAAGATGAGAAGGAGTACCTTATCATCAATATAGGCTGCCCAAAAGTGAGCAGTGGCGCGATCATAGGGATCAGAAGGGAGGATGGAGGGGCCTTTAGTCCAGGCTTCATCGATGTACTGGACGATGACAACGGACTCACAGATTGGCTTATCAGAACTGGAATTTTCTTGTGCACAGGGTTTGATCTGAGGAGGAGCTCGCTTTTGGGATTAAAATTTTCTTGAATGAACTCATAGTCGATGGATTTCAAGTTGAGGGCTATTTGGACAGGATTGACAAAGGAGCTTGCTGACGCACCTAGTAGCTTTACATCACTTGTCGCCATGACAAATTATTAAACAGGTGGTATGGTGAACTCAAAGCTATGCAATATTTGGAAGGAGATTTGTGGAGTGATATTTGAAAGCGCCATTGGTATTTATGAGAGTAGCAGAACACTGTGAAGTATGCTGTGACGTAAATGATGAAGATGGGGTAGGGGTAGACCATAGATGTCGATCAGCTGTGGCTAAAAGTAATTTGAGGTCTAAAGCAGTATTTATTGATATCTATGAATGAGACCTAAAGATAATTTGAAGCTTAAAGTAGTATCTATAAATAATGTTTTCTATATTTAGTATAAATTTAGTGACCAAAAAAAATAGTATAAATTTATTTTTCTTACCTTTGAAATGAAAAAGTGTTAATTAAGTTTTTTATTCAAGTTTTGTTACCATATTTTTTTATTAATTAATAGTATCGCTAATCCAACTAATTATTTTTGTGACATAGTTGATCTTTTTTTGTTGGGTGTTGGTCACATTGGCTTCTTAAGAGAGAGAGAGAGATTTGTAAGTAAGGATTTGATTTGATAATATTTTTTTTACCATTGATTTTATTTTTTTGGGTTTTTAATGTTTGAGTTGGATTATGGGCCTAAATAATTAAATTTAAATTATTTTTGATTGAGCATGTGTTTTTATGATGCCTTTTTGTCAAACTTAAAATATTTATGAATTTAATTTTTTCAAATAGGTTATTTAAGGTGTTTAAAAATTTAGAATCTTCCATAAAAATGGAGCCTAAAATCCAAACTTTTTTATTTTTACCGTTGAGCCGCCCCTAATGTAGACGATGAGAGGAGTAAGAAGGCACAACTGACCTAAACATAGAGACACACACACTGAAAAATATACTAAATATTTACTCCGTTGTCTCCAGGAAACATCGAGGAAGGCCTCAACAATGGACTTTTAATGTTATGTACCAACATCGCCCTTCTCTCTGTCGGGTTTGTGGCTTGGAGATGAAGAAATATTGATGTAAGTTTTGACTCGAAAATGAATACAAAAAAGGTTAATTATACCGGACGTCACCAAAGTATAGAGTTTGTCTCATTTTAGTCTTTAATATTTGAATTGCATAATTTTGATTTCTAAAGTATTGAATATCTTTCTATGTAGTCTCTCAAACAAACAACATTCAAATTACAAATTTATTTTTAAAATAAATTTATCACGTGATACCTAAATATAGATAAAAAATAATTTGGGTAACTCTTGATCAATCTCCCCATCCATTTATTCCTTTGTTTAAGATATGATAATTAGATTAACAATAAATTATCATTAAAAAATAGATTCACATGATACTATAGTAAAATTGAGTCCAAAATCAATGCATTGCTTTTTGTATAAACCACATTTGTAGCTTAATTTTACGTTAATCTCACTTGCGCATTCGGATGTCCCAAAACACACGTCCAGAGCGATGGATAGAGAGGCCAAGGTGCCAAGGTGCGCTCGGGTTGTTGAAAACACTCGTTCAGACGCGATGACGAATTTTGTCCAATTGTCTTAGACTTAAACGTAAATTAGGGCCTATTGTTCCGCAATGCCTATATAAGTTGGTGTAAATCCCATAGAGGGTCATTATGCTCTTAGCCCCTCTTCCCTAGATTTTATTTTTTGTTTTCTTTTGGATTGTTAAATCCCTAAATGAAGTTAGGAAATATACTTTTAATAAAATACGATAATCTTTTTTATCCAATGTTCTTTTAATGTATGATTTATTCTTTTAATTTAATTTTTGTCTTTTAATAGAGTTTTTGTGGTGTATAATTTTTTGATTCGTTGTGTCATGTATATTAAATGCTTGAGATTCTTTAAAAGTCAAATAACTGATTTTCTATACTTGAATTAATTAATTAGGATTTTTATAAAATAATTGACTTATTATTTGTAATAAAATTATGATTTATAATTGATAATTTATTCAGATAAATTATCAATTATACTTTTGGATATTTTTAATATTATCAAAGCTAAATATTTTGATTGGGATAACTCCTCAACTGATTTTCAATTGAGTTCTAAAATCGGATCATTAATAGTTGTTGTGTAGAATTGAAAGGGTATCTCGACATTTTAATATTTTAAAATATTATATGAAAACCAATTTTACTGCTTTACAAAATCAACTCTTTCAAACAACTCTCAAAATAATTTTCTTTTACTGTTTCGTTGCATTCTAAGTTCTTTCTCAATTTCATGTGGCACGCTTTCGAACTACCAAGTTTATATTACTTCGCGACAACTTACATTTGAGACATGCATATTTAAATTTGCAGCATTACACCCAATGAGAAATTAGCACAACACTTGTTTGTTGGACTTATTAGTTATTTTTTTTAAAAAAAAATCTGACAACTTTATAGATGAAAACAATTTATTAAAAATGTACAATATTTTATACTATCATGTGATACCTTGATTACCAAATATTTTCTCATGTTGGTGATAAGAGTTCTGTATTCTTCCTACAGTTGTGATAGGAGAGCTAGAGGTGTTAATTGAACCAAGTCTTCCGAGCTTGATTATGGTCAGGCTCGACTCGTGCTATTCAATTACTCCTCAAGTTTGACTTGTGGCTCGCCTATCGAGCTCAAACTATTGTTCAAGTTTGTCTCAAACTGAATTCGAGCAAAAAACAAGACATTCCAAAAACAATTCAAATTCACAAATTTTAAATGCCCAATCAAAAAAATTCATAAAAAATGCACACAAATCTAAATTTTAACACAAAGTTGAGTTAAAATACCTCTAAATCACAACAAAAACATACAATCTCACTTTTTTTATAATTTTACTGAAATAACCTCAATAATTGTAATAATTTATATATATATTTTGTACAAGTAGAAAAAATGAGCCCGCACGCGAATAGTTCAAGCTCGGCTCGACTCGACTCGAATACTAAACGAGCCTAAAATTTTATTCGACTCATTTTAAAAAATGAGCAAGTCCAGGCCGCTCGCTAGCATTTCACCTCTCTCGTCAAAGCTTCGTACAAATCTGTCTCAACCTCAACATATTGAAATCCTTCGATCAATTCGAGTCCTCCGAATAACGTCCACAATTCGGATCCAAGACTCGTTGCCTGATTAATATTCCCATATCCAGCGTCCTCCTCCCCCCCCCCCTTTCTCTCTCTCTCTCTCTCTGTGCTACTGCCAGCGCCAGTCACACCGCCATTAACGTATATGATAGAATTCGAACTATGTCGTCATTTGTGATAGTTTAGCACCATCTATGCTGGCTTTTGCAATAACGGATAGCTTATAAAGTAGGCTACTTGGCATCTTTGCATACATACTTACATAGGCACCTTAATTTATGTCTGTTATTCAAGCAGCAAGTTGGTTCTTTTTAATAACCCAAAAAAAACAAATGCTTCTTATTATAGATGTCTGTAATGCTACAATCTTGGTTATAAGGTTGTGGGATGCCACATCCCTGTAATTGGTGGACCAGACAACTATGAAAGAAGAAAGAAAATAAAGACACAAAAATGACATATTATTGCACTGTTTCTGATCAACTGTAGACCTTAATTTTTTTCTTTTGTTGGGGGGGGGGGGGGAATCCCTAATTTGCAGCAGGAGCAGCAGCTTTTGCCTTGGCTTGATGCATCTTAACAATCTCTATGAGCTTCTCAGGCTCTGGTAGTACATCTTTAACAGCATCATTTGCACAAAACCTCTCAGACCATCCAAACAACTCTGGTGTCTTGGTTTCAGTAAGCAGCTTCACCTCAATCATTATCTCTAACACCTTCAGCCACCTCAAGTAGCACCCCAGAGCAATATCAAGGTACCCAATACTGTCACCACCAAAGAAAGCCTTCCCTTTGGCACATTTGACAAATGCTTCCTCTAACAATACCAACCCTTCACCTATTCTCTCCACCAGTGATGCCTTCACCTCCTCCCCTTGTGCCATCCTCAGCTCCCTGAATAATGGGAACCACTGCAACAATTTGGATTATGTCAAAACACAATTGTAATACATATTGAAATTTAATTTAAAATATTGGGCGAAGATAGAAATGACAATTTTAGATAAGACCAATGAACCTGATACAAAATTGATAAGACATGTAGACTTTGTTAGAGCCATTAAATCAATCAGTTAGACCCATCAAATAAATAAGCTAAAATGAACTTACTAAACACATGTTAAAAAGAGCATTGGCCAGAAGTGTGAGTACCTTATCATCAATATAGGCTGCCCAAAAGCGAGCAGTGGCGCGATTGTAGGGATCAGAAGGGAGGATGGAGGGGCCTTTAGTCCAGGCTTCATCGATGTACTGGACGATGACAACGGACTCACAGATTGGCTTATCTCCGTGGATAAGAACTGGAATTTTCTTGTGCACAGGGTTTGATCTGAGGAGGAGCTCGCTTTTGGGATTAAAAGTTTCTTGAATGAACTCATAGTCGATGGATTTCACGTTGAGGGCTATTTGGACCCGATTCACAAAGGGGCTTGCGGACGCACCTAGTAGCTTTACATCACTTGTCGCCATGGCAAATTATCAAACGGATGGTATGCTGAACACAAAGCTAAGCAATATTTGTATGGAGATTTGTGGAGTGATATTGCAGGCGCCATTGGTATTTATCATGGATGAAGAAGATAGTGAGGTATGCCGTGACGCACAATCTGAAACAATGAGACAATTTTTTAAAGGCGCAACTGGATTGAGCTACACACAAGCACTCAATATCTTAACAATTTTACTCCGTCTTCTTAGCCACATATGCCGGCCGAGGGAGACAGTGATGGGTTTCGCTCTAAAAATCCAGGGAACTTGGAGGAACTAGTCAATGGACTTTACATACAGCAACACCCCCTCTAACTCTTCTCTCAAACCATCTCGTGACTGCGTCTCTGTGTGTGTGTGTGTGTTGTGTCTTGGAGATCAAGAAAATCTTGAGCTCCATTTTGACTTGAAAATGACTAAAAAAATGTTGGCTTGGTTATCCGGGTAAGGTATGGATACGGGTAGGTTTACGAGCTGGGAAATAAGAAATATAAGGTAGGGATCACATTGGACTAGCGCGGGGGTGGGGGAGTAATCTCTAATGTCTTATTCGTTTCAAAAGTATTCGTCCATCATATGAACGGGTTGAATTTTAATCTTGTTCTCATCTCGTGGGTAAATTTTGATCCCTGTTCTTATTCATAACAATTAAATTTTATGATTTTAAGAAAAAAAAATCATAAAATCTCATAAACGAATTTATAAGAATAATGAAAACTCATTATATAACAAATGAATTAAACATAAAAACTTACAAAAAAAATATGTATAATAAATTTGTGTTTCACTTAATATTATATATATATATATATATATATCGACTTTAGTGGGGTGAGGACGAGTTTCATCGTCGCACGAATTTGGATGAATACTCATTTTTTTTCAATTCATTGTTATCCCTAATACTAGTAGTTGACTTGTCACCCGTGCAATGCACAAAATTTGTAATATCTTCAATCCTTCATTGTCGCCCTTACTCCACTCAAAACAGGGCTTAAAGCGAAAATATAAACGATGTCTTACTAATTTTTAAAATAAATATTGAGATTTAAATTATTATATAATATTATTTATATATATTTTTTAAATGTCAAAGTATTTATTAATTTTTTGTATGCAAGTTTTTTTTAACATATATTTGTTAATAAATAGTATAATTAATTTGAATAAAATGTGATACCTAATATAATGGAAAGATAGAATTTTACTAGATTTATAATAGTACAATCAATGAAAAGAAAAAAAATTATAAATAATAAAAACTAAACTAATATCATAGACTCAAATAGTGTTTTATATTACCATTAACAACATAAATAAATTCTCAATAAACTCAAATTAAATCTAAAGAACTATAACTTATTAAAATATTATTGAATTTTAGAAAAATTAACAAAAAAATAATTTTCAAACTACCCAAAGTAGATGGAAATAGTATATTGAAAAAATATTATATTACTAAATAACATTATTATAAAAGAATTAATATCGTATTAGTGTATGAGTCTTAAAAATAATATTGAACTTAGAAATACGATCTTTGCCTACCAATTTTTAAAAGCCCTAAAACCAATTTGAGTTTGATTGAATATGAGTACACAATTTTTATTTGAGGCTTTAAAAACAAAATTGGGCTTAATCGAATTGAGTCTCAAATTTTCTTGGAGCCTTAAAAATAAAAATAAAAAAAATTGTGAACATGAGTTTTAAAAATTTTATTTGGGATCTAGGAATAAAATTAGAGTTGATGATGGAACTTGTGTCTAAAAATTTTATTTGGGATACTAAAAATAAAATAAAACTTAATTCAATATTAATCTAAAAATTTTAAAAATAACATTAGACTTAATTAAAATTCCTTAAAAT
This sequence comes from Ilex asprella, assembly GCA_023539305.1. Taxonomy (NCBI): domain Eukaryota; kingdom Viridiplantae; phylum Streptophyta; class Magnoliopsida; order Aquifoliales; family Aquifoliaceae; genus Ilex; species Ilex asprella. Next base: position 13,439,652 of record CM042193.1, read on the forward strand.
GGGGCCCTAAAAATTTGGGGGCCTCAAACTACGGCTTCAATGACTATGTCATTGAGTCAGCCCTGCCTACTATCACCTCTATCTCCAGCTCATCCTAATATCATTTTATTAATGAGTTAAATTAATATTTTATAAAAAATATATAAAAGTAAAATAATGAGAAATTCAAATGTGAAGTAAATATTAAAAAGTTGAAAATGTTGAAATTCAATTGGAGTATAATTAAATTTTAAAACCAAGAAAAAATAGGATTTAAGGAGAGAAAAATTCTTAATACTTTTTCTCTTAAATTAATTCTTTTAATATCTATAATATAAAACAGAGCGGGGCTTCAATAAGCCGATCGAACGGTCTCAAATTCATTTATTCAACGGTCAAGAAATTATCATTTTTTCCTTAATATTTCTCCCTAAAAAAAGTCAACAATTACGACTGGTTTTGTAACACATCCTACGGTCTCAAATTCATTCATCCAATGGTCAAGAAATTATAATTTTTTCCTTAATATATTCCCCTTTAAAAAGTCAACGATTACGGCTGATCTTGAAACACATCCTACGGTCTCAAATTCATTCATCCAACGGTCAAAAAATTATAATTTTTTTCCTTAATATTTTTCTTTCAACAGGTCAACAATTATTGCTGATCTTGGAATACATATTTTTCTCTGAAATAATAATTAAATTGGTCAAATTTGTCATTAATATCATATGTGTAGTGTAACATTTT